>CM034354.1:45262738-45611275 GCA_019925275.1 Mytilus edulis
ACCTTACAGTTATCAAATCATATGTTGACACAAACATGGTTTAAACAAAGTAATCAAATATTCTTGACCTTGCTTATATGTAGCTTAAATTAAGGTAGTTATACTAAGTCCGATGTGGTCTAGTGGTTAGGATTTCTGGTTTTCACCCAGACGGCCCGGGTTCGATTCCCGGCATCGGAGCTTTAGTTTTTGGTCATCTTTATCACATTACTGTTGTTGTAATACATGCCATTAAGGACAAAAAAAAAGTTGAGTTTCAGATGAGGAGATTTTTAGTTAAGACCTTTCTGACTTTCAACTGACAAAGAAAATAATTCATCCTTTGATTGACATAGATTTGTAAACGAACACTTTCAAAAAAAGACCGCAGTAGTTCTTTAAATGTTGTAACACCGTCGCACATTTCAAACAAACGTCCATTATTGTTAAGTATTGAAACTGTAATGCTTTGCATTCCTCATTCTTCATTGCCAGTTGGTACATTGGAAAGTGGCAAAGATAAGAAAAAAGAAATGCATCGGCCGGGAATCGAACCCGGGCCGCCCGCGTGGCAGGCGAGCATTCTACCACTGAACCACCGATGCTTATAACCCAAGCTGTCTAACTCGATCATATAAGGACAGTACATGATTACCATGTGTTACATGGTATGTATGATAGATGGCATGTTTATTCTACATTATTGTCGGTACAACATGTAGAAACACGAAAAACATGTTTGACAAGAGAAATCGACGGGCATTTAGTACTTACTCAATTGGTAATCTGCGACATAATCTCGCCACTCAAATGCTATGCTTAGTATGCCGTCGGTTTCGCGTCTTATTTAATGAAACCGCTTCACAATGAAAAATTAAGATGTAAAAAGGGGGAGTGGTTAATTAATCCAATTCTGTGAATGAACATTAATTACGCGTCCACTGTAAATAAATTTCAGGTTGGAAGGTTTTGCCGACAAACTTCCTGTACATTACCAATGCAGATTTTTTTTTTAGATCGAACAAAAAAACACTTTCAAAGCATTATACTGCTTTAAGTGTGGATAAGAAAGGTAGAAAGGATTAACTTTGAAATAACATACTTTCACGAAGACTCTCACCTTACAGTTATCAAATCATATGTTGACACAAAATGGTTTAAACAAAGTAATCAATATTCTTGACCTTGCTTATATGTAGCTTAAATTAAGGTAGTTATACTAAGTCCGATGTGGTCTAGTGGTTAGGATTTCTGGTTTTCACCCAGACGGCCCGGGTTCGATTCCCGGCATCGGAGCTTTAGTTTTTGGTCATCTTTATCACATTACTGTTGTTGTAATACATGCCATTAAGGACAAAAAAAAGTTGAGTTTCAGATGAGGAGATTATTTAGTTAAGACCTTTCTGACTTTCAACTGACAAAGAAAATAATTCATCCTTTGATTGACATAGATTTGTAAACGAACACTTTCAAAAAAAGACCGCAGTAGTTCTTTAAATGTTGTAACACCGTCGCACATTTCAAACAAACGTCCATTATTGTTAAGTATTGAAACTGTAATGCTTTGCATTCCTCATTCTTCATTGCCAGTTGGTACATTGGAAAGTGGCAAAGATAAGAAAAAAGAAATGCATCGGCCGGGAATCGAACCCGGGCCGCCCGCGTGGCAGGCGAGCATTCTACCACTGAACCACCGATGCTTATAACCCAAGCTGTCTAACTCGATCATATAAGGACAGTACATGATTACCATGTGTTACATGGTATGTATGATAGATGGCATGTTTATTCTACATTATTGTCGGTACAACATGTAGAAACACGAAAAACATGTTTGACAAGAGAAAATCGACGGGCATTTAGTACTTACTCAATTGGTAATCTGCGACATAATCTCGCCACTCAAATGCTATGCTTAGTATGCCGTCGGTTTCGCGTCTTATTTAAATGAAACCGCTTCACAATGAAAATTAAGATGTAAAAAGGGGGAGTGGTTAATTAATCCAATTCTGTGAATGAACATTAATTACGCGTCCACTGTAAATAAATTTCAGGTTGGAAGGTTTTGCCGACAAACTTCCTGTACATTACCAATGCAGATTTTTTTTTAGATCGAACAAAAAAACACTTTCAAAGCATTATACTGCTTTAAGTGTGGATAAGAAAGGTAGAAAGGATTAACTTTGAAATAACATACTTTCACGAAGACTCTCACCTTACAGTTATCAAATCATTATGTTGACACAAATCTGGTTAAACAATAGGTAATAAATATTCTTGACCTTGGCATAATATGTAGCTTAAATTAAGGTTTTTATACTAAAGTACGATGTGGTCTAGTGGATTATATTTCTGGTTTTCACACCAGTACGGGACTGGGTTCGATTCACGGCATCGGATGCTTTAGTTTTTGGTCATCTGTATAGACATACTGTTTTGTAATACATTTGCCATTAGGACAAAAAAAAAGTATGAGTTTTGACATTGAGGAGATTATTTAGTTAAGACCTTCTGACTTTCATCTGACAAATGAAATATTCATCCTTTGATTGACATAGTTTTGTAAACGACACTTTCAAAAAAAAGACCGCAGTAGTTCTTTAATATGTTGTAATCCAGTGATACATTTCAATACAAACGTTCCATATTGTTAATATTGAAACTGAATTGCTTTGCATTCTCATTTTATGCAGTTGGTACATTGGAAAGTGGCAAAGATAAGAAAAAAGAAATGCATCGGCCGGGAATCGAACCCGGGCCGCCCGCGTGGCAGGCGAGCATTCTACCACTGAACCACCGATGCTTATAACCCAAGCTGTCTAACTCGATCATATAAGGACAGTACATGATTACCATGTGTTACATGGTATGTATGATAGATGGCATGTTTATTCTACATTATTGTCGGTACAACATGTAGAAACACGAAAAACATGTTTGACAAGAGAAAATCGACGGGCATTTAGTACTTACTCAATTGGTAATCTGCGACATAATCTCGCCACTCAAATGCTATGCTTAGTATGCCGTCGGTTTCGCGTCTTATTTAAATGAAACCGCTTCACAATGAAAATTAAGATGTAAAAAGGGGGAGTGGTTAATTAATCCAATTCTGTGAATGAACATTAATTACGCGTCCACTGTAAATAAATTTCAGGTTGGAAGGTTTTGCCGACAAACTTCCTGTACATTACCAATGCAGATTTTTTTTTAGATCGAACAAAAAAACACTTTCAAAGCATTATACTGCTTTAAGTGTGGATAAGAAAGGTAGAAAGGATTAACTTTGAAATAACATACTTTCACGAAGACTCTCACCTTACAGTTATCAAATCATATGAGTGGTTAATTAATCCAATTCTGTGAATGAACATTAATTACGCGTCCACTGTAAATAAATTTCAGGTTGGAAGGTTTTGCCGACAAACTTCCTGTACATTACCAATGCAGATTTTTTTTTAGATCGAACAAAAAAACACTTTCAAAGCATTATACTGCTTTAAGTGTGGATAAGAAAGGTAGAAAGGATTAACTTTGAAATAACATACTTTCACGAAGACTCTCACTAAATCATATAATTTCAGGTATGTAAACACTGCTGAGGTACCTAGACCTAGAACCTCCAGTTATGGTAAAAGATCTTTTAGATTTGAGGCAGCACAAGTATGGAACTCACTTCCTAATGAGGCTAGACTCATGACTTCTTTTGACCAGTTTAGGAATTACATAAATTCCTGGTGTGGGGGTCAAAAATGCTTCTGCAGTTCATGTCGTTTCCATCCAGTGCTGTCTCAAAGCTGAAATTTCTTTCTTTCTTTTTATAATGGCCTTTTGCTCTGCTTTTTATGCATTTTTTAAATATATATCTGCCATTAAATGCTAGTGCTTATTTTTATTTATTTTTTGTTTGTATGCTTTTAGTTTGTTATATTTTATGATCGTCAAGTGATTTGTTGATTCCCCCGCTTCAATGCACATAGAGGCGCTTGCCACATGAGCTTTGACTCTGGAGGCTCACAAATCAAATAGAAGTTTGCTTTATTATATTGCATGTTCTATTTGGTAGTATTTGCATGATGCTGCATGATTTTTATTGTGATAGTCGGTTAAAGAGCTCACCAGAGCTCATGTTTTCTCTGTTATAATGTATATATATGCCGACTCTAAATAAAATTTACTTACTTACTTACTTACTTACCTTACAGTTATCAAATCATATGTTGACACAAACATGGTTTAAACAAAGTAATCAAATATTCTTGACCTTGCTTATATGTAGCTTAAATTAAGGTAGTTATACTAAGTCCGATGTGGTCTAGTGGTTAGGATTTCTGGTTTTCACCCAGACGGCCCGGGTTCGATTCCCGGCATCGGAGCTTTAGTTTTTGGTCATCTTTATCACATTACTGTTGTTGTAATACATGCCATTAAGGACAAAAAAAAAGTTGAGTTTCAGATGAGGAGATTATTTAGTTAAGACCTTTCTGACTTTCAACTGACAAAGAAAATAATTCATCCTTTGATTGACATAGATTTGTAAACGAACACTTTCAAAAAAAGACCGCAGTAGTTCTTTAAATGTTGTAACACCGTCGCACATTTCAAACAAACGTCCATTATTGTTAAGTATTGAAACTGTAATGCTTTGCATTCCTCATTCTTCATTGCCAGTTGGTACATTGGAAAGTGGCAAAGATAAGAAAAAAGAAATGCATCGGCCGGGAATCGAACCCGGGCCGCCCGCGTGGCAGGCGAGCATTCTACCACTGAACCACCGATGCTTATAACCCAAGCTGTCTAACTCGATCATATAAGGACAGTACATGATTACCATGTGTTACATGGTATGTATGATAGATGGCATGTTTATTCTACATTATTGTCGGTACAACATGTAGAAACACGAAAAACATGTTTGACAAGAGAAAATCGACGGGCATTTAGTACTTACTCAATTGGTAATCTGCGACATAATCTCGCCACTCAAATGCTATGCTTAGTATGCCGTCGGTTTCGCGTCTTATTTAAATGAAACCGCTTCACAATGAAAATTAAGATGTAAAAAGGGGGAGTGGTTAATTAATCCAATTCTGTGAATGAACATTAATTACGCGTCCACTGTAAATAAATTTCAGGTTGGAAGGTTTTGCCGACAAACTTCCTGTACATTACCAATGCAGATTTTTTTTTAGATCGAACAAAAAAACACTTTCAAAGCATTATACTGCTTTAAGTGTGGATAAGAAAGGTAGAAAGGATTAACTTTGAAATAACATACTTTCACGAAGACTCTCACCTTACAGTTATCAAATCATATGTTGACACAAACATGGTTTAAACAAAGTAATCAAATATTCTTGACCTTGCTTATATGTAGCTTAAATTAAGGTAGTTATACTAAGTCCGATGTGGTCTAGTGGTTAGGATTTCTGGTTTTCACCCAGACGGCCCGGGTTCGATTCCCGGCATCGGAGCTTTAGTTTTTGGTCATCTTTATCACATTACTGTTGTTGTAATACATGCCATTAAGGACAAAAAAAAAGTTGAGTTTCAGATGAGGAGATTATTTAGTTAAGACCTTTCTGACTTTCAACTGACAAAGAAAATAATTCATCCTTTGATTGACATAGATTTGTAAACGAACACTTTCAAAAAAAGACCGCAGTAGTTCTTTAAATGTTGTAACACCGTCGCACATTTCAAACAAACGTCCATTATTGTTAAGTATTGAAACTGTAATGCTTTGCATTCCTCATTCTTCATTGCCAGTTGGTACATTGGAAAGTGGCAAAGATAAGAAAAAAGAAATGCATCGGCCGGGAATCGAACCCGGGCCGCCCGCGTGGCAGGCGAGCATTCTACCACTGAACCACCGATGCTTATAACCCAAGCTGTCTAACTCGATCATATAAGGACAGTACATGATTACCATGTGTTACATGGTATGTATGATAGATGGCATGTTTATTCTACATTATTGTCGGTACAACATGTAGAAACACGAAAAACATGTTTGACAAGAGAAAATCGACGGGCATTTAGTACTTACTCAATTGGTAATCTGCGACATAATCTCGCCACTCAAATGCTATGCTTAGTATGCCGTCGGTTTCGCGTCTTATTTAAATGAAACCGCTTCACAATGAAAATTAAGATGTAAAAAGGGGGAGTGGTTAATTAATCCAATTCTGTGAATGAACATTAATTACGCGTCCACTGTAAATAAATTTCAGGTTGGAAGGTTTTGCCGACAAACTTCCTGTACATTACCAATGCAGATTTTTTTTTAGATCGAACAAAAAAACACTTTCAAAGCATTATACTGCTTTAAGTGTGGATAAGAAAGGTAGAAAGGATTAACTTTGAAATAACATACTTTCACGAAGACTCTCACCTTACAGTTATCAAATCATATGTTGACACAAACATGGTTTAAACAAAGTAATCAAATATTCTTGACCTTGCTTATATGTAGCTTAAATTAAGGTAGTTATACTAAGTCCGATGTGGTCTAGTGGTTAGGATTTCTGGTTTTCACCCAGACGGCCCGGGTTCGATTCCCGGCATCGGAGCTTTAGTTTTTGGTCATCTTTATCACATTACTGTTGTTGTAATACATGCCATTAAGGACAAAAAAAAGTTGAGTTTCAGATGAGGAGATTATTTAGTTAAGACCTTTCTGACTTTCAACTGACAAAGAAAATAATTCAACACTTCAAAACAGACGCAGTAGTTACTTTAACTAGTGTAAACCTCGACATTTTCAAACAAAGATCCTTATTGTAATTTGAACGTAAGCTTTGCATTCTCATTCTCATTGCAGTGGCTAATCTGGAAATGTGTGCAAGTTAGAAAAGAAATGCATCGCGAAATCGAACCGGTGCCGTGGGCGGATCTACACTAAACCATGCTTCATGAACCAAGTGTCTAATCGTTCATATAAGGACTGTCACTGAATTACTTGTTACTTGTATGTATATATGGCATGTTTTCTACTTTTATGTACAACATTTAAACACGAAAACATGTTTGCCAGAGAAATCGATCGGGCATTTATTTATAATTTGGTAATTCTGCGACTATCTCGCACTCAATATGCTATTTTGTATGTCGTCGTTGCGTCTTATTTAATTAAACCGCTTCACAATGAAATAGATGTAAAGTTGGCAATGGTCTATTAATCCAATCTGTGAGTGTACAATATAATTACCGTTCACTGTAATTTAAATATTGCAGTCTTGGAAGTTTTGCCGACAATTCGTCATACCAATGCAGATTTTTTTTAGATCGGAACTAAAGAACCACTTCAAAGCCATTATACTGCTTTAATTGATAAGAAGGTATGAGGATTAACTTTGAAATAACATACTTTCACGAAGACTCTCACCTTACAGTTATCAAATCATATGAGTGGTTAATTAATCCAATTCTGTGAATGAACATTAATTACGCGTCCACTGTAAATAAATTTCAGGTTGGAAGGTTTTGCCGACAAACTTCCTGTACATTACCAATGCAGATTTTTTTTTAGATCGAACAAAAAAACACTTTCAAAGCATTATACTGCTTTAAGTGTGGATAAGAAAGGTAGAAAGGATTAACTTTGAAATAACATACTTTCACGAAGACTCTCACTAAATCATATAATTTCAGGTATGTAAACACTGCTGAGGTACCTAGACCTAGAACCTCCAGTTATGGTAAAAGATCTTTTAGATTTGAGGCAGCACAAGTATGGAACTCACTTCCTAATGAGGCTAGACTCATGACTTCTTTTGACCAGTTTAGGAATTACATAAATTCCTGGTGTGGGGGTCAAAAATGCTTCTGCAGTTCATGTCGTTTCCATCCAGTGCTGTCTCAAAGCTGAAATTTCTTTCTTTCTTTTTATAATGGCCTTTTGCTCTGCTTTTTATGCATTTTTTAAATATATATCTGCCATTAAATGCTAGTGCTTATTTTTATTTATTTTTTGTTTGTATGCTTTTAGTTTGTTATATTTTATGATCGTCAAGTGATTTGTTGATTCCCCCGCTTCAATGCACATAGAGGCGCTTGCCACATGAGCTTTGACTCTGGAGGCTCACAAATCAAATAGAAGTTTGCTTTATTATATTGCATGTTCTATTTGGTAGTATTTGCATGATGCTGCATGATTTTTATTGTGATAGTCGGTTAAAGAGCTCACCAGAGCTCATGTTTTCTCTGTTATAATGTATATATATGCCGACTCTAAATAAAATTTACTTACTTACTTACTTACTTACCTTACAGTTATCAAATCATATGTTGACACAAACATGGTTTAAACAAAGTAATCAAATATTCTTGACCTTGCTTATATGTAGCTTAAATTAAGGTAGTTATACTAAGTCCGATGTGGTCTAGTGGTTAGGATTTCTGGTTTTCACCCAGACGGCCCGGGTTCGATTCCCGGCATCGGAGCTTTAGTTTTTGGTCATCTTTATCACATTACTGTTGTTGTAATACATGCCATTAAGGACAAAAAAAAAGTTGAGTTTCAGATGAGGAGATTATTTAGTTAAGACCTTTCTGACTTTCAACTGACAAAGAAAATAATTCATCCTTTGATTGACATAGATTTGTAAACGAACACTTTCAAAAAAAGACCGCAGTAGTTCTTTAAATGTTGTAACACCGTCGCACATTTCAAACAAACGTCCATTATTGTTAAGTATTGAAACTGTAATGCTTTGCATTCCTCATTCTTCATTGCCAGTTGGTACATTGGAAAGTGGCAAAGATAAGAAAAAAGAAATGCATCGGCCGGGAATCGAACCCGGGCCGCCCGCGTGGCAGGCGAGCATTCTACCACTGAACCACCGATGCTTATAACCCAAGCTGTCTAACTCGATCATATAAGGACAGTACATGATTACCATGTGTTACATGGTATGTATGATAGATGGCATGTTTATTCTACATTATTGTCGGTACAACATGTAGAAACACGAAAAACATGTTTGACAAGAGAAAATCGACGGGCATTTAGTACTTACTCAATTGGTAATCTGCGACATAATCTCGCCACTCAAATGCTATGCTTAGTATGCCGTCGGTTTCGCGTCTTATTTAAATGAAACCGCTTCACAATGAAAATTAAGATGTAAAAAGGGGGAGTGGTTAATTAATCCAATTCTGTGAATGAACATTAATTACGCGTCCACTGTAAATAAATTTCAGGTTGGAAGGTTTTGCCGACAAACTTCCTGTACATTACCAATGCAGATTTTTTTTTAGATCGAACAAAAAAAACACTTTCAAAGCATTATACTGCTTTAAGTGTGGATAAGAAAGGTAGAAAGGATTAACTTTGAAATAACATACTTTCACGAAGACTCTCACCTTACAGTTATCAAATCATATGAGTGGTTAATTAATCCATTCTGTGAATGAACATTAATTACGCGTCACTGTAAATAAATTTCAGGTTGGAAGGTTTGCGACAACTTCCTGTACATTACAATGCAGATTTTTTTTTTAGTCGAACAAAAACACTTCAAGCATTATACTGCGTTTACGTGTGGATAAGAAAGTTAGAAAGGATTAACTTTGAAATAACATACTTTCCGAAGACTCCACTAAATCATATAATTTCAGGTATGTAAACATGCTTGAGGTCCTAGACTGAGAACTCCATTTATGTAAAGATCTTTAGATTGAGCAGCACAAGTATGGAACTACTTCCTAATGAGGTAGATCATACTTTTTGACAGTTTAGGAATAACATAAATTCCTGTGTGGGGGTCAAAAAATGCTTCTGCAGTTCATGTCGTTTCCATCCAGTGCTGTCATCAAAGCTGAAATTTCTTTCTTCTTTATAATGGCCTTGCTCTGCTTTTATGCATTTTTTAATATAAATCTGCCATTAATGCTGTGCTTATTCTTATTTATTTTTTGTTTGTATGCTTATAAGTTTGTTATATTTTATGATCGTCAAGTGATTTGTTGATTCACCCGCTTCAATGCACATGAGGCGCTTGCCACATGAGCTTTGACTCTGGAGGCTCACAATCAAATAGAAGTTTGCTTTATTATATTGCATGTTCTATTTGAGTATATTGCATGATGCTGCATGATTTTTATTGTGATAGTCGGTTAAAGAGCTCACAGAGCTCATGTTTTCTGTTATAATGTATATATATGCCGACTCTAAATAAAATTTACTTACTATACTTTACTTACCCTAACAGTTATCAAATCATATGTTGACACAAACATGGTTTAAACAAAGTAATCAAATATTCTTGACCTTGCTTATATGTAGCTTAAATTAAGGTAGTTATACTAAGTCCGATGTGGTCTAGTGGTTAGGATTTCTGGTTTTCACCCAGACGGCCCGGGTTCGATTCCCGGCATCGGAGCTTTAGTTTTTGGTCATCTTTATCACATTACTGTTGTTGTAATACATGCCATTAAGGACAAAAAAAAAGTTGAGTTTCAGATGAGGAGATTATTTAGTTAAGACCTTTCTGACTTTCAACTGACAAAGAAAATAATTCATCCTTTGATTGACATAGATTTGTAAACGAACACTTTCAAAAAAAGACCGCAGTAGTTCTTTAAATGTTGTAACACCGTCGCACATTTCAAACAAACGTCCATTATTGTTAAGTATTGAAACTGTAATGCTTTGCATTCCTCATTCTTCATTGCCAGTTGGTACATTGGAAAGTGGCAAAGATAAGAAAAAGAAATGCATCGGCCGGGAATCGAACCCGGGCCGCCCGCGTGGCAGGCGAGCATTCTACCACTGAACCACCGATGCTTATAACCCAAGCTGTCTAACTCGATCATATAAGGACAGTACATGATTACCATGTGTTACATGGTATGTATGATAGATGGCATGTTTATTCTACATTATTGTCGGTACAACATGTAGAAACACGAAAAACATGTTTGACAAGAGAAAATCGACGGGCATTTAGTACTTACTCAATTGGTAATCTGCGACATAATCTCGCCACTCAAATGCTATGCTTAGTATGCCGTCGGTTTCGCGTCTTATTTAAATGAAACCGCTTCACAATGAAAATTAAGATGTAAAAAGGGGGAGTGGTTAATTAATCCAATTCTGTGAATGAACATTAATTACGCGTCCACTGTAAATAAATTTCAGGTTGGAAGGTTTTGCCGACAAACTTCCTGTACATTACCAATGCAGATTTTTTTTTAGATCGAACAAAAAAACACTTTCAAAGCATTATACTGCTTTAAGTGTGGATAAGAAAGGTAGAAAGGATTAACTTTGAAATAACATACTTTCACGAAGACTCTCACCTTACAGTTATCAAATCATATGAGTGGTTAATTAATCCAATTCTGTGAATGAACATTAATTACGCGTCCACTGTAAATAAATTTCAGGTTGGAAGGTTTTGCCGACAAACTTCCTGTACATTACCAATGCAGATTTTTTTTAGATCGAACAAAAAAACACTTTCAAAGCATTATACTGCTTTAAGTGTGGATAAGAAAGGTAGAAAGGATTAACTTTGAAATAACATACTTTCACGAAGACTCTCACTAAATCATATAATTTCAGGTATGTAAACACTGCTGAGGTACCTAGACCTAGAACCTCCAGTTATGGTAAAAGATCTTTTAGATTTGAGGCAGCACAAGTATGGAACTCACTTCCTAATGAGGCTAGACTCATGACTTCTTTTGACCAGTTTAGGAATTACATAAATTCCTGGTGTGGGGGTCAAAAATGCTTCTGCAGTTCATGTCGTTTCCATCCAGTGCTGTCTCAAAGCTGAAATTTCTTTCTTTCTTTTTATAATGGCCTTTTGCTCTGCTTTTTATGCATTTTTTAAATATATATCTGCCATTAAATGCTAGTGCTTATTTTTATTTATTTTTTGTTTGTATGCTTTTAGTTTGTTATATTTTATGATCGTCAAGTGATTTGTTGATTCCCCCGCTTCAATGCACATAGAGGCGCTTGCCACATGAGCTTTGACTCTGGAGGCTCACAAATCAAATAGAAGTTTGCTTTATTATATTGCATGTTCTATTTGGTAGTATTTGCATGATGCTGCATGATTTTTATTGTGATAGTCGGTTAAAGAGCTCACCAGAGCTCATGTTTTCTCTGTTATAATGTATATATATGCCGACTCTAAATAAAATTTACTTACTTACTTACTTACTTACCTTACAGTTATCAAATCATATGTTGACACAAACATGGTTTAAACAAAGTAATCAAATATTCTTGACCTTGCTTATATGTAGCTTAAATTAAGGTAGTTATACTAAGTCCGATGTGGTCTAGTGGTTAGGATTTCTGGTTTTCACCCAGACGGCCCGGGTTCGATTCCCGGCATCGGAGCTTTAGTTTTTGGTCATCTTTATCACATTACTGTTGTTGTAATACATGCCATTAAGGACAAAAAAAAAGTTGAGTTTCAGATGAGGAGATTATTTAGTTAAGACCTTTCTGACTTTCAACTGACAAAGAAAATAATTCATCCTTTGATTGACATAGATTTGTAAACGAACACTTTCAAAAAAAGACCGCAGTAGTTCTTTAAATGTTGTAACACCGTCGCACATTTCAAACAAACGTCCATTATTGTTAAGTATTGAAACTGTAATGCTTTGCATTCCTCATTCTTCATTGCCAGTTGGTACATTGGAAAGTGGCAAAGATAAGAAAAAAGAAATGCATCGGCCGGGAATCGAACCCGGGCCGCCCGCGTGGCAGGCGAGCATTCTACCACTGAACCACCGATGCTTATAACCCAAGCTGTCTAACTCGATCATATAAGGACAGTACATGATTACCATGTGTTACATGGTATGTATGATAGATGGCATGTTTATTCTACATTATTGTCGGTACAACATGTAGAAACACGAAAAACATGTTTGACAAGAGAAAATCGACGGGCATTTAGTACTTACTCAATTGGTAATCTGCGACATAATCTCGCCACTCAAATGCTATGCTTAGTATGCCGTCGGTTTCGCGTCTTATTTAAATGAAACCGCTTCACAATGAAAATTAAGATGTAAAAAGGGGGAGTGGTTAATTAATCCAATTCTGTGAATGAACATTAATTACGCGTCCACTGTAAATAAATTTCAGGTTGGAAGGTTTTGCCGACAAACTTCCTGTACATTACCAATGCAGATTTTTTTTTAGATCGAACAAAAAAACACTTTCAAAGCATTATACTGCTTTAAGTGTGGATAAGAAAGGTAGAAAGGATTAACTTTGAAATAACATACTTTCACGAAGACTCTCACCTTACAGTTATCAAATCATATGAGTGGTTAATTAATCCAATTCTGTGAATGAACATTAATTACGCGTCCACTGTAAATAAATTTCAGGTTGGAAGGTTTTGCCGACAAACTTCCTGTACATTACCAATGCAGATTTTTTTTTAGATCGAACAAAAAAACACTTTCAAAGCATTATACTGCTTTAAGTGTGGATAAGAAAGGTAGAAAGGATTAACTTTGAAATAACATACTTTCACGAAGACTCTCACTAAATCATATAATTTCAGGTATGTAAACACTGCTGAGGTACCTAGACCTAGAACCTCCAGTTATGGTAAAAGATCTTTTAGATTTGAGGCAGCACAAGTATGGAACTCACTTCCTAATGAGGCTAGACTCATGACTTCTTTTGACCAGTTTAGGAATTACATAAATTCCTGGTGTGGGGGTCAAAAATGCTTCTGCAGTTCATGTCGTTTCCATCCAGTGCTGTCTCAAAGCTGAAATTTCTTTCTTTCTTTTTATAATGGCCTTTTGCTCTGCTTTTTATGCATTTTTTAAATATATATCTGCCATTAAATGCTAGTGCTTATTTTTATTTATTTTTTGTTTGTATGCTTTTAGTTTGTTATATTTTATGATCGTCAAGTGATTTGTTGATTCCCCCGCTTCAATGCACATAGAGGCGCTTGCCACATGAGCTTTGACTCTGGAGGCTCACAAATCAAATAGAAGTTTGCTTTATTATATTGCATGTTCTATTTGGTAGTATTTGCATGATGCTGCATGATTTTTATTGTGATAGTCGGTTAAAGAGCTCACCAGAGCTCATGTTTTCTCTGTTATAATGTATATATATGCCGACTCTAAATAAAATTTACTTACTTACTTACTTACTTACCTTACAGTTATCAAATCATATGTTGACACAAACATGGTTTAAACAAAGTAATCAAATATTCTTGACCTTGCTTATATGTAGCTTAAATTAAGGTAGTTATACTAAGTCCGATGTGTCTAGTGGTTGGATTTTGGTTTTCACCAGACGCCGGTCGATTCCGGCTCGGAGCTTTAGTTTTGTCATCTTTATCACATTATGTTGTTGTAATACATGCCATAAGGACAAAAAAAGTGAGTTCAGATGAGAGTTATTTAGTTAAGACCTTCTGACTTCACTGACAAAGAAAATAATTCATCCTTTGATTGACATAGATTTGTAACGAACACTTTCAAAAAGACGCAGTAGTTCTTAAATGTTGTAACACCGTCGCCATTTCAAACAAACTCATTATTGTTAGTATTGAAACTGTAATGCTTTGATTCTCATTCTTCATTGCCAGTTGGATTGAAAGTGGCAAGATAGAAAAGAAATGCATCGGCGGAATCGACCGGCGCCCGCGTGCAGCGAGCATTCTACCACTGAACCACGATGCTTATAACCCAGCTGTCTAACTCGATCATATAAGGACAGTACATGATTACATGTGTTACATGGTATTATGATAGATGGCATGTTTATTTACATATTGTCGGTACAACATGTAGAAACGAAACATGTTTGACAGAGAATCGACGGCATTTATACTTACCAATTGGTATCTGCGCATAATCTCGCCACTCAAATGCTATGCTTAGTATGCCGTCGGTTTCGCGTCTTATTTAAATGAAACCGCTTCACAATGAAAATTAAGATGTAAAAAGGGGGAGTGGTTAATTAATCCAATTCTGTGAATGAACATTAATTACGCGTCCACTGTAAATAAATTTCAGGTTGGAAGGTTTTGCCGACAAACTTCCTGTACATTACCAATGCAGATTTTTTTTAGATCGAACAAAAAAACACTTCAAAGCATTATACTGCTTTAAGTGTGGATAAGAAAGGTAGAAAGGATTAACTTTGAAATAACATACTTTCACGAAGACTCTCACCTTACAGTTATCAAATCATATGAGTGGTTAATTAATCCAATTCTGTGAATGAACATTAATTACGCGTCCACTGTAAATAAATTTCAGGTTGGAAGGTTTTGCCGACAAACTTCCTGTACATTACCAATGCAGATTTTTTTTTAGATCGAACAAAAAAACACTTTCAAAGCATTATACTGCTTTAAGTGTGGATAAGAAAGGTAGAAAGGATTAACTTTGAAATAACATACTTTCACGAAGACTCTCACTAAATCATATAATTTCAGGTATGTAAACACTGCTGAGGTACCTAGACCTAGAACCTCCAGTTATGGTAAAAGATCTTTTAGATTTGAGGCAGCACAAGTATGGAACTCACTTCCTAATGAGGCTAGACTCATGACTTCTTTTGACCAGTTTAGGAATTACATAAATTCCTGGTGTGGGGGTCAAAAATGCTTCTGCAGTTCATGTCGTTTCCATCCAGTGCTGTCTCAAAGCTGAAATTTCTTTCTTTTCTTTTTATAATGGCCTTTTGCTCTGCTTTTTATGCATTTTTTAAATATATATCTGCCATTAAATGCTAGTGCTTATTTTTATTTATTTTTTGTTTGTATGCTTTTAGTTTGTTATATTTTATGATCGTCAAGTGATTTGTTGATTCCCCCGCTTCAATGCACATAGAGGCGCTTGCCACATGAGCTTTGACTCTGGAGGCTCACAAATCAAATAGAAGTTTGCTTTATTATATTGCATGTTCTATTTGGTAGTATTTGCATGATGCGGGGGGGGGGGGGGGGGGGGGGGGGGGGGGGGGGGGGGGGGGGGGGGGGGGGGGGGGGGGGGGGGGGGGGGGGGGGGGGGGGGGGGGGGGGGGGGGGGGGGGGGGGGGGGGGGGGGGGGGGGGGGGGGGGGGGGGGGGGGGGGGGGGGGGGGGGGGGGGGGGGGGGGGGGGGGGGGGGGGGGGGGGGGGGGGGGGGGGGGGGGGGGGGGGGGGGGGGGGGGGGGGGGGGGGGGGGGGGGGGGGGGGGGGGGGGGGGGGGGGGGGGGGGGGGGGGGGGGGGGGGGGGGGGGGGGGGGGGGGGGGGGGGGGGGGGGGGGGGGGGGGGGGGGGGGGGGGGGGGGGGGGGGGGGGGGGGGGGGGGGGGGGGAATTGAAGTCTACTAAGATAATATAATGTAACATTAATGAACATATACCCTTATAATCAGTGAGTTGCACAAATCTCTACAGCTTTTAGAAAAAAACCTTTCAAAGTTTATGTATTGATAAGAGTGAAGGATACTTGAAATCATTGACCTCATACATATTCAGTAAACAGTAGACGACAAACTCCTATGAAGTTTATTGAGCAAGTATGGTCTCTAAACTAGATTTTACTTTAGATCAATCTGTGTGGGTAATCTCGCGTTCACGTTCACCGCGTCAAGCTGAAATTTCTTTTTCTTATTTAATGGCCTTTCAGCTTTTAGCATTTTTTAAATATATTGCATTAATTAGCCATTAAATATTTTTTTTTTACTTTTTAGCTTTACTTAATTTTATGATAGTCAAGTGTTGATATTCCCCCCTACAATGCAATATGAGCCTTGCTATGAGCTTAATACTCGAGGTACAAATCAAATAGGGTTTGCTTTTATATTGCTGTTTATGAGTGATTTCGATCGCATGAGCTTTAGTTTTTGGTCATCTTATCACATTACTGTTGTTGTAATACATGCCATTAAGGACAAAAAAAAAGTTGAGTTTTCAGATAGGAATTATTTAGTTAAGACCTTTCTGACTTTCAACTGACAAAGAAAATAATTCATCCTTTGATTGACATAGATTTGTAAACGAACACTTTCAAAAAAAGACCGCAGTATTCTTTAAATGTTGTAAACACCGTTCGCACATTTCAAACAAACGTCCTTATTGTTAAGTATTGAAACTGTAATGCTTTGCATTCCTCATTCTTCATTGCCAGTTGGTACATTGGAAAGTGGCTAAAGATAAGAAAAAAGAAATGCATCGGCCGGGAATCGAACCCGGGCCGCCCGCGTGGCAGCGAGCATTCTACAAACTGAACCACCGATGCTTATAACCCAAGCTGTCTAACTCGATCAATAAGGACAGTACATGATTACCATGTGTTACACTTTGGTATGTATGAAGATGGCATGTTTATTCTACATTATTGTCGGTACAACATGTAGAACACGAAAAACATGTTTGACAAGAGAAAATCGACGGCATTTAGTACTTACCAATTGGTAATCTGCGACATAACTCGCCACTCAAATGCTTAGCTTAGTATGCCGTCGGTTTCGCGTCTTATTTAAATGAAACCGCTTCACAATGAAAATTAAGATGTAAAAAGGGGGAGTGGTTAATTAATCCAATTCTGTGAATGAACATTAATTACGCGTCCACTGAAATAAATTTCAGGTTGGAAGGTTTTGCCGACAAACTTCCTGTACATTACCAATGCAGATTTTTTTTAGATCGAACAAAAAGAACACTTTCAAAGCATTTATACTGCTTTAAGTGTGGATAAGAAAGTAGAAAGGATTAACTTTGAAATAACATACTTTCACGAAGACTCTCACCTTACAGTTATCAAATCATATGATGGTTAATTAATCCAATTCTTGTGAATGAACATTAATTAGCGTTCCACTGTAAATAAATTTCAGGTTGGAAGGTTTTGCCGACAAACTTCCTGTACATTACCAATGCAGATTTTTTTTTAGATCGAACAAAAAAACACTTTCAAAGCATTATACTGCTTTAAGTGTGGATAAGAAAGGTAGAAAGGATTAACTTTGAAATAACATACTTTCACGAAGACTCTCACTAAATCATATAATTTCAGGTATGTAAACACTGCTGAGGTACCTAGACCTAGAACCTCCAGTTATGGTAAAAGATCTTTTAGATTTGAGGCAGCACAAGTATGGAACTCACTTCCTAATGAGGCTAGACTCATGACTTCTTTTGACCAGTTTAGGAATTACATAAATTCCTGGTGTGGGGGTCAAAAATGCTTCTGCAGTTCATGTCGTTTCCATCCAGTGCTGTCTCAAAGCTGAAATTTCTTTCTTTCTTTTTATAATGGCCTTTTGCTCTGCTTTTTATGCATTTTTTAAATATATATCTGCCATTAAATGCTAGTGCTTATTTTTATTTATTTTTTGTTTGTATGCTTTTAGTTTGTTATATTTTATGATCGTCAAGTGATTTGTTGATTCCCCCGCTTCAATGCACATAGAGGCGCTTGCCACATGAGCTTTGACTCTGGAGGCTCACAAATCAAATAGAAGTTTGCTTTATTATATTGCATGTTCTATTTGGTAGTATTTGCATGATGCTGCATGATTTTTATTGTGATAGTCGGTTAAAGAGCTCACCAGAGCTCATGTTTTCTCTGTTATAATGTATATATATGCCGACTCTAAATAAAATTTACTTACTTACTTACTTACTTACCTTACAGTTATCAAATCATATGTTGACACAAACATGGTTTAAACAAAGTAATCAAATATTCTTGACCTTGCTTATATGTAGCTTAAATTAAGGTAGTTATACTAAGTCCGATGTGGTCTAGTGGTTAGGATTTCTGGTTTTCACCCAGACGGCCCGGGTTCGATTCCCGGCATCGGAGCTTTAGTTTTTGGTCATCTTTATCACATTACTGTTGTTGTAATACATGCCATTAAGGACAAAAAAAAAGTTGAGTTTCAGATGAGGAGATTATTTAGTTAAGACCTTTCTGACTTTCAACTGACAAAGAAAATAATTCATCCTTTGATTGACATAGATTTGTAAACGAACACTTTCAAAAAAAGACCGCAGTAGTTCTTTAAATGTTGTAACACCGTCGCACATTTCAAACAAACGTCCATTATTGTTAAGTATTGAAACTGTAATGCTTTGCATTCCTCATTCTTCATTGCCAGTTGGTACATTGGAAAGTGGCAAAGATAAGAAAAAAGAAATGCATCGGCCGGGAATCGAACCCGGGCCGCCCGCGTGGCAGGCGAGCATTCTACCACTGAACCACCGATGCTTATAACCCAAGCTGTCTAACTCGATCATATAAGGACAGTACATGATTACCATGTGTTACATGGTATGTATGATAGATGGCATGTTTATTCTACATTATTGTCGGTACAACATGTAGAAACACGAAAAACATGTTTGACAAGAGAAAATCGACGGGCATTTAGTACTTACTCAATTGGTAATCTGCGACATAATCTCGCCACTCAAATGCTATGCTTAGTATGCCGTCGGTTTCGCGTCTTATTTAAATGAAACCGCTTCACAATGAAAATTAAGATGTAAAAAGGGGGAGTGGTTAATTAATCCAATTCTGTGAATGAACATTAATTACGCGTCCACTGTAAATAAATTTCAGGTTGGAAGGTTTTGCCGACAAACTTCCTGTACATTACCAATGCAGATTTTTTTTTAGATCGAACAAAAAAACACTTTCAAAGCATTATACTGCTTTAAGTGTGGATAAGAAAGGTAGAAAGGATTAACTTTGAAATAACATACTTTCACGAAGACTCTCACCTTACAGTTATCAAATCATATGAGTGGTTAATTAATCCAATTCTGTGAATGAACATTAATTACGCGTCCACTGTAAATAAATTTCAGGTTGGAAGGTTTTGCCGACAAACTTCCTGTACATTACCAATGCAGATTTTTTTTTAGATCGAACAAAAAAACACTTTCAAAGCATTATACTGCTTTAAGTGTGGATAAGAAAGGTAGAAAGGATTAACTTTGAAATAACATACTTTCACGAAGACTCTCACTAAATCATATAATTTCAGGTATGTAAACACTGCTGAGGTACCTAGACCTAGAACCTCCAGTTATGGTAAAAGATCTTTTAGATTTGAGGCAGCACAAGTATGGAACTCACTTCCTAATGAGGCTAGACTCATGACTTCTTTTGACCAGTTTAGGAATTACATAAATTCCTGGTGTGGGGGTCAAAAATGCTTCTGCAGTTCATGTCGTTTCCATCCAGTGCTGTCTCAAAGCTGAAATTTCTTTCTTTCTTTTTATAATGGCCTTTTGCTCTGCTTTTTATGCATTTTTTAAATATATATCTGCCATTAAATGCTAGTGCTATTTTTATTTTTTTTTGTTTGTATGCTTTTAGTTTGTTATATTTTATGATCGTCAAGTGATTTGTTGATTCCCCCGCTTCAATGCACATAGAGGCGCTTGCCACATGAGCTTTGACTCTGGAGGCTCACAAATCAAATAGAAGTTTGCTTTATTATATTGCATGTTCTATTTGGTAGTATTTGCATGATGCTGCATGATTTTTATTGTGATAGTCGGTTAAAGAGCTCACCAGAGCTCATGTTTTCTCTGTTATAATGTATATATATGCCGACTCTAAATAAAATTTACTTACTTACTTACTTACTTACCTTACAGTTATCAAATCATATGTTGACACAAACATGGTTTAAACAAAGTAATCAAATATTCTTGACCTTGCTTATATGTAGCTTAAATTAAGGTAGTTATACTAAGTCCGATGTGGTCTAGTGGTTAGGATTTCTGGTTTTCACCCAGACGGCCCGGGTTCGATTCCCGGCATCGGAGCTTTAGTTTTTGGTCATCTTTATCACATTACTGTTGTTGTAATACATGCCATTAAGGACAAAAAAAAAGTTGAGTTTCAGATGAGGAGATTATTTAGTTAAGACCTTTCTGACTTTCAACTGACAAAGAAAATAATTCATCCTTTGATTGACATAGATT
This sequence comes from Mytilus edulis, assembly GCA_019925275.1. NCBI lineage: Eukaryota > Metazoa > Mollusca > Bivalvia > Mytilida > Mytilidae > Mytilus > Mytilus edulis. The sequence goes on from CM034354.1 coordinate 45,283,667, forward strand.
TGTAAACGAACACTTTCAAAAAAAGACCGCAGTAGTTCTTTAAATGTTGTAACACCGTCGCACATTTCAAACAAACGTCCATTATTGTTAAGTATTGAAACTGTAATGCTTTGCATTCCTCATTCTTCATTGCCAGTTGGTACATTGGAAAGTGGCAAAGATAAGAAAAAAGAAATGCATCGGCCGGGAATCGAACCCGGGCCGCCCGCGTGGCAGGCGAGCATTCTACCACTGAACCACCGATGCTTATAACCCAAGCTGTCTAACTCGATCATATAAGGACAGTACATGATTACCATGTGTTACATGGTATGTATGATAGATGGCATGTTTATTCTACATTATTGTCGGTACAACATGTAGAAACACGAAAAACATGTTTGACAAGAGAAAATCGACGGGCATTTAGTACTTACTCAATTGGTAATCTGCGACATAATCTCGCCACTCAAATGCTATGCTTAGTATGCCGTCGGTTTCGCGTCTTATTTAAATGAAACCGCTTCACAATGAAAATTAAGATGTAAAAAGGGGGAGTGGTTAATTAATCCAATTCTGTGAATGAACATTAATTACGCGTCCACTGTAAATAAATTTCAGGTTGGAAGGTTTTGCCGACAAACTTCCTGTACATTACCAATGCAGATTTTTTTTTAGATCGAACAAAAAAACACTTTCAAAGCATTATACTGCTTTAAGTGTGGATAAGAAAGGTAGAAAGGATTAACTTTGAAATAACATACTTTCACGAAGACTCTCACCTTACAGTTATCAAATCATATGAGTGGTTAATTAATCCAATTCTGTGAATGAACATTAATTACGCGTCCACTGTAAATAAATTTCAGGTTGGAAGGTTTTGCCGACAAACTTCCTGTACATTACCAATGCAGATTTTTTTTTAGATCGAACAAAAAAACACTTTCAAAGCATTATACTGCTTTAAGTGTGGATAAGAAAGGTAGAAAGGATTAACTTTGAAATAACATACTTTCACGAAGACTCTCACTAAATCAATATAATTTCAGGTATGTAAACACTGCTGAGGTACCTAGACCTAGAACCTCCAGTTATGGTAAAAGATCTTTTAGATTTGAGGCAGCACAAGTATGGAACTCACTTCCTAATGAGGCTAGACTCATGACTTCTTTTGACCAGTTTAGGAATTACATAAATTCCTGGTGTGGGGGTCAAAAATGCTTCTGCAGTTCATGTCGTTTCCATCCAGTGCTGTCTCAAAGCTGAAATTTCTTTCTTTCTTTTTATAATGGCCTTTTGCTCTGCTTTTTATGCATTTTTTAAATATATATCTGCCATTAAATGCTAGTGCTTATTTTTATTTATTTTTTGTTTGTATGCTTTTAGTTTGTTATATTTTATGATCGTCAAGTGATTTGTTGATTCCCCCGCTTCAATGCACATAGAGGCGCTTGCCACATGAGCTTTGACTCTGGAGGCTCACAAATCAAATAGAAGTTTGCTTTATTATATTGCATGTTCTATTTGGTAGTATTTGCATGATGCTGCATGATTTTTATTGTGATAGTCGGTTAAAGAGCTCACCAGAGCTCATGTTTTCTCTGTTATAATGTATATATATGCCGACTCTAAATAAAATTTACTTACTTACTTACTTACTTACCTTACAGTTATCAAATCATATGTTGACACAAACATGGTTTAAACAAAGTAATCAAATATTCTTGACCTTGCTTATATGTAGCTTAAATTAAGGTAGTTATACTAAGTCCGATGTGGTCTAGTGGTTAGGATTTCTGGTTTTCACCCAGACGGCCCGGGTTCGATTCCCGGCATCGGAGCTTTAGTTTTTGGTCATCTTTATCACATTACTGTTGTTGTAATACATGCCATTAAGGACAAAAAAAAAGTTGAGTTTCAGATGAGGAGATTATTTAGTTAAGACCTTTCTGACTTTCAACTGACAAAGAAAATAATTCATCCTTTGATTGACATAGATTTGTAAACGAACACTTTCAAAAAAAGACCGCAGTAGTTCTTTAAATGTTGTAACACCGTCGCACATTTCAAACAAACGTCCATTATTGTTAAGTATTGAAACTGTAATGCTTTGCATTCCTCATTCTTCATTGCCAGTTGGTACATTGGAAAGTGGCAAAGATAAGAAAAAAGAAATGCATCGGCCGGGAATCGAACCCGGGCCGCCCGCGTGGCAGGCGAGCATTCTACCACTGAACCACCGATGCTTATAACCCAAGCTGTCTAACTCGATCATATAAGGACAGTACATGATTACCATGTGTTACATGGTATGTATGATAGATGGCATGTTTATTCTACATTATTGTCGGTACAACATGTAGAAACACGAAAAACATGTTATAGTTTCATCTGTGTTGTTATTGAATGTTTCCGGATGGAACTATATTATCATACATGTATGAATATGGAACTCTTTTACAGGATGCCGACCTTAAATTGACCCCGCTATAGGATTTGAAATACATTTCTTTCCCTTTCCTTAATGGGACCTTTTAATTTTCTGACTTAAACCTTAATGAGGGACCGTTTACAATTTACATATGTTTATCATTTAATGCTAATCTGTAATTAAATTTGAATCTTCCTTGTGTTTTTCTTTTTTAAATGACCTTTTACTTCCACTTTAACTGACATTATAAAAATGTATTTATAAGTAGTGGAAAATTGAAAAAATATATATTTTAATTATATTATAGCAGGTACATGTTTACAATCAGGATGTTTTACTTTTAAAATAACAAGCATTTTATAAAAAAAAATATCTATTGTTGACTTCTGTCACAGTTTTATTTTTCTAAAGTTTAGATAAGACACTTTAATTACAATAATTATTGTTGTATTGTGTTGATACTCCTTAATCAGATTTTATTCATTTCAAGTAAAAAATCATTTCCAAAATGTAGATTTTTTTGGGGGCGTTTTTGTTTAAACATCTCTTAACAGTTATGAAAGTAGTCAGTTAATATCAATTGATAATTGGCCAATTTTATAAATATTTAGATTTTAAACAAACTTAAAAAATCATATTTGTATTTTAAGATTGTGAGACTTCAAAATATAAAATTTTTCTTCAGAGCCTTGATATTTAAAAAAAAAAATTAACACAAAGATCGTCCTGTAATTTGAATTAGTGTTTGGGGGGAGCGGCTTTTGCCCGTTCGGATGTTCAAATTTTTATCTTGCTCTTAAATTTGTATTTGGCATCGACTTTAACTTTTTTCGCATTCCATTTATGACCTAAAAGCTGCAATAAACTGCTATCTATACGACTCATTTCCTGAAGTTCATATCAGTAAACTATACATAAAATAACGATAATTGTTGAATTCATCTGGTCAAGGTGTACTTCATCCAATATTCATATAACGTCTTGTTGGTAGTCTTAGGATTTAGACATATTAGAGTCGTCGGGATAATGATAATCTGTTTATCGAAACAAACATGGTTTTTATGTTCTTGTTTTCTTTATATGAATTTTGTTGGTAAATTGATCTGTTTTTTTAGTAGATTTTGTTACTTAATAATCAGGTTCTCGGGTTTTTATGTAGATAATGTAGTCAACTGATCTGAAAATCATAGTTTTGATAATCATAGATAAAATAATTCCAAAGATTTTAACTATATTTCGTTCGCGATGACTATATCGGGACGTTATATGAGTTGTTTTGGACTGCATCTTGTCAACATGGTACGGACCAGATGGTTACAACTATTTTCATTAAACCCTTTATTCCATACGGATATCAATTTGAAGAAATAAGCGTGTTACATTGTAGATTATTGATACTTGAAGATAACATATTGAAAGAGAAAAAAAATAATCTAAATTGAAATAGGGTGTATTATTTCTTTAAAGAAATAATTAACCTCGATACATTTTCATGTGCATTTTCATGTGCATTTTCCAAGTCAAGAATCTCTTCTGTGGTTGTATTTTGTCATGCGTTAATAGTTGTTGTTATTTTGATTTATAAATAATAAATCTTTTAGATACCAGATCTTGTAGCTATCGGAAGAAGATCTTGTAGATAGTACATCTTGTAGATAATATTTTGTAGATATTAGAAATTGTAGAAAGTATATCTTGTAGAAAGCAGATTTTGGATCCTCAATGCTCTTCAACTTTGTACTTGTTTGGCTTTATAAATATTTTGATATGAGAGTCACTGATGAGTCTTGTGTAGACGAAACGCGCGTCTAGCGTACTAAATTATAATCCTTGTAGATAGTATACCGGTATCTTGTAGATAGTATACCGGTATCTTGTAGATAATAAAACAGTATGCTGTTGATAGTATATTGCAGATAGTATACCGGTATCTTGTAGATAGTGTACCGGTATCTTGTAGATAATAAACCAGTATCTTGTTGATAGTATATTGTAGATAGTATATCTTGTAGATAGTATCTTGTAGTATAGCTTGAAAATAGTATTTGCAGATATCATCTTGTAAATAGTATCTTGTAGATACAATCTTGTAGCTAGTATTTTGTAGATAGTATATTGTAGAAAGAATCCTTCAGATAGTATTTTGTAGATAGTATATCTTGGAGAGGGTATACTGTAGATAGTATATTGTAGATAGCATATCATATAGATAGTATATTGTAGATAGTAGATCTTGTATGTGAAAGGGGTCTCTTCCGGTATAAATTAATAACTAGAAGACTTTCTAAGGTTCGGATGGTTTTATTACCAGAGAATAAAAACTCTGAAATAACAAGATTATAAACATTAATGATAGTTCATGTAACATATAGAATATATTATACACATATTATATCACAGACAATTTTAATACAGTTCAAACGATTCCTAATATAATAGTGTTACTATAAACAGTAGATACACATTTACTATGGAATGTTCATTCATTCAATCGTGTAGTGAAATGTACATCACATGTCACATGTACTTTAACAAACCGGTTTCTCTGACCGACATTTAATTATAACGGTAACCAGTTTTATTGCGTTTACAATCAAATATATTAAATGTATCTTAAAATTACTTCTCGCAAGTACATGAAAGTTTACAATTAAACTTAATAAATATTACAACATTCAAAAAGTATTTACTATGTCTGAATACCAACATATAAATTCTACCACTGATTTGCTAAAAACGCGCAAATCGCCAATGGAAATAATCCATGAATAACTATCATTTCTATAGTATAAAATAATACAAAAACTACAAATTATGCGCTTACCACTTGTGGAGTGAGTTCTCTAGTAAATAAGGAACTTGGCACAAAGTAAATAGTCTACATCAGAGTCCTGAAAACCAAATTACAATAATAAGAACGGACTCTTCGTAATTATATAAAAATACTAATCGCATGACAATTGTATTCAATTCGTCCATATAAAAATAGCATTACGCTAACATGTAATTCGAACATTCTTTTCACAATATAATGTAACTTATCATACATGCCGCCATTTTTCTACATGCAGTATTCGTAAAATACTGTTATTACGATATCTCTAAACATTACATAATTACGCTATGATCAGCGGCAAATATTACATTACTTTATAAAAATATGACCTAGCTTCTTTACCAAAAATGCGCTCATTCAAATCTTTCATTCCGATGTTATAAACATGCAATCTGAAGAGTATTTACTCGAAAATAGGAAAGTTAACCAAATCTATTAATTCGTGTCAAAATGTTAATAAAGAAGAAAGTGCAACTTACTAGTCATGTCTGGAAAACTATGTAGATGAATATAGTCAATATACAATCTGTCAATATGGGTTTCTGCTATAATAGTCTGGGTAAATAATGGACGTCTTTCACTGACCAGTGTCCAGGTAAATTCTACCCAAGGTACACAAAGGAAAACTCAATTTAACCGCCAATAACCAAGAACCAATCAAAACAAGAGTTCAGTTTCAACCCCCATGAATATGTATGAGTAACATTACTCAATACGTAAATTATATACTAAATCAAGTCACAAAGGATAAATATCCTTTAGTAAAAATACTTTGCAAGAGTGAAATAATTAAACTAAAGACTCAATAAGAATTTGATAAGTAGATTTTTAATATAAATCAATGATTTCAAAAGTGCAAATTACATAATTTATGAAGCATGAAAAATCACTCTGCTACATGTAGATCAAAGTTCTTTGATTGTTTCTTTCAAGTACATTCACAATTATCTTACCTCCTATACATTTCTAGGAATGTGATTGGTTAAACGCGTCCGCGTGAAGACCGTGTATATTTGATATTAGGTTAGTAGGAAGGCGGGGCTTATTTCGTACACGGTAAGAAGTGGAGTTACGTCCCTTTATATTCCATAGTAGGAAGTAGGGAGGCCAGGCTTATTTCATACACGGTTAGTAGTGGTGTTAAGTCACTTTATAAAAACAAAACGGAACTGAGAAAAATCTTAAAAGTTTCAACAGACGAAGAAATTGATAATTAAGATTGAAATAAATTCATTAAACACATTTAAACCTAACAAGTTGTTATCGTTGACGATTCTTGTAGGATCAATGGAAGTAGTTTCTTAATGAAGACTGGCTTGCTCATTTTGATAGGTCACTAGTCTAAATTTTACACGTTAAGATAGTCGGTAAGATAAATTCGTTACATAGTGTGCTAGTGACGTAATACGGTATATATATGGGGTCAGTAAATTCCATATGGAGATTCGAGCTTCGTTCTCACCCCATATGGAATTTACTGACCCCATATATACCGTATTAGGTCACTAGCACACCATTTAACTAATAATCTTGCGTACTGGAAAGATTTATTGATTGAAATATTGTATATACACCTGCCTATTGGTAAAGGCTGTATGGGAGGGGCGAAATATACCAAAGGGACAGTCAAACTCATAGATTGAAAATAAACTGACGACGTCATGGATAAAAAAGAAAAAGACAAACAGACAAATAATAGAACACAAGACACAACATAGAAAACTAAAGACTAAGCAACACGAACCCCATCAAAAACTGGGGGTGATCTCATGTGCTCCGGAAGGGTAAGCAGATTCTGCTCCACATGTGGCACCCGTCGTGTTGCTTATGTTATTACAAATTCGGTAAATAGTCTGATTCGGTATGTCACATTCGTGAAAAGGGAAGGGGATTGTAGTAACGACATAAGGAACCTAACCGATATCATCTTTGACTGAAATCTGGGAAACTGAAATCATCTCTTTTGTGTACATGTTGCCCTTTTGGTGTCGTTCTGGTTAAGTTTGTATTCTGTCTCATTGACGTTTATCCTGCGTATCTATTTAAAATTACAGTTTACATGCGCTACACAGAAAATCAAAAGCTTACCAACACGAAACTCGCCAACAAAGAGTAATCCGATCTGCTCCAGTGGTGGCAAATTCATACGAGAAAACCAAAGGGATAATATATATACAAAACAATATATTAAATCAGATATGACAGACAGCAACTAATGACAACCACAGAATTACAGGCTCCTCACTTGGGACCAGCACACTAATGTTTTTACGATTGCTAAACTCTCTACCCTAACATAGGACACTGGAATAACAGCACACACACCGTAATAATAAAACTTTAAAACGTAATTGAAAAAGAAAAATGGTGGACCCATCAGTTCGACACAAAGTACAGCAATAAAAAAGAACACAAAGACTAAAAGTTCTGCTATAACTGTACTAGCAGTCACTAAAAGCTAGTTAAAAGCAATATATTAATAAATCATATAAGTATGTTGAACAAATGCTTTATATATTTTTTTACCAGTTTATTGACATGGTTATATATTACAACACATACTCCATTTGAACACCACTCTTTCAAACTGTTTTGAGCAATAAAACTGACAGCTAATACCTTCTTTCTCCTCAGTTTAATAGATTGAACATATCATGAGTACAACACATATCTAATTTAAACACTTAAACAAATATTTGAAGACAAGCTATTTCATTTTCATGTTTATTTGACATTAATACATTATAGAACAATCTATATTTTAACACTGATTGTAACTTTTATTGAATGAATCTTACATATATTTTTTTCTAATTTGATAGACACTATTATATTGTACAACACAGATACCGTTTAAACAAATCCTACATTTACTTTTTGAATTTTAATAAATATACCTATATTCTACAACATGTAAACTATTTTTAATAACACTGATTCAAACTATTTTTTAACAAATTCTACATATATTCTTCCCTGTCTTTAAAACAAGCATAACTGTATTGTAAAACCCATTCACTGAATAACACTGGTTCAACCTTTTTTGAATTACATTTGCAATCATTTCCGTTATAAACATTAAAATATTGTACAATATAAACACCATTTGTTTACTTTTTCAAACTATATTGAACAAATCTACATTTTTTTCTCCAATTTGATAGACATAACTATATTGTACAATATTCAGACCAGACTATTAAACAATGGTTCAAAATGTTATAGTTTGCCGTTGAATAGAAAAGAATATATTACATTGCGCATTTATTATTTAAACGCTGTTTCAAAATATTTTGAACAAATTCTACATTTTTTTCCCAGGTTAATAGTAAATATCTAAATTGTATTGTACAACCCATTTTACATAATACATACATACATACATACATACATACATACATACATACATACATACATACATACATACATACATACATACATACATACATACATACATACATACACACACACACACACATACATACATACATACATACATACATACATACATACATACATACATACATACATACATACATACATACATACATACATACATACATACATACATAAGCAAATCTACAGATCTTACATTGTTGGGTTGATGTTTAGACGAGTTGTATATACATTATGTACACAGCCATGTATCACCATCATTGATGGGGATCCGATGGGTGCATCTGTTGTAGGGTTGTCACTGACTCAGACGTACTTATAAATATAATTATTTTCTGTGACTGTATCTTACATTAATTTGTAGGATCCTTTACTATAGATAATTTAGCTGATCTGTAACAATAACATCTTCATGCCTTATATATCATGTACTGCAGTACGCCGCTAGATTAAAACTGACGTGGAAAGGTAACACACGGCCAGCGAAAGCTCTTTTTTTAAGAGCCCAGGTGGTCGTGTGGTCTAGCGGGACGGCTGCAGTGCAGGCGATTTGGTGTCACGATATCACAGTAGCATGGGTTCGAATCCCGGCGAGGGAAGAACCAAAAATTTGCGAAAGCAAATCTACAGATCTAACATTGTTGGGTTGATGTTTAGACGAGTTGTATATACATTATGTAAACAGCCATGTATCACCATCATTGATGGGGATCCGATGGATGCATCTGTTGTAGGGTTGTCACTGACTCAGACGTACATACATACATACATACATAAATACATACATACATACATACTTTTGCAACAAAACTAATAGCAAATAAACAACCATTTCTCAGACCAAAACAATTTAATTATTATGTTCAATTAATCAGTTGCTTATCAAATAAAGAGCCTTCCTTCATATTTTAAATAAAATTTTCTTAATCATGAGTGATACATACATACATACATACATACTTTTGCAACAAAACTAATAGCAAATAAACAACCATTTCTCAGACCAAAACAATTTAATTATTATGTTCAATTAATCAGTTGCTTATCAAATAAAGAGCCTTCCTTCATATATTAAATAAAATTTTCTTAATCATGAGTGATGTTTGATGTCTTTCAATCGTTCAATTGTCTTTATCATTATATTGAATGCAATACTACTCTATAGTTTTATTTGATCATACAAAAGTTAATTTCTTACTTGCTTGTAAGGTTTTCGTATTCAAGTAAGAAAAAAAAACTGTCAATTTTAAATAAATCTAAACACACTGTAGACAATGTTTACTTTTTATCTAACATATTCAAATATTTTTATAATTAGTATTAGGGTGACTGAAATATCATTAAGTTACTCAGACTATAATGACGAATCCATTTAAAGCAAAACAACCAGAACATCGTAATAAAAAATGAAACTGTTTCCAATTTTGGTCATTTTTGCCTGATTTGTATCCAAACTATTTCTTCTGTAATACATGAAAACATTATGATATAAACGAATGGATTTAATTTGATAAAAGCTGTATATTAAGTGGATCAAACATATGCAACATGGTTATTTGACTTATTATTATTTACCATTCCGTGGCACCTGATATCACTCATCTGATGTTACTCAGTCTTTAGATTTCTATGTTGTTTGGGGACTGTTGTTTGTCTTTTACTTTTTTAGACATGGCGTTGTCAGTTTATTTTCGACTTATGAGTTTGAATGCCCCTTTGGTATCCTTTGAAACTAAGGCCTTTCTACCTCAGGAATAGATTACCTTAGCTGTATTTGGCAAAACTTTTAGGAATTTTTGGTCCTCAATGCTTTTCAACTTCGTACTTTATTTGGCTTTTTATAACATTTTTGATTCGAGCGTCACTGGTGAGTCTTTTGTAGACGAAACGCGCGTCTGGCGTAAATATTAAATTTATTCCTGGTATCTATGATGAGTTTATTTGCCTTCTTCTTATAAAACCCGCCTACTACTAAGCAGCACGTTTCACTATGGCATCTTGATAAACAATGGGAGTATTTGTCAGAATCATGTCGATACTTGTTTTTTCCAAAGAGATTTTTCATACTTATGGCAAATTGAAAAACTAAGAAAATTCTGATGATGTTATAAACTCACGATTCGAATGTAGACAGAACAAAAACGATAGGCAAACGAAAAAAGACGAAATGCCAAATCACATACCACAATACACAACATCCACGTAACAATCCCTACCTAAAAGTTGGGCGAACTCAGGACTGTTCCAGGAGGGTAACAAAATAAACTCCACTAGTGATATCCATCGAAATAAGACATGATATCGCACGTCGGGTAAATTAGTGCCGTATTGATAGGTTTAACGCCGTCACGTAGTGACTCCCTATGCATCCGTATGGGGTTAATGGATTTCATATTGGGTTCATGATGTCACGTGTGCTATTAATGGTGACGTCATCTATTAATGTTATTGTATTCCATTGTTTATTTCAATTAAATTCGTTATACGGTTCACTACCGACCTCCTTCGGCCTTTGTCCTCACTCCTATGGATTTTACTAACCACTATGGATTCGTAGGGGGACAATAGCAAACCATATAATGTGAGCGGATTGATAAATGTATCTTGTTTTACTCAAAGACAAAAATGAAAGGATGAAACACGTTTGTAATAGTATGTGACACTAATATCCCGCACCGGAACAACTTTAATGATGCTATCCATAAATACTTGTATTAAAGGAAAGGGCAAACAAGTTATTAAGCTTGCCTTTAAACGTTTCTGTTCTTTATGAGAAAGTGTTATGTCACTTGCTTTATTATCACAATCACGTCAAGGACGAACTCAGGTATAGTCGTATGCTCATTTGAATTTGTTTGTCTAGCAGTGATTTCCTTGCAGTGGGGGATGGCCATCCTACTCTGAGAGTTGTTTTTATAAACAGCCAAGTCCGATCGCAAATAAGACGTTAAATTGTCTGCCCAAAATTAGGGAGAGTGCCAAATGAAAAGAACACTTTATGAGTTTGTTGATATTGAAAAACTTTTCTTGATTTATCTTCATCAAGAACGGCCATACCAAATAAAATTGATATCCGACTACCTAAATAGGTATATGGCTATATGTCGTTGGGTTGCAGTATCGTTGACATATACTAAACATCTCCTTTTATTCACTTACCAATTATCAGAAAGACATGCACAGTAAAGCAAATTCGACAAAGAATTATTTGAAACACTTAAATATGAACATAGACCGGGCACCTGCAGAAAGTTTTTGTCGAAACTGTTGACCCATCACTAGATATACTAAAAAGTTCATTGCGAAGCCTATCGATAAACTAAGAAGTCTGTATTGTATCAACTTTTCGAGTAATGTCTCATTTGAAGAAAGGAAATACAATACACAAACTGTACTGGTAATTATTTCCGACAGAATAAAAATAATGCATATGAAAGCAATAGTCAACGCAGATATTCGATTTCTACGTGTAACGGTTGAATGATCTTTCCAAGGTAAGTTCTTTCTTAGAATTGTTAATTAACATATGATGAACACTGTACAGATCAAAACTAAGGACACACAAAAAAGTATCAAGTTGTTAAAGACTAGAATTAAATATCTGTATGTGCTTTCTGTGCTGTTTTTTAATTCTCTATCTAGACAACCACGACCCTCAATTTCTCTCATCCATCCAACCGGCAACATGATCATAGGTATGGCCAAGACTGTAGTTAAAATGAATGACAAAACAATGCCTATTATGCTGACCCTATTGGTAATGTGTTCCCTGCTCCATAATCATGATAATGGAAACGTTAGAACTGCTGTTTTCTGCAGACAAGAGATTGTTGTAAGGAAAATGGAAAACATATGAAAAACATCAGAAATAGAATTGACTATGCTATACCAAAAACAAAACGGAGAATCCAATAAATACCGTATTGGTTTGTTATTTTTAAAAGTCATTTGGTGGTAATAAAACAAATAGGATAACAATTCTGGACCACACCAAAATAATTCTGTTAAAGTATCTGATATTGCCAAAGCTGAGAGGAGAATGACCACCGGTGATCTGTTTTCCTTTCGTAGAAATATCGACAGTACAAAAATATTGAATATAGTTACAACCACGACCAATATCATTTCTGCATAGGACATTTGTGATTCTGGGATCAATTGGGTTATTATATCATATGAGTCGCCTATACACTGATAATAGATTTTAAGACAGTCGAATTCTGATTTCAATTCCATAATATTGCCTATACTTAGGAGATATTCACTTTCATTTTTCTTGTAACCTTGTAATTGAACATAATGATAAAATGGTTTTATACACGACTCTTCTACGAGCGTTAAAATAATTAGCTGATGGTAACGTTGACTCATTCCCGATAACATTTTTCCTTCAAATAAAACAGGGTTGTCATTGTGATTATCCTGTAGAGATATGATGATTACTTGTTGATTTGTAAAAGACAAATGTTCCCAGCAAGTTGTCATGTTCAGAAGGAAAAATATCATATTATCTCGATTTATACGATGTTTTTTAAGGTTTAAAAAATTCTGGAACTTCATCGTACACTGTTCAATTTCATCTGTAAAGAAAATATCAAAACCTTTGAAATATGGAATTTCTAAATCGTCTGCATAAGTTATATTGTATGTTACAAACGAGTCACAGAACAGTTTCAGGAAAGTCACGTCTGCACAGTATTCGAGTTCCTCTTTTAATTGTGAGGCCTGAAAGTAGACATCTCCTACAATCTTATTCAGATCTGTTGTAAAATTGGAACAATTATGGCCTAATTCAACAACTAAAAGTGCTGAATCTTGAAATCTAGCAAGGTATGACTTTATCTAAAGATACCATTTTTCCCCAAACATGAGGGCATACAAGTTGGTATAAGTCGGAAGACTCACACATTTTCTTACTTTTAGGATCTGAAATTTGAAAAAAAAATCAATTATTTACTCAAATCAATACTTATTCAAATAATTTACTAAAATCAATACTGATTCAAATTAATACTGAAAAGCTTCTTTGCGATTATGTTTAATTTTACCTAAAACAAACGTTGCAAAAACTAAATTAAACTTTTTATTGAACGTTCAGTTATGTTACTAAATAATCAGAGTTATCTTTTCCTATATATCAAAATCCAGAGACCTGTTTCGTGTACTTATCCAAGAAACATTTGTCTTGGTATTAATATAAGAATAAGAAGATGTGGTATAATTGCAAATGGGAGAACACTCCATCAGAGACCAAATGACATATAAGGCAACAATAATAAGTTATCAAACGGGCTTCAACAATGAGCAAAACCCTTACCAAATATTCAGCTATAAAAAGCCCAAGAACTACAAATGTAAAATAATTCAAAAGACAAAACGGCCTGATTTATTTACAAAACAATGAACGGAAAAAAATATGATATAATCAACAAACGACAACCCCTGAATTACAGTCTCTTGACTTGGGATAGGCACTTACAGATTCTGAGGGATTCAAACTTGTTTGGGGGTGCCCAAACCTCCCCTTACTGGGATAGTAAGGAATAAAAAAAACCAGATACATGTATTTGGTACAAGCGTGACTCAGACGTATAAAGGTACATGTGATCCAAGAAACCTGTTCTGTGCGCACTGAAACCTGCATGCATTCAGCATTATAGTTTTCAGTTATTTTCTCATACTTACTATGTCCTTTGCATTGTCCTGGGGATACTCTGATATTGTCCAATCCAACTTGTCCAAGTACATTGCCAATCATTAAGCGTATACCTGCATGATTTTCATTAATATCAAACTGTCCAAGCTCCCATTTATCATCCGTGACACTAACGGTTACCCATGCTATTGGTAAAGTGAAACTCCCATCAATGTTTTCCAAAATAAACTGTATCCCTAGAGCAAATGTATGTCGATTTGTCGTGTTGGCATAATACTGGAATGTCACACAAGATGGTGCATTTACTTCTAACTCAGGTGATATCATATAAGTCAAATTTCTATCAGATATAGACCATAAGAATTTACCTACAACTAGAGTATGCGACAGTTTCAGAACAATAAATAATGCTCTCATACCTTCCCCTAGCTTCAGACCTAGAGAATAAGCCATGCTTTATTAGCATCAGACTAGAAAAAGATGACTGGTTTAATAGTAAAAACGATTAGTTTTTATGATGCTGAATTAAGTACATTCTTAACTCATGTATTTTTAAATGAAATGCAGATATTCGTCTGCTTTCATCTTTCTTGAATAGATTATACTGTAAATCAACTTTTGTTTGTAGATACTTTTATATGTTTATTTTTGTTTTAGCCAATTTTGCAGTATATTAATATTAAAGAACATTCTTAATGTTGCGCCTATCCCAAGTCAGGAGCCTCTGGCCTTTGCTAGTCTTGTCTGTTTTTTTTTTTTTTTAATTTAGTTCATTAATATGTTTTGAAGTTTAGTGTGATGTCCATAATTATTGAAGTAGTATACATTTTTGTTTAGTGGCCAGCTGAAGCCCGCCTCCGGGTGCCGGATTGTCTCGCTGTAATGAAGACCCATTGATTGCCTCATTTGTTTTATGCTCTTAGGTCGGGTTGTTGTCTCTTTGACACATTCCCCATTTTCATTCTCAATTCTATTAGTTCAAAAAATGGATGTAATAACGACGGTTATTTAGTTACATTTTGAATTCCGAAACTGGCATAAAACAAATCGTTTGCAAACATTGATTGGTTAACAGTAGTTACTATAATGCATTGGCATAATGTAGGTATTTGATTTCCGTAAACAAGAACCCATGGTTATACCCTTTTAAGCATGTAAGTAAACCTTACCTGCTTCCACATTTAAAGTTGCAGTATCGATTTTAGAATTATATGATACTACCATTTACTCATTTCCCATAGACCATTGGGTAAAGTTGAGGTAACCACAAAGAAAATCTTCATCCTCAAAGTCGCATTGTACATCTATATCTATATTAGAAAATAAACATTTGTCGATATGGTTATATACTTATGTACTAAATCTATTTTTCATCATTAAATTTATTGAACTGTCGTGTAACCGAAGCTTTACAAAAACCCATTTACTAGTAGTTCAACAGGAAAATTAGATAATTTTTTCGTTTGGCAAATGTTGGCTTTTAATATATTCTTTAATCATTTATAAGTTTTTTCTATAGCATGTATCAAAGTTGCATCCGATACTACTGGCAGTCAGCCTTCAGCTTGCTAAATAGAATAGCGATTCAATAAATGTAGTCCACCTGTGATTAATCTTTTTTTGACGACTTTAAAGTTGAAATTCGCCGTATTACCATGATTTTATACAATTACAAGTACCGACCTGGACAATCGCTGCCTTCAACATAGACATTGTCCAGTGCAATATATCCATAGATTTCTGAATCTGTGACATTATTGTTAGCAACAAAGATTATATTTTGATTTGTGTAAGATGGCAAATGAACACAATCCTTCATCCAATAGTAATTTTGGTGCCCAGTCTTTGTCCAAAGATTGAGACTTATGTTGTTACTGGTCTGTGTTAAAATGTTCAAGGTAGTGCCATATCCAAAAATCATATAGGCAAAACGTAAACTACTTGATTTTTTTATGTTGAATTCTGCGAATGATAGGAGTGCAGCATCACCTGGTTTTCCGTTGAAACTGTCAGCAAACATGAAATATCCTGCATTTACTTTAATGAATACTAAAAAACAATATTTGGTAGAAAAATTCAAATATAGGGTATACTACTTTAGTTGATATCAAAAGTCAAAGGTAGAAAAAAGTAAAGTATGATAGCGATACTTTACAAACAAATCAATATGGAATAGATACTCATCAGAGAAATCTCTCCAAACGATCACCTTTGACACAATTAATGATTAACTGTAATACTCATTGCTTGGACAATCAAAATCGCTGACCGAAATAGTCAAGGGACAAAGGTCAATAATTCAAAAATTACTGATAAATAATGTCAGATTTCAGAAACTTGTTTTGTTAACCAGGGATTAACCTCACATTATTATGACATTTTCAGGGATGCAAAATATACCAAAATAAAATGATATGGTTTGATTGCCAATTAGAAAAATATCCACTAGAGACCAAATGACATATATGTAAGCACATAAAGGTCACCGTATGTCCCTCAACAATGAGCAAAACCCATACCAGTTCCATGAGCTATATAGAGTCACGAAATGACAAAATATTCAATACGAACGAGAAAACCAACTGCCTTTTTTACGTAAAAACAATCAACAAAAAGGAGATATGATAGACAGCAAAGAATGACAACCACTGAACTACAGGCTGTAGACTTTGGACGAGCACATATAAAATGTGACAAGCTTAAACAAGTGTGCGTGCGCTTAATATTAACCATAACCAGGGACAGTGCTTGATATTTTTGTTGACGTTTTCAATTTAAGGTTATCTGTTCGGTAATAAATACATACCTGAACATAGTACCCATATGTTATTTTCCCCAGATTTGATATACATTGCCGGAGGCTGAACATATATTTGTGATGTTTCAAAAGCTGGCATTCATTCATCATACGGACAATCAATCATCTACAGGAAATGTCGCTAAACAGTACTTCCAGATTATACAAATGTTTACATGAGACATGTTTTTGTGTCATAAACCACGTGCATTTGAAAACATGCAACAATCTAAAAAAGTTCTGTTTGTGAAATTCTTGTTTAAAAAATTATCCTTTCACATGTTGGTCTCTTTCTTTGTGCTATGTTTATTGTTATCGCTATTATTGACTGTAACTTGTTATACATGTTATATTACAACTATCAATTTTGTGTCAATGCATACCACTGCTTTTATCAATACGTCTACTGAAGACACTAAGCACATAGAAACTATCAGTAAACTGGCCATTATTGTTATAACTATCATTGCATATATGATGGGATTTTCTTTAAAAAACCTTGTGATGTTTCTTTGTAACATGGTGCCTGATTTTTTTTATAAGTTCATTCAGGGGTGAATTTCAAGAAAGGAACGTTGTTAGGATTTTTTTTTGTCAACTTACCATTTATTTTTCCATAAGCATCATTATTAGGACCAACAAATCCCGACTGCAGCATTCCAACTCGTCTTATCCATTGATACTCAGATGCAGTTGTTGAGTTGTAGAAATACTTGCATGAACTGGTTTCCTCGAAATCGCAAATTCCTGCAGGATCGAGGGGTTCTGTTACTATCAAATAAAGTTATATCTTACTAATTAAAGCAACTTCCTCGGACATTATTTGACGTTAACAGGTTTTGCTGTTTAGTTTATTTCTATTTTGCTCTGGCGCTCTAACGTGGGTTTTATCACTTTTATTTGAAAATTTTACTTTGATATTTCTTTGTGATTATTTTCTATTAACAGCTATCTGACATACATAGTTTTTTTCTAGGTCAAATTTGAACACGATTACGTCACAAAGCTAAGAACAATTATCAATAGTATTTAGAACTCGAGGAAGTTTCTTGGAATTTTTTTTTTTATCTCAGAAATAGTTTTGCCTTGTGTATTTTAAAACTGTTTGTTTGAATGACCAGGTCACTTCTCTGCGTCCTGAATTCTTTGAATATGGCTTATTTGCATTCTTATTATATCTATGTTTTACCTTTTGAAATATTTCAAATTGAAATTTGCTAAATCATGGTATTTGAAAATTTTTTATTTTTTCAATACTTTTCCGAAAAAAATGACACAACGTTGTTTGTTTCAAAGTCTTAATAGATAATCCCTAAAAACATTTCCATAAGATAAAGACTGAATGCGATAGAAAAAAATTGTGAAAATCTGGGCAGTAGAAATGTAATGCAATTTCGATATAACTTTTTTGGAAGAAGTACATAGCCGATTACAAAAGGAATAAATGGTGTTCCATGTGCTCATCTGTTATTTAGAAATAGAAAACCTATGCTTTCTTTAACGCTGATGATAACAATTCCGTTTGGCGCTAAAAAGTAAAATAACAAAAATACCGAACTCCAAGGAAAATTCAAAACGAAAAGTCCCTTATCGAATGGCAAATTCAAAAGCTCAAACATATCAAAGGAATGGAAAATAGCTGTCATATTCCTTATTTGGTACAGGAATTTCCTTATGTAGAAAATCAAAATTACGTCGCAATGTATTCTAAATACAACAACGTCGTGCGCTATTCCCGCTGTACAACAAACAGATATTGGAATTTCTGTCATATACGAATCTTTTAAAAATAGAAAAGTAAACAATTTTCGTTTGCCTCGAGATTTATGCCCGCAGTAGATTTTGAGTGCCTAATTACTGTGGATTCATTAATATTCGTTGGATACCAATTTTCGTGGATTTCGTGGGGACAGAGGAACCACGAATTCAAATGATCAACGAAATACAGATTTTCTAAAGGAATGCCAAAACAACGAATTTACATATCCACGAATATGCAAGTTTTCATCAATCCACGAAAATTGGTACCCACGAAAATAAATGAATCCACAGTATTCAAAATGTTCGTTGTCTTTTGCAAATACAGATTTGATGACGTAAATGATTTTTTCGCGACTTTGGATGATTTTCGTTATCAACGTTACGAAAACAACGCGTTAGATTTGAATGTATCACTTTCTGATCTCGCTACTTTATCGTATGCCCCTCATTTCTATGAACACTAAGCTATAGGCCAAAGTATTTTATACAAGTATTAATGCTCTCTTTAAATGCATCCTTTCACTTAAGTTTTGCACGCCACTGTCTGTCTAACCCACGTACTCAGATTTAAACTTTTAAAAAGTTTAGGGTACTCATATAGACCTCTCAGCTTGATTGAGGCAAACACAAAGGAGTAGGTCCGGTAAGGACCAATTTTGGCCTCAAATTGCAGGTTCATCTGACGAAAGATTTTGACCACTTTTTAAACACTTAAGTGTCTATTTTATTTGAATTAATTAGTTTATGTGAAAGATTTTAACAGATTTAGTCATTAAAAACGATCCGATTCAGGCTCAGATATGAAAAATCTACCTAATTTGCCGAAAAATGTCACTTTTCAGATGGTTTTTGGTAAAAATGAAAGTGGCCGCATCCGTGTTCATCCTCAACCTTTATATATGTTATGTATTATTATAAAATACAACTTACATTTCAATATTAAGGATGAACACGAATGCGGCCACTTCCGTTTTACACGAAAACCGTCTAAAATTTAACTAAAATGCTAGAATTATGAGGATATCAGTAATTTAGCATGACTTAATGGTGCTAGTACCGGATATATGTGCATTGTATTGTCAAAAAACAGCCCATATTTATGTAGCAGAAGCATTCTACTCTCCAATAAATAACTAAAGGTTTACATTTTAACAATTTTGTAAAACTGCTATATTTTGGGGCCAAAAAAAGGTCTTACTGGACCTTCTCCTTTGTCACATCAATATATACTTGTTCTTTATGTTTCTTAATATGAAAAATATTTTAATGCCACTATTTACGTTTTGACCAAGTCAGTGTTTTATATGTTTACTAGGAGACAGCTACTTACTGGTTTCTTAATCCTAGATATTCATTTCATCATTTGTTTGTATTATATTGTTATTGACAATGGATATTGTTTTAGGTGGCTCGATTAATTTCCATAAAATTTTGACAAAATATTTACTTTGACCCTTTGACAAAAATATAAAAATTTCAAAAAACTTTCATTGGATATATAGCAGTTTAACAAACACTAATTTTGATCATTGTGCAGCTTAATATTTCCTTAACAATAGAACGTGATTAAAACGTTCATCTGATTTTCACAGTTATGGTCCCTGTATTGTTACGGATATTGTTTATGATATTGTTAGGTTATCATTGATTTAAATACATGCACATATAGGGTATTGTATTGTGTAATGTTTTATTAAAATACATGCGTTTATAATATTATCATGATTTCTTAAAACATATTTTGTTTATTATATTGCTACGTTATGATTAACCCTGTTGCTGCCGGAGGAACACATGTGTCCATACCGGCTTTGCCAGAACGACACATATTCTTAATTAGTTCTTGTCATTGCTGTTTCTCTTCAAATACTATACCGAAGATTAAAACGTATTATATTATTCTTCAATAAGTCCCCAATGTAACGTCATTAGGACGTGACGTCATATATCGGATGACGTCATTGTTGGGCATGCGACGTCACAGACGTCCAGCTGTTGTATTTTCTAGCACATAAAATGCAACCATATGAAATTAGCGGGAGCAAAAGGGTAAATTTAAATTATATTTTAGGTGATGAATAATGTAAAAGCATTTTGATAAATGTTTTGTTATGTGACAATCTATTTAAATAAATATTCCATGGGTAAACTTATACGAAAAAGATCATGTTTATGCGTAAGTGGCTTTTTTGTAAAGTCAGCTGCAGAATGATTTTGTAAAGTAAAAATTTCGTTGGGGTTTGATTATTAATTTTTTATCGTGGATAGACATAAACACAACTAAATTTTAACCTAATTTGATTACAGAAATTTACTTAAAAGTAGTGAAAACCACAAAAGTCAATGAAATAAAATATTGAAAGTATAACAAAAATATCGAATTCCAAGGCTATTCAAAAGGGAACTCCATAAAAACTAAAAAAATCAACCAAAAGATCGATTAAAAAACAACTGCTATATTCTTGACTTGGAAAAGGCATTTTCCGAAGAAAATAAGTGGGTATAAGACCACGATATTTTGAAAACACAAAACAAATCCACTGATTTGAAGTTCAAGGCTATAAGAGAGCCGAACGATATCAAAAATACTGCTTCAGTGTTTCTGTTGTTTTCCTCTTATAGTTGATTTGTTTCCCTCGAGTTTAGTTTGTTATCCGGATTTGTTTTCTCTTAATCGACTATTGTACAGCTGTATACTATTCTTGCCTTTATTTATTCGTGTTTTGTGACTCTTTAACGGTATCGTAGATAAAACTGAACCACGGTAATTGATCCGTCGTAATATAGTTAAAATAGAAAATAATGTAAAGATGAATTTTATTTAGTCGGCTTCATTTTCTATAATGAGGTGCAATTTCTGTGATAAGTCTTTATCAAGAAAAGTAAGATAGTTTAAAACAGTTCTTAACAATTCATTCAAAACATATTCAAACGTATTTACAACCGGATATATGTTCAATTTGTAAGATCGCAGAGAAGAAAATCGATTATCAACATTCGTAGAAATCCAGCTTAAAACTCGTAGTGAAATCAGATAGGAAGGGTATGTAGTTCTAGTAACCCTAGTATCATACCTCGTGTTGTTTGTGATAAGATAAGTAAAACTCCGGTGATAATTTGCATTCGGGGATCCCGAATTTCCAGAGACAGTTATCATGAATGTTTGGAAATAAAACCAAAGAATAACGAATGCAACAATGAAATCTGGAACATAGGGAGCATCTAATTTATACTATTATACTTCATTTCAGTTTTTATTTAAATCTCGTATGATTTTCTACCTCATTATAATCTGGTTTTCATTTAATGAAATGTTAAATACATAGTTATTTTACCATATCATATTAACGTAACGAAAATTTAAATGAAATATGCATCGTCTATTGACTTTATCATAGAGTGATGCAGTTTGTAATTAGAAGCCCTGAAATTTTAACATAACAGTTTTAACTATCTTAGATTTAAATAATCCTTTTCGTTTTGTTCCTCTTGCACTGAAATGATTCTTTAGATAGAAAACTTTGTTTTCACCCCTTGGGATATTGTCGTCATATCGGAAAAAAATTATTCAAAAGATTGGTATTACTAATTAACTATTCTTGTCGTTTTTACTCAAACCATTAACCTGATAAACAAATGTGTTTTAAACTTTCTAACATTTGCTTTTATTTCTATATAGACATTCAAATACTTTTCTTATTGTACAAGACGAAGTAGTCAAACTTAGTCCCAAGTTAGGAGCCTGTTATTCAGTGGTTGTCGTTTGTTGCTGTGTTACATATTTGTTTTTCGTTCATTATTTTGTGTATAAATTAGGCCGTTAGTTTTCTCGTTTGAATTGTTTTACATTTGTCATTTCGGGCCCTTTTATAGCTGACTATGCGGTATGGGCTTTGCTCATTTTTGAAAGTCGTACGGTAACATATAGTTGTTAATTTCTGTGTCATTTGGTCTCTTGTGGAGAGTTGTCTCATTGGCAATCATACCCTATCTCCTTTTTTATATTTACATAGGAATATAAGAAACGTATTGAAATTGTGTCGATTTCAAACGTTCGCTTATTTGTTTCTTAGGCTTCATTAATTAAGAATGTATATTTATATTATAAAATTTAGTGTTTTGCTGAGGGAACTTTATATCGCGATTTTGTTTTACATGTTAACAGAGTTAAATGAATACATGCAAAATTACGACTTTTGCAAAGTTATCTTCTTACAAAAAAAATCATTCATTTACATTGGCATACACGCTTTACATGTTTATAAAGTCATTCAAAATTTAGATAATGCCGATACTTGGTCGTCATCATCAATCTCATATTAACCAGAATTTTACACTCCACATACAGCAAGCGGTAGAAAGAAAAAAACTTGTTTAGTCATTGTCGAGCGGTCCTAATAAATTTATCAGACTTTTAAATAAGTGAGACAGAACGATCACCAGTCTCTGCTCTTACACATTACTGTCGCTGGCTTAGCGGAGAAGCTGCAGATATCAATCTAAACTTTTTGATTTGGTCCGGTGAGGTTCGAACCCACGACCTGTCGCACTTGAGGCGAGGAAGGTTAACACGAGACAACCGAGATCACACATTGGCATATATGATGACTGCTAAGGGGAAACCCAAACAATTGGATCCAAAAATTGGCATTAACGCACAATTCTGTCAGAACAATGGAAGTATAAACAATTATCATACAAGTGTGAAGTTTAGCTAGCTATAAAACTAGGTTAAACCCACAATTTTCTTAGGAAAGTGCCTGTACCATATGGCAGTTGTTTTTACTTGTTCTGTTGATTATTAGTGTTTGATTTTTGTAGCTTGTATGGACTTCCCCTTTTTTGAACTTGTCTTGGTGTTCGGTGGGTTTTTTTTTAATACTCTTTTATTTTACGATGGAGATTCTGAGAAATTTCAAGCAATTCTGATTGGGGGTATAGGAGGAGAACTATATAGAAATGTGGTCGGTTATGTGCGGAAATGACAAAGTCCGTTTCGTTCCAAAGTAAAATCCATAAAGAATTCAAATGGAGACACGAAGAGGAGCAAGAGTTTAACAAATTCAGTTAAGATCAATGAGTAGTAGCGGATACAAAATTTGGGCAGAATGACTTGATGTATTAAAATAAGTTGTTCAACAATGGGGCAGTTTTTGCTCTGAATCGAATAGAATTTAAAAATAAAGAAATCACAAATGTATGAAAATAAAATTCTTTTAAGTAAAAAAAAATAAATAAGAAATAAAAGAAGGAGATACTCAAATTTTTTTTTTTAGGAAATTAGGGTATCAAAGCTAAGTGAAACGCAGCAGTTAGAAATGCCAATACACTTTTCGACTTTTGAAATACCAAGAGACTATCATTGAACGACCACATAATCCATAGTTACTCAAACAGATAAAATAATAAAAACAGCTTTAACTAGTTACAACCCTTCACGACGTAACTGACGGAATCGTTGTGGAATTGTTTTATTTCTGTTTTTTTATTCTAAGATAGAAGTTTATGAACAGCTATAACTAGTTTATAGTTTACTTTAATTTGTCTATCAATACCCATTCCGTCACTTGGCATATATAAATGTAGTTGTCCGTCCATTTGTTCTTTCTTGAGTTTGTCAACTTGTCATTCTGACCAAATTTCACGACGTAACTGACTTGCGGAATTTATTCTTATATCTGAGCATCTTCACTCGATTTAGGCGTTTAATTTTCAATGTCCCTCTGGTATCTTTCGACTCTCTTTTACAATAACTTTTGTTTTCTCGGATATTTTAAAATCAATATACACATACATGTTATAATAAATAATTAATTACAAATATGAAAACACTTACCATTTAGATACCAGAAATGCTGCATTAGAACAAATGTTACAAAAGATCTTAGCATACTGAACTTTTCGGGATCAAAATTAAAACTGAACTGAGCAATTGAGCAGCGCTGTAACAGATATGTAACGTAAATATCTATGTTAATTTTTAATGAACTGCCATTAGTCTGCTGTTTAAAAAATAATGGCATTTAAAACATATCTAAGGTTGTATATTATATCATTATTCCACTTCATGTAAATATTGATAGCTTAAGCAACATTTGATAGGTTGAAAATATTCCACCTGACGTTGAACACAAATTCATATTCCCCTCTGAGTATCATATTCCCCTCTGAGTATCATATTCCGCTCTGAACCTCGGGACTGTCTTGTTCGACGTTACACTCGATTAATGTGTATATATAACGTTTAAATAGAGATACTCAAGTAATTTTGTTTACTTTTTTTTTTAAATGAATAATTAACTTTTGATAGATACTGATTATCATGTTTAAGTTTGGTTTAGTTATAAAACAACCGGATTAAAAAATAATTAATATTTTATTTTCAGGATGTACAAAAGGTATTGACGCATTCCGTTTCCATTCTCAATTTCATAGGCAGTGGAAAAAAACATCCCTTTCCCTTGGCTTAGGAAGAGTTGAAGATTTGTTCACCCTCGAAAGTCATATTTCCCTCGGGCGATGTCCTAGTGAAATTTTCATTTTCTTGGCTGAAAAAATCTTTATATCTCAGGAACGATGCATTCTCCAATTTTCTTTTGCCAGTTTAGTCTACTCATTATGTCATCCGTCAGAATTTCGCTTTTTAATTGTTTTTTGTTAGTGTTTTCAGGATCTAATTTTAATTGACAAGATGACGTCTTCTTCATTTATTTGCAACTTACACCTGAGATCCCCCTTCCTGGATTTTAGTGAGGTTCGAGGTCTTCAGTAATCTATGTTGTGTTTTGTAAATTGTTAATTGACATGATTACCACGTGTTACATGGTATATGTATGATAGATGGCATGTTTATTATTCAACATTGTCGGTACAATGTGTAGAAACACGAAAAACATGTTTGACAAGAGACAAACGACGGGCTTTTAGTACTTACGCAATTGCCAATCTGCGACACAATCCCGTGATCCAAATGCTATACTTAATATATATGCCGTCGGTTTCGCGTCAGTTATTTAATTGAAACCGCTTCATCTAAATCTAGATGTAAAAAGGGGGAGTGGTTGATTAATCAATTTCGGTAAATGAAGATTAATTAGGTCCACTGTATATAGTTTTTATTTTTAGCGAATTTGCCGACAAACTTCCTGTACATAACCAATGCAATTTTTTATTTCTTTTAAGATTGAACGAAATACACTTTCGGGGCATTACTGCTATATGTGGGCATAAGAAAGGTAGAAAGGGTTAGCTTTGAAATATTTTACTTTGGTGCAGACTCACACTTATCATTTGTTGACACAAGCATTGTTTAAGCACAGTGATCAAACGGTCGTTATCTGCTTATATGTAGCTTAAATTAAGCTTGTTATGGTTAGTCCGATTTGGTCTAGTGGTTAGGAATTCTGGTTTCACCCTGACGGCCCGGGTTTGATTCCCGGCATCGGAGCTTTAGTTTTTGGTCATCTTTATCTTATTACTGTTGTTGTTATACATGCCATTAGGAAAGAAAAAAGTTACAGATGAGAAGTTTATTTAGCTTAGACTTTTCCGACTTGATAGGAAATAGTTACATCATTTGATGTTCATACATTTGTAATAGGAAATTTTCAAAAAGACTGTTGTAATTGTTTGAATGTTGTAACATATCAACACAACTAATTTCAAACAACCTTTCATTATTGTTAAGTTAAGTTAAACTATAAAACTGTGCTATCCTCACTCTACATCGCGACTCAAATGCTATGCTTAGTATGCCGTCGGTTTCGCGTCTTATTTAAATGAAACCGCTTCACAATGAAAATTAAGATGTAAAAAGGGGGAGTGGTTAATTAATCCAATTCTGTGAATGCACATTAATTACGCGTCCACTGTACATAAATTTCAGGTTGGAATGTAGATTTTTTTTTAGATCGAACAAAAAAACACTTCTAAAGCATTACTGCTATTAGTGTAGATAAGAAAGATAGAAAGGATTAACTTTGAAATAACATACTTTCACGAAGACTCTCACCTCACAGTTATCATATCATATGTTGACACAAACATGGTTTAAGCAAAGTAATCAAATATTCTTGACCTTGCTTATATGTAGCTTAAATTAAGGTAGTTATACTAAGTCCGATGTGGTCTAGTGGTTAGGATTTCTGGTTTTCACCCAGAC
Organism: Mytilus edulis; assembly: GCA_019925275.1. Lineage (NCBI taxonomy): Eukaryota > Metazoa > Mollusca > Bivalvia > Mytilida > Mytilidae > Mytilus > Mytilus edulis. The sequence goes on from CM034354.1 coordinate 45,310,684, forward strand.
GGCCCGGCTTCGATTCCCGGCATCGGAGCTTTAGCTTTTGGTCATCTTTATAACATTACTGTTGCCATTAAGGAAAAAAAAAAGTTGAGTTTCAGATGAGGAGATTATTTAGTTAAGACCTTTCTGACTTTCAACTGACAAAGAAAATAATGCATCCTTTGATTGACATAGATTTGTAAACGAACACTTTCCAAAAAGACCGTAGTAGTTCTTTAAATGTTGTAACACCGTCGCACTTCATTTCAAACAAAAGTACATTATTGTTAAGTATTGAAACTGTAATGCTTTGCATTCCTCATTCTACATTGCCAGTTGGTACATTAGAAAGTGGCAAAGATAACAAAAAAGAAATGCATCGGCCGGGAATTGAACCCGTGCGGCCCGCGTGGCAGGCGAGCATTTTTTTTAATCTTTTATATTTATTCAACATCATCTCATCATCTCATTTTTACAATATTTACATATATAATAGAAAACATCAAGTCCATATACGTTTGGCTTCCTCATTCTTACTCTATCATTCATTTTTTTCCTTCTTTTTTTCTATTTTTTTTTATAATCTTACACACGGTTAAAATGTTATCTCAAAGAATTGTCAGACAATTGAATAGTTATTAAACCTATTAAGTTTAATATCTTAAGCCAATATTTTTCATAATTGTAAAAATGTCTCTTTTAAAAGTCAGACATTCACATAACGCATATATACGGCTGGCAATATCCATTCCAGTAACGCAAAACAATGAATGGTATGTATTTTTATAGATATGACACGATCCTTGGAAATATATTGCATTGTCTATATCTTATTTTTAAATCAATTAAAAACACAACAATAAAAAAAACACTGTCATACTAGGTTCACTCATCCATATCTCAGCTGGCCTAGGCCTAGTTGGCCGTATCATTCCAGAAAATGGTTTCCGTCACATCCTCAAATTCTTTAAAAAACCCAACTGTTCATAATGTTCATAGTTGTAATCATCTTCATTCATTGTTCTAATCTGCAAATGTATACACGCTTCTAATATTAAATAGGTGCAGATGTTGAGATAATTGGATTTATAGCATCAATGACTAGCACAATTGGATATACCACATGAGAAGTTAAATCGATATAACTTTGTTTGAAAAATATCTGATGTATTTATGACTGTGGTTTAAACTGCCTAAAAAATAAATACTGACATCTGATTAGTATCAGATAAGTGGGATATAATCAAGCCATAATCTTTGCATAATGGTACATTTAATCTGAATGTCTCACCCTTTTATTACATAATGGAGCATGAAATAGTGACCTATTCAAGCTGCCCATCCCTACAAATCATTTACATAGTAAGTGGCCTCTTTGGGAGATAATATTGACTTTACGCAATTTATTATCAAGATATTGGATGTTGATAAAGGACTAGTTTGCTGTTATTCCATGCACCCTTTTGATAAAGTAACGTACATTTCTTTGAGGACACCAGATGTACAAGTGGAAAGAATTCTGTATCAAATATTTAAATCCGTTCCCGAAAAACATGAAATCATTCCAACTTTTTCAGCAGAGACAGTTGAAAAGATTTTGCATTCTATGGACTCAGAATATGATAAACAGTGTGCAAAAACATTACTTGTATCAGCTAATTCAACTAACAGGGATCTTTATTCCTTTGGCATAAACCCACAAACAGCAAAAAAACATATAAAAAGAATTAAAGATATTACTGAAGAATGTGATAATGCATTAAATAAAGGCAACAGTAGTATACCGCTGTTCAAAACTCGTAAATCTATCGACAAAAAACAAAATTGGGGTAACAAACTTAAACTGATGGAAACGCATTTAATATAAGAGGAGAACAACGACACAACATTAAAATGTAACATACACAGAAACGGACTAAGCATTAAACAACATCCGATGAGAATAACAAATATAACATCAAAACCAAATACATGAATTTGGGATAGAAAAGTACCGTGACACGTCTTATAGTAATGTTAATTCACACTCAAATATAAGAGAAAACAAACGACACAACAGAAACACAACGTTAAAATGTTACACACACAGAAACGAACTATAATATAACAATGGCCATTCCCTGACTTGGTGCAGGACATTTTTTAAAAGATAAAAATTGTGGGTTGAACCTGGTTTTGTGGCATGCCACACCTCGCACTTTCATGGCTATGTTAAATATAACATTGAAATGAGAACATAATATTAAAAGACTACAATACAAATAAATAGGAGAACGTATTAGACAAAGAAACACATGATTAATATATAACAAAAGGCATCAGGTTTAAAATTCAATACACCAAAAACGTGCCTTGTTCACACAAGACTCACCAGTGACACCCAGATATAAAAGATCGAAAGTGAAAAAAGTACAAAGTTGTACAGCACTGAAGATCAAAAGTATCCTTATTATTTAGAACAATATGCTATGCAAACAGTAAATTTTATCAAACGAATATAAAAGATATACATAATGAAACTGACGTATTAACTAATTGCAGAAAACAAAACCCATATACATAATGCAAAGACCAACACAGAAAAATAGACACACCCGACTTAGTCCAGGCCTCAACGCAAAAAAATCATAAAAATGACGTCACATACGAATGGTGAAAAGGCACAAATTACGTCACATGAATTTCTGAAACATCACAAAAATTACGTCACATTTGAAAAACTATATCTCAAAAGTAAGATAGAATTATGATTGATTTAAGATTATAATAGAACTAAATACTGATTTTACATTTAAACACAATGCACATTGCAATACTTATTTATAGCAATTAACTATAAGATATATATGTCCATTTTGTTTTGAATCCAACTTCAAAAGTAAATTATCGTAGATAACGTTGAACAAAATCAAATCTAATAAATGAAGGCGGTGATTAATTTTCTTTACAATAACACATGAATATAAAAGAAAAGACGTCAACAAATTTGACAAAATTCGACGAGAACCACAAGACGACGTAATGACAAACCACAATCTACCATGTGGTAAAAATGTCCTTAGCTAGTTTGGTCAAAGACACATCGTATGGATCAACTAATTCGTGATGGTGTCAATAAAATTTACGGAGTGTCAATTTTAATCTGTCCTCCTCATAACTTTTTTGTTAAAGCAGTTTCTGTGTAAGGAGCACACTCCTGTATATGAAGTCCGTATAGTGTGAACAAGCACGAGAATAACGTTTCAATTGTGATATGTAAACACCATACGAAGGGGCAGAGGGTATGTTCCTGCTGAGAAATGGGAAATTGATAATTGGGAAGTTGAAATCGTCCCGTTTATCATAGATTTTCGTGTGAAGTCGTCCATCTGCGTCAATATTGAGGAAAAGATCAAGGTATTAAGCAGTCCTTCTAGTATCAGTAGTATCCTTAATTTCAAGTTCGTTGGGATATATGAGATGTAAGTATTGGCTGAAATCTGGGTTATTCAATGACAGAACATCATCAATATATCGGAAAGTAAAATTAAAGAATTTCGCAAGGTGCTTTTTCTTTTTGTCTTTTAGAAGGTTCTGAATGAATTCTGCTTCATACGAGTACAAAAACAAATCTGCCAGCAGGGGTTCACAATTAGTACCCATTGGAATAAATGAACAAACAAAAAGAAAAGAAAATCAAAACGTATATTATAAACAAAGGTTTAACCAGGTAGTAAAAAGGACGGCAAAGACGGCAAAGGACGTTGTAATTTGTTCGAATTTAATTTTTCTCTTTAGTTTTGGCATCAATTTTTGTATTTTTTATTCCATTCTTGATTAAAGCTGCTATAAACTACAATCTATACGACTCAAGTTGATATCAGATAGGTAAACTATGCATAAAAATAACGATAATTGGTGAATTCATCTGGTCAAGGTGTAGTGCATCCAATATTCATATAATGTGACGTTGGTTGTCTTAGGATTTAGATATATTAGAGTAGTCGGGATAATGACAACCTGATTATCGAAACAATCATGCTTTTTATGTTCTTGTTTTTTTATATGAATTTTGTTAGTAAATTGATATGTTTTCTATGTTGATTTTGTGAATTAAACGATCAGGTTCTCGGGTTTTTATGTAGAAAATATAATCAACCGATCTGAAAACCATAGTTTTGATAATCACAGATAAAACAAATCCAAAATTTGCAAATATGTTTAAATCATAAAGGTACCACTTGGATTTTATGTGAGTTATGGTTGGACTACACTTTGTCAAAACAATAGGGACCAGATGGTGTCCAAATTTTTCAAATAACCCTTTATTGTATACTGATATTTATTGGAAGAAATAATTGTTATGAATTTTTGTTTATTGCTACTTGAAGATTGTGCATCATGATTTCACTTGAAATATGGTGGGTTATATCTTTAAAACATAATATTCAACCTATTTTGAATTTTTGTGATAGAGTTAATTAGGAAAAAATTTTAAAAATGCATGCATTTTTGTTGTAAACTGCATTTTATTTTGGTAATTAGATACAGTAATCTTTTACACCTGAAACTAAAACATTCAGTATCAAGATAATTGCATTTTGATACTTCAGTTTTGAACATTCGTACCACGGTTCACAAAATGTTATATGAAATTGGCATTTCGAGTTATCTTAACAATCAGAAAAACAGAAATTTCAAAATATAAATACGTCATAAATTAAAAATATGAAAACCTTCCTAAACACCACCAATAAAGAGCTTGGCAATGTGCGCATGATACTGCAATCGCTTTTTTGAAGAATAAAGTGCCATAGTTCTGCAATGTAATAGAACATTTTTAAGAAAAATTAAAGGAAGTATATTTCAATAGATATAAATCAATCAATGGGAACACTACACGAATCACTTCTGAAATCTTTGCCGTTCCCCTTTATACAAAAAGTATCCCATTCCTAGGGAATGTTATAACAACAATTTAAAATTTGAAAGGAGCTTACATTACAAGATATAAAAAGTTCACTAAATTATCATGAGAACTGTTAAAAAGGTTTTTAAACTAACACGTCCAGCATTACTGATAGATGAGTGAAATAAACTGTCCATATCAATTTTAATTTAACCATAGCTATATTTGCATTTTGTTTTACAACACAATATTTTGAATGACATAATTAAAACTGTTTCAAAATACAGATGAAGTCAGTAAATTAGTTATTTTCAAAATTAAACATAGCATGAAACGACAATGATACCATAGATATGATTAATTGAAAAGTATACTTCATGACAAGTTACACAAATATTATTAAATACATTTATCTTTTAAATTTTGTACAACAGCTTCAAACGACACTACGTATACCCTATGCGGAAGAACAGCCTATGAAACAAAAGTCCACTTGATAATTATATTTTTTTTGCGTGTTTTATCTTCAAATCAGGAGACTATTCCTTCTAGATCATAGTGCTCCAGTTTGATGTAGTGTAAGCGCCTGGTTAAGAATAGAAATGAAGTGGTAACGACATGCAAGAGTGGACATGAGTTTTGTTGCATTTGTGATTTTTTGGAATTTGAATTTGTCCGATAAATGAATTCTTATATAATTCTCCAAGAAGAAATTTGTTTACTAAATTCCTGCTGCCAATTCTTTTTTTTTTTTTTTTGGCCTGAGTTTATGAATTACTTTTTAGTATTCATGAGCATAGATATCTATTAATATGATATGAGCCAGTCCATGCGAAAAGGTACAAAAAGTCCTTTTGATAAACTTTACAGGACACGTTATCAAAGTTTGTTATAATATTTTTGAAAACGATGTTATCCGAAAAAAAATTACATAAATGTAAACATTCATAAAATTGTCAATTCTATACCGAATTTGTCAATCAAAACAGAAAAAGGCGTAGAAATATCTGATTTTTTTATATTTGAACAAGTGTAAAATCATTTGTTCCCCGGACTAATGCTATACCGACCAGAAACTTAAAATTTTACGACACGACAGAGACAAAAGTCAATAATTTCCTTCAGTTCTACAGGTTTAAAGAAAGTAAGACAACATTAAAACATGAGGGAAGTTACAAAAACTATGACATCTTGTGTTTTAGAAATTGAAATTTAAGTTAAGTTAAGTTATTTAATATTATATGAATCAACCGTAGTTGTACGGGATTCAAACCGTTGCCAGGTTTGATTGCAATGATATCAGCATCGTAAGCGAAAGCCTTATCCCTACTGCCACCGTGGTTAACATTATCAATTGGCAAATCAAACCATTGAAACTGTACTTTGAAAATTATTGAAATAAATGAAATAATTCATTAAAAATCTTGATAAAACTAAAGAGGGGTGGGATTTTAACACTTGCAGGTGTCTGCAGCTCACAGCTTAAGGATATGAGGAAAAGTAAATGTGTTTTATAAATAACTAGTCTACTACCAATAATTATGCACACTTTTTAGAATTTCGCCAATTTTTCGTTTTTGTACCTTTCGCATACACTGGCTCATATTCATATGTCATTTTTTTTTAAATTACGTCAAAATATATTTTATGCAATTATAGTACAAAATAGATTTTTTAGAAAAGCTGCACAATGGAAATATGCGAATATACTGCAAAAAACATTGTACAAGATTTGCAAAAATCGCCAAATAATGTGGTCAACGTAAATCCTTCATACTCCTCATAATATCTACTTATCGTCTACAATTTTAGTGGGAAGCAAACTTTCAAATTTTTCAGTTGCTATCTGTATTTTACGGATATTTTCCTCCAATCGCATAAGTGATTCTTGTTTCTGCTGTATATCATCATTCAGCCTTTCGTTTATCCTAAGCAATTTTCTATTGTTTTCAGTAAAGATTCATAAAAAATTTGAACTACCATTTTATTGTATTCTTTACCAAAGGATTTTTCAAAACTTTCCTGCAATTTAGGCTTTGATATCTGTTCTAGTCACGCGTTATATGTATCAAGTGCGTGACATCTACGAAATAATGATGCAAGAAGAAACCTACCCCTATCAAACAAAACAAAAGGCACAATCAGAAAAGCAAAGGCAATTACAAATATTGATGCAAAACGGAAATGAAAACCCTTAAACTTATCTATAGTTGTCATACTATAATTTATGCAAGCCCCTCTTGTATGTATTCCTGTCATCGCAAATTCAATTTCCCGCAGTTCTATATCTAGATCTCGAGAAAGTGATCTGATTTTTTCAGTTGCATCTTCGATAATTAATTTGACTTCATGTCCTACGCACCACCGCTTTATTGCATATCTAAACCGAGAATGCACTTCATCTTGAATTTTCTTTTAACTGGACTTCACTTATTTCTATTACGTCAGGAGCATTTAAAATGTCTTCTCGTCCTTTACTAGAGTGAAGGTAATTATTCAGCTTAGTTGTCAGTTTGTCAATGATAGAGGGCTTGTATCTTTCCAATTCTAATTTTGCCTGCAACAGAAAGATACACATGACAAATTGAAGATGTGCCTTTTCTGTCGCATAATGAAATGTGTAATAACGATTTGTATGCGTCGATACAAATAATACAATATGCTAAACATAATAAATAAAAAAAAAACATACTGAACAATATATAACAACTTAAATCGTCAACGGCTTAATAGAAAAGAAATATTTGATCTTCAGGATTTACTTTTTTTTTAAATATGGGATTTCATGCAAATGCTTATTATTCAAATATAAATTAGAACAATTTCTATATCTGATATGATTTCCGTATGTTTTTTATTCGCTTTTTGTTTACTTTTCTTCATAGCCTATCAGAATTAAATATTTACACGTGACATACGTGTATCCATTAATACTTGCGTTTTCGTTACCTTTGAGTTAATCAATATTATATAAAGGTAAAAGTACACCCAAAGGTTCATTTTAGAACTGTTTATTTTTTCTTCTTTTGTCATTCATTTACCAGAGAGCAATTCACTTTCAAATCTGTTATCCTGACACGGTTCTGTCTGACAGTTCTTTTCCGTTCGTTTTCTGACTTACCCAGAAGTCTACATCTTACCAGTGTACCTCTCCATGCATTTTGTATGAAATTGCTCAGAAACCTACGAATAAAAGTGGGTATGTATTTTAAAAGGCATATTTTACACGTCCCTCTTTTACACACAAAATTATTATTTGCAATTATATATTTTATTCATCATCATTTATAAAGTCTTATTATGAAACCTTTACAACATAGGAAGTCGAATAAAGCCTAAACTGAAAAATAGGTATAGCTTAACCCAAAAAAAAATTTTTTTATAAAATTTATATTTGTCGAAAACAAAAGGTCGCGTTGAGGTTCATTTAAACACCATTGATGGACAATGTCGCACTCTTTTGGTATCTTGTATTTCGAAAAATAATTTTGTAAAATGAGTGCTTTGTTATTAAACTTATTTATAATAAAAACAAAAAAAAATGGAATCTATGTAAGCAAACCTGTAGTAGTACTCAACTCTTTTATTTTTATTCTTGTCAATCGTTTCTTTTAACATGGTTACAAATTTGTTGTATTCGTCTGAAAAATTAACGGCTTTTTCAGCGCCTTTTCGATACTTTCTCCGGCACATTTTCCCATTTCTTTTGCATCGCCGGTTTTAGCGTCTTTCTCTTTTATAATATGAAAAGGTTTAAAATTAAGAATTATTTGTATAAGTTTTATCATGTGATGCCGTTTTTAACAAAAACATAGCAAAACAGAATTGCAACTTTGAATTTGCGTTCTCATGCTCTCTCTTTGTACCACTAAAATTGAGAATTCTAGAATTTGTTTTATTATGACCTTCGAATAAACTTATATAGTACCTTCGTAATAATGACCGAATTAAAACACTAACCTGTTTTAAGCTTACGCGAAATAAATTGTTAACATCATAATATTCCCACTCTTTTTTCAATTTGTCTTGAATTTTATTCCATGTAATTGCATGTTGGTCATCTTTTTTACTATTTTCATCGTCTTCGTCGTCCGACGAATGTTCGAATTTTTCGATAATATCCCACTGATTTGTTATAAACATGACCTCTCGTGGGTCAAAACAAGGCATTTTATCTTTTTGTTCCATTACAGTTTCCTATATGTTTGAAAGCTGAAAATAGACATTGAATGAAATAATCAAACAATGATCATCATAATGTAGAAACCATACACTGTTTCTCCTTCTATATATATGTATAGAATGTTATTCTTTTTATTGTGCGTTAGGTATAAGAAAATGACTTAATCAAACATTAATTGCCGTTCTAAAAATAAATTTAATGATTAAAAAGTTATATGTTTATATATTATTTGAGGAAAGTTATCAATATATTCTTGAATTGATAATAATGAATTATTGTTTAAATAAAAACACGGGGACAATAGATCAATATGAAAATCAAAAGATTATCATCAAAGCCATTCTTGAAATAACGTATGGTTATTTTTGAATGTTGAAATCGTGTCGATCATAGTGTAGTTTTTCTCATTTTACTTACATCAAATGTGTTTGGCATACCTTTAAAAAAGTTAAATAATTATATAACACCATGCATGATTTAGAGATATATCCCAATTGTTCACAAAAAATGCAACAACCTTGTTTACCTCATTGCCAAAATACTAAACATCGCTGAGTGACAGTTTCGAAGTCGTTCATCAATTGTCGACGTCATTTTTCAATAGTCTGTTACTTTTTGCAGGCATCCTAAAAGTTTAAATCCGGTATTGACGACATACAGTCGATATTCAATGTAGGCCTTGCGTTGATTAAGTTGATTACAACTAAACATAATAACGTTTATATATTGTAAATATTTAACATGCTGTGCATGTACTGATTTTGTGTCATGGATGGAAACCCAATATCCTTTGTGTTTCTACTATTTATTGAATAAAAATTATGAAAATAATATTATGCATTTAGTCATTTTCCGTTTAAATGACAAAAATTAATAATGTTCATTGTGGTATTTTATTTTTTCCAGGTCTTTTTGTATTTTCCTTTAATTTGTGTCTCAGGACAGGGTCTTGTTAAAGCTATGTTCAGTCTAATTCCTGTGAAAATAACCCAGGATGCAGAACCTTCACATGTTCCTCAAGAAATTGTTTCATTATGTAAAGACTTTTAAAAACGTTTTATTTAATCAAAACTATAATTTGATCGCCTGTTCCTTATTGCTGAATCATAACTGTCAAGAAAGTTTATATTTTTAGCCATGCTAATGTATTGTATATTCTTACATAACGTACTTCAAACGCTTTGAGTACACACCCGTGCTAAAATATGAAAATATTGTTTGGGCTGATCCGATCGTACTACCACGTCATATATTTTTTTAAGAATGAGCTACACGACGTCATAGAACGATGACGTCAGAATATAAGCATTTACGGGAAAATACACGCTTGTGAAACCGAATTTCACCACAACAAGGAAACGTAAACAAATGATGATGAAATGTGTGATAAACCATTTTGTATAAACATAAGACACATAAGTAAACTTATCATTTAAATTCATTTCAACCTATCCAAATACATTATTGTGAATAGTCGAGGCATGTCACTAATTCAGTTTGCTCCGTTCTTTTACGTCAATAGAATAGTGCGTTTATTTATGGGAACGGCAAATATTTACCTTTACCTAGAGCGCTTCTATTTAAAACAATTGTCGTATTTGTCTTATTAGAATCGAAGTAATTCAAGGGGGCTAGCATTTATACTAATTTTACCAGTCGCTCGTGGTAAAATATCTAGCATAAAAGGCCAACCGGTATAAATTCAAAACCCATGAATTATGTCTTAAATCATCTTAAACATTGTCATTTTGGCAATTTTTTGTCACAATCATAACTGTCAATAGCTCCGTTTAAATTACCAATTTCACTCACGAGTTGAACTTTAGAATAATTCGTAATATGCGATCTTGGGCTTGGTAATAGACGACCTGATTGATGAACTTCAAGGTAATTAATCGTCTAAACTCGGTCGATGCTGTTCTAGCGGCTTCACTCACCGAATGTTAAGATGTCAACAATCGGTAATCCTCGAGAGAATCCGCTACTCTCGCAACGGAATCGACCTATTTTAAACAAGGGGAAAGTCATAATTTATCATAAAATCTGTAGAACGATTACACTTTTTCGAAAGTCGTTGATCCGTTCAAGTAAATTGTGGTCGTTTAAAATATTTGAATGCGGTAGTTTTCAACAAATAAATGCTGGCCGCGTTAAGCAGGTGGTCGCTTTATATAGTTAAAATATATATGGAAATCTAATTTTGGGGCTTGAAAAGTGGTCGTTAACAGTAGGTGGTCGTTAATTCAGGTGGTCGTTCATGCATTTATTTAACAGGTCTAAAAATTTAGGCCTTGTGTCTTCTGCATATTCTACAAAAGTTACTTTATTCACATAAACGGTACCGTATCGATTAATCTGTTTGTATACCAGTAAAATGAATACATAATGAAGTAATAACCTTTTCAATATATATGTTCTGAATACTGAATATTTATAGCAAAATTGTATATTTCTGTGTGTGTTATGTGTATGTGTATGAAATGTTTACCCTGTGTGTATGTACACCGCCGGCATTCTTTGCATTTAACACGAACACAAACGAAACTGCTTGCGGTAGAAAATCCAGTAATATTTCGTCCAGCCTGTCACATTCTCCTATACCAGGTGTGTCTACAAAAATAACGTTTCCCTACAAATACATAATGTATAGGCATTGTACAGTTATATGTGACAACACTTATCTGTATACATTTTTTTTGCAATCAATTGAGACGAATCGCTCTCCTTTATGTTTGAATGCTGATGTAAACTGTGTTTATTTGTTCTATAGAGATCCTAAAGTGCGATGGTACTCTTTAAATTCGATTGTTACACTAAAGTGTTATGGTCTACGCTAAAGTGCGATGCTGTCAGACACTAAAGTGCGATTAATGTTTGTTTTTAAAGAGCGATCACATGACAAGTGTGATGGTATGACACGCTGAAGTCCGATGATATATGACTTGCTAAAGTGCGTTGGTTTCACACGCTGGAGAGGGATGGTTTAACGGGAATGGTGTTCAGGCAATGTTTTTTTTAATTATATTTCCTCTGTTCATATTAGTTTTTCGTTTATTGTTTTGTTTATAAATCATGCCGTTGTCTCTTATTTAAAATATTTTGCACTAGTCATTTCGTGGTCCTATATATCTTGCTATGCGAAGTTAACCAAGGCTTCCTGATGAAGGTCATCAAAATATAATGTTTCATATCACCGACATTTGGTCTTTTGTTGAAAATTACACATTATCTTCTTTTTAGTTTTATGATTATTGATTTTTATATAAATCAGTCCGTTATATTTCTCGTTTTAATTGTTTTACACTGGTAGTTTTAATATTCTTTGGTCGTTTTATATTCTATATGTATGGTAATTAGTTATCAAAGGTACCATGATTATAATTTAGTGCGCCAGACGCGCGTTTCGTCTACATAACAACACAGTAGCATTGATAATTACATTAATGACATTAAACCTTGGATAGATATATGACAAATGTATTACTAACAAAATCCAAACTAGGAAACTAGCAACCTAATTTATGTAAAAAAAAATGATTGCAAAACTAAAATGTAACACATTAACAAACGACAGCATCAGGCTCCGGACTTGGGACAGGCATATATATACAGTATGTGACAGGGTTATAAATGTTAGCGGAATCCCAACCCTCTCCTATCATGGGACAGTGGTGTAACAGTACATTATTAGAACGAACCATAAAAATCAGTTGAAAATGAAGAGACTTGTCTCTTCGGCAATCATATTATGATACTACACCTCTGTTCGCTAGGTTACTGTCTTGTTGACGTGTATTTATCTCTTTCATATAATTTTCTGTTATCTATGATGAGTTTATAATGCAAACTCCGTACTTTCGCGAACAACGTACTACTTTACTATAAAAACAGGTACATATGATCTGAGCAACAGGGCAAATATAATTGTTTATCAGTGCAGTGCTTTATTAGCCTCAAAAAGCCGTTTTTTTTATAAATACGCATGATTAACATTGTAATATATTGTAAAAATTGAATATGTACCAAGTTGTACTTTGAAATAAAAATATCTATCTAAATATTTATAGTCTCCAATTTTATTTTCATATATTTTTTTCTTTATTATTCATTATATTGTTTTCAACATGGGTTCTACAGTGATGTCAAGCTCTAAAGCTGTTTCTATATATTATATTCACCCCCCCCCCCCTCCCAATTTTTTTTTTAAATTAAATTAATTAAATAAGTATGTACAGATCCACGGGTGTCAATCGGTTTAACGAGAGGAATGATCGTGAAAGAATATCTAATGGTGGCCAAGTACTGCGAGACATTGAATCCAGAAGACATATGAAAAATCAGTAAATGATCTAATTTTATTAATTACACAGACAACTTTACAACAAATAAAACTGTCAGTCAAAATGATTCAACATTATGATTAGTCTATGAGAAAATCCAGTTTTAAAAGTACAAAGTTTTTAAAAAACAACAAAAGGCAGATTGCTTCTCGACATTTCAATGACATAAAAAATGTAAACAAACATGATATTTTCACAAATTTGAATAAAATAAACTACTTTTCTCCGAAAAAGGGCATTCTATTTGAATGAATCAAATGGTTCTCAAAGTTATTTTGTATAAACATGATAAAGATATTCTGAAACTTGGTAAAAAAAAACACAGAAAAATTATTTTTCGTATCGTGAAAGATCACGTACCGCTTTTTGAAGATCGTGGAACGGATAGTGAAAGATCTGATGCTACAAAAATGTTCCAATTATTCTTCAATTATATGATCATTATTTTTTTAAATATTTTCATAAAATGAAAGGAAAAAGACAATAGTCAACAAAACACCGAAAAAAATATTCCATACAACAGTTTATTCTTTATCTAAAGACCAGCAAAATTGACTCACTTTTCTCTTTTTGAATGATATAGTTATAGAAATAAATCTTATTTGTAATGATGATTTGGTGCCACGCAACTTCCGAAATCACAGTAGGACATAGTGCAGTTGTCAAAAATCGTAATTTTTTATATTATCCACCATTGTATGTATATTGTTATTACCTTGCAATTTACACCTGGTACTTGAAACTTTTGTTTAAACATGGACCTCGAAGAGGTGCCAATAGTGAACTGATACGCACAAAGACAATCCATATTATCGCTTGCTATAGATATAAATGGGTAACAGGAGATTCTATTTGTACACGTACAAATAATACAAACAAAATAGTATTTGTTAACATGTTATTTGTATAATAGTTGGCTGATTGTAGGGTAAAGGTTTTCATTGCCATGTGAAGTACACACTTATCACGAGTTATAGGATAACTACATTTTTTATATTGTATTCTATAATCTACATGTCCGTCATACAAGATTCACCTGATCTCGACTTTGCATCATTTCATGGATGAAGGTTTAGTTTATGGTCAGGTCCGTATCGCGGATTCGTTAAGCTATAGTTTAACAGTCTGTTGTAATGATTGTAAGGTGTATATTTTCGACTCATTATCATGCTCCATTTGGCAATGATCGTTTTATGTTGTTTGGCCTGTATACTATAGCGCCACGGTATTTGGTGTATGGTGTACATAGATATAGGAAGATGTGGTGTGAGTGCCAATGAGACAACTCTCCATCCAAATAATAATTTATAAAAAGTAAACCAAAAATAAGCAAAGACCCATCGAAACAACATCTGATAAACAAATTTAATAATACTTTTAGATATTTGGATGATATTTTGGCTCTCAATAATGACGACTTCAGTATGTATATATTAAAGAAATTTATCCTGTTGAACTTACTTTAAATAAAGCTAATACTAACAATGACCACTGCCCTTTCCTCGATCTTGATATCTATATCACTAACGGAAAGCTGAATACTAAAATTTATGATAAAAGAGATGATTTTTCATTTCCTATCGTTAATTATCCATTTTTAGATGGTGACGTTCCCTTGTCACCATCTTACGGTGTTTATATATCTCAACTTGTAAAATTCGCTAGGGTATGTAACAATGTTTTAGATTTTAACCAGAGAAATTTATGTATTACTGAAAAAATTTTACACCAGGGTTTTCGATATCACAAACTAGTCAAAACATTTACTAAATTTTATCATCGGTATAAGGACATCATTCGTAAATATAGCTCAACATGCAGACTTCTTATATGTTCAGGTATTTCACATCCAATTTTTTATGGAAATATTCTTTATAAAGCACAAAGGTGTCAGTATTCACCTCAAAAACTAACAAAACCTTTCAATAGACTTATTAAGAAGGGATATAGTTACGATACTGTTGTCAGGTCATTAAAGATTGCATATTTTGGCGTTAATATTGATTCACTTATTGGGTCCTTGCATCGGAACTAAACACATTTATTCAAAAACCAGTTGTTGGCATGACACGGGTTATGTATGTTCTTCTCATATATGTTATGATGGTATGATACTAAACCCCTAACGGGAAGGATTGTGCCTGATGTTCATATGATGAAATCATAATCTTTCAGTCAGTTTAATTGAAGTCTGGAGCTGGCATGTCAGTTAACTCCTAGTAGTCTGTTGTTATTTATGTATTATTGTCATTTTGTTTATTTTCTTTGGTTACATCTTCTGACATCAGACTCAGACTTCTCTTGAACTGAATTTTAATGTGCGTATTGTTATGCGTTTACTTTTCTACATTGGCTAGAGGTATAGGGGGAGGGTTGAGATCTCACAAACATGTTTAGACCCCGCCGCATTTTTGCGCCTGTCCCAAGTCAGGAGCCTCTGGCCTTTGTTAGTCTTGTGTTATTTTAATTTTAGTTTCTTGTGTACAATTTGAAGTTTAGTATGGCGTTCATTATCACTGTACTAGTATATATTTGTTTAGGGGCCAGCTGAAGGACGCCTCCGGATGCGGGAATTTTTCGCTACATTGAAGACCTGTTGGTGACCTTCTACTGTTGTTTTTTTTTTTCTATGGTCGGGATGTTGTCTCTTTGGCTCATTCCCCATTTCCATTCTCAATTTCATTATTGGTCTGTCTGTCTGCATGTTACATATATAACGTCAATTAAATGTGATATATTGATTGATAGTAAGATGTCTATGTCTGGCTGTCGGTCAGGGTCCATATTCTTTTGACCTTATGTTCCAAATTAATTGGCCAAAAACAACTTTTACATTTGTCAGTTTCTAAGTTACTGCAAGGATCGGAACACTTATATTTGTTGTACGGGATCTTTGTATGTCATGATCCATCTGACCTTGACCTCTTTTTATGAACCATTGGCAATTTGTTAGCGTATTTGACACTTCTAGTAAACCCCTGAATATTACAAAAGTTCAAAAAATGTACTATCATAAGTAAAGCAGAAGAGACATTTCAGCATATGTGCTCTGGTATTATTTAGTCTGTAGTATATAAATATCTCTATGGAAATCAATCCACATCTGCTACGTTGTATATAAAGATACAAAGAATTTTAAAAAGCACTGTTGCACAAAATGTTTGTTATCGTTCAATCTCATATTATTCATAAAAGATGCTGTTTTTGGTTGATGGTTAACATTTGTAAACGTTGCATACCCATATAATTGGCTAAATAGTGGAATTGTACAAGACCGATTCTCAGAGTTGAGTTTTTCACACTGATTTAGAGACGTTTTTAGTTGTGTTTGTTTTTAACTCTCGAAGTAAAGTGTTGAATTTAAAACAAATGATAGCTTATATATTTTCATTATTATCAAAATAGGTACAGGCTTCAACGTGTTACAGGTACTTGTATATCAAGTGGTAAACGAAATATTGATTTCAGATTACTAGTATTAAGAATGGTCACGCATTATTTTTCACGATCAAAATAATGCGTTGCCTGATCTTTCACGATCAAGTTTGGTGAAATAAAATTCAAGGTTTCCAGAAACAAAATAATTGTTTTAAGGGAAGAGCATACTATATGTTCACTGTACTATCAGATACACCAAAGATTAAATTTCAACTACATCATAATATATTGAAATATGACCATTATAGGTACAAATAGCGTGTTTTTTTTTTAATTAATTCCATCGACATGCAGTGCGTCTTTTGTGTTTTTTCTTCATATTTTCTTTATCTTATTGCAAATCAAAGTAGAGGAAGTTGAACAATTTTGACAGACATTTTTCTTTGTTTGGATTTGCTCCGAGTTTTGAAAATTAAGTGATTTTTTGCACAGATTCTGAACTAAAATTTATATTAAATATATTTCACAATCCGGTACCAGAGCTTTCATGATCGTCTCGCAATACTGACTACCGTTAGATATTCTTTCACGATATTTTTTTCTTGTTGAACAGAATGACACCCGTGAGATGTATCAACATTAATATTTGAACTTTGACATACTAATTAAACAATATTTGCTTGTTGTTTTCATGGATTGAACAAGAGTAGAACAAAAATAGACCCAAGGCATAAAGTGCACTCATTCACACCGGGTGAAACTGGTTGGTGTGTTTCAATGATTGGATAGTAACAAAACGTTTTAAATCAAATTGAATATGGTATCAATTTGTCATTAGGTAATTGAACTCAATTATGGCAAGTATACTATATTACTAATCATTGCAGTTACATGTTTCGGATAGACCTGTATGTCGATTTTGAGTGAACATTTAAACTGAGTAGGTTACCACAATCTAGATGAAAAGATATACAAGATTGACACAATGGCATAGTTTTCGATAATGTCAAATCTCATTACAGTTATATTCTATTGAGATTCAAAATCATGTCTTTTGCAAACAATAAATTAAAGAAACATTTAATCAAACATGCAAAATATAAGATATAAACTGTTCGTATTTTTTTATGGGTTTTTGTAATTTGTAATTGTAACCTATATTTGGATAAAGTGAACAAATTTCTCCTTAAAGTCATATGAAACGAGTGACTGGTGAAAATTAATTATCCAATTCTTAAACCTATGCATGTATATATCATAAACTAAGTCTTCTGTGCACGATGTTATCATTTCTTATGCAAACATAACGTGTAATCGTCAGTTGCATACCTGGAAGCAAGCAATTAAAATAAGGAAAAAAGTCTATCTACATAAGTTTTATATTGAAAACTATCTATTTATTTATAAAAGAACATATGCATCCATTTTGTTTTTAATTTGCGGTTTCATATGACTTTAGAATATTTGCAAAGCAATCACATTCAGTTTTAACAATTAGACTTGTTAATTTGAAGACCTTACTAGAAATTTAGATTAATTCACATTGACAAATTTAACAAAATATTTCGTAGGTATCGTAATTACCCTATAACAAACTTGATTTTCATTTATTTATATGCTTAACTGGAAAATACTTGTTTTTATTACCTTTATTTTGGCTTAGTTGAATTTATTAATACTACATACACATCAGTAGTTATGTAGCATATCAAATACGACAACGGATACTATGTTACTGGGTTAGCTTTGGTAGCTTTGCAATCAATTTATTATTTAGTATTTTACCTTCAAAAACGGCACTGGGAGGTATACATCAACATAGTTAATGGCTTTCAAATTCTTTTCACTATTTTTAATACCAGTAAATTTCTTGATAACAGATTTCAGTGTTTTAATATCTTGTATGTTTCTGTGTTTCTCCAGAAGATGGTCTTCGGAATTTCGGATCCTAGTGATTGTACCAGTTGATGCTGTGTTACTTGTTACCAAAACTGTTTTCTCGATAAGAAGATTGATAAGTGTTGATTTACCTGCGCTAGTTTCTCCTACAAGAAGAAAAAACTTCATTTTATAACCCTACAAAGAAACATGTCTTTACTACTCTTCAAGCATACATATTTATTTTATTTTTTTTTTATTCAACAACAGTATTGCTCGCTGTTAACAATTACTCCACTGACACAGCTATCTCAGTGAAGGTCCCTGTTTCATTAGTACCAGAAGTTCAGGGATTCTTCAGGTAGATAAACTGCATATTGTTAGTCGTTTACAAAATATTATAAATATTACATCAATATAGATACATAATGCTATTCTAATTATATTAAAGTATTTATATTATATAGTCTTATTTTCGGAAAATTTTCATAGTTCATCCGAGTTTGGGATGACTTCTATCAGTTTCCATGTGTTTCCGGATAACGGTTTTTTTCAATCAATATCGAAAAAGATTGTAATTATCTTTGATCTTCATCATTATTCAGGTAAGACAGCTATAATTTGAAAGAATAATAGTCGTACGGTAATCAAAGAACAACTATGCTGTTTTTTGGGGTTTTTTTTGTAATGTATAATGCTCGTACCAGATTATAATATAAATATTGTAATTAATGTCTATCAAGCATCATAAATAAATACAAAATTAGATAATAAATTAATTAATACACAATGATAACTTTACCAACCATGTTATCAGTTCAAACAATTCAAATACACTTAAATAATTTTCCTAATATTCCTTTTCTTTCATGGTTAAAAAAATTGTTTTGTAGAACGAGCCTATTTCTAAACTCAGTTTTAAAAACAGAAAATATATTTATCTTCTTTGTTCTAAACTCTGACAAATAGTGTATTTTGTGAATTGAAAATATAATAACTGTAAGAAAAAAATTAATATCATAATAAAAGCATACATATTTTAAGGCTACATATATTTTCAATGCTTAACATAATCATGTTTAAACGCAACATATTTGCTTTAACTATTCAAACATTGTATTTAAAGACGTTATTCATATATGTTTTAACACTATAAACAAATGATTTTTTAATCTACACACATTAATGTTTAACGATACCCACATTCATATTTTATTTCTGCCAACACAAAAGATTTAACTTTACATATATTCATGTTTTAACGCTAACTTTCAATGCTACATATATACATGTTTTAACGATACAAACATGATGTTTCAACGATACAAACATAATGTTTCAACTATACAAACATAATGTTTCAACGATCAAACATAATGTTTCAATGATACAAACATAATGTTTCAACGATCAAACATAATGTTTCAATGATACAAATAACAAACATAATGTTTCAACGATACAAACATAATGTTTTAACGATACAAACATAATGTTTTAACGATACAAACATAATGTTTCAACGATACAAACATAATGTTTAACGATACAAACATAATGTTTCAACGATACAAACATGAGGTTTTAACGATACTAACATAATGTTTTAACGATACAAACATGATGTTTCAACGATACAAACATGATGTTTCAACGATACAAACATAATGTTTCAACGATACAAACATAATGTTTCAACGATACACACATAATGTTTCAACGATACAAACATAATGTTTCAACGATACAAACATAATGTTTTAACGATACAAACATAATGTTTTAACGATACAAACATGCTGTTTCAACGATACAAACATGATGTTTTGTCGATACAAAAATAATGTTTTAACGATACAAAAAAATTTTTTAACGCTACAAACATCAGGTTTAAATGATACAAACATGATGTTTCAACGATACAAACATGATGTTTTAACGATACAAAAATGAGGTTTTAACGAAACAAACATTATGTTTCAACGATACAAACATAATATTTCAACGTTAAAACCATAATGTTTCAACGAAACAAATATAATGTTTTAACGATACAAACATGATATTTCAACGATACCAGCATAATTTCATTTGGTGCAAGAAAATTGGTAACGTTAATTTTATTACTACCACTGGGTCGATGCCTCTGCTGGTGGACTATTAGTCCCCGAGGGTATCACCACCCCAGTAGCCAGTACTTCGGTACTGGCATGAAAATACGGATGTTTTGTATTATTAAAATTTACTGTTACAAAATGATAGAAATTATCATAAATTAAGGAAAGTATCTCCCTCATGCAAAAGTCTCATTCCTTTCACGGATTTGGCTATACTTTTTAAACCTTTTGGATTATAGCTTTTCATCTTTTATATAAGCTTTGGATTTCAAATATTTTGGCCACGAGCATCACTGAAGAGACATGTATTGTCGAAATGCGCATCTGGTGCAAGAACATTGGTAACGTTAATTTTATTACTACCACTGGGTCGATGCCTCTGCTGGTGGACTATTAGTCCCCGAGGGTATCACCACCCCAGTAGCCAGTACGTTGGTACTGGCATGAAAATACGGATGTTTTGTGTTATAAATTTACTGTTACAAAATGATAGAAATTGTTATAATTTAAGGAATGTATTCCCTCATGCAAAGCTCTCATTCATTTCACGGATTTGGCTATACTTTTTGGACCTTTTGGATTATAGCTCTTCATCTTTTATATAAGCTTTGGATTTCAATATTTTGGCCACGACATCACTGAGAGACATGTATTGTCGAAATGCGCATTTGGTGCAAGAAAATTGGTAACGTTAATTTTATTTTTACGATACAAACATAATGTTTCAACAATACAAACATAATGTTTCAACGATACAAACATAATGTTTTAACGATACAAACATATTTTTTTAACGAAACAAACATAATGTTTTAACGATACAAACATAATGTTTTAACGATACAAACATAATGTTTCAACGATACAAACATAATGTTTCAACGATAGAAACATAATGTTTTAACGATACAAACATAATGTTTTAACGATACAAACATAATGTTTCAACGATACAAACATAATGTTTTAACGATACAAACATAATGTTTTAACGATACAAATATAAGGTTTTAACGATACAAACATTATGTTTCAACGATACCAGTAAAATGTTTTAACGATATAAACATGCAAGTGTGTTCTAATAATGTCAGTTATAACATTTATATGATATGAGTGTTTGTTGTTTTGTTTAAGCAACTAGTAGTTATAAATCATAACTCTATAAAGAGTTTACAAGAAACATCTGATGCAGGGAGTAAAAAAAATCTAAAAGCAAAGTATGTACTAGTAGTTCGTTTGTAGACCTTGGCAATCATACCACATCTCCCTATATCTACTTTAAGATTTTTTTAATTGTTTCACGATCGTCTCGCAATACTGACCACCGTTAAATATTCTTTCACGATCATTTTTTCTTGTTAAACCGAATGACACCCGTGAGATGTATCAACATTAATATTTGAACTTGGACATACTAATTAAACAATATTTGCTTGTTGTTTTCATGTATTAAACAAGAGCAGAACAAAAATAGACCCAAGGTATAAAGTGCACTCAGTCATGCCGGGTAAAACTGGTTGGTTTGTTTTAATGATTGGATAGTAACAAAACTGTTTAAATCAAACTAAATATAGTTTCAATTTGTCATTAGGTAATTGAACTCAATTATGGCAAGTATACTTCTATTACTATTCATTGCAGTTACATGTTTCGGATAGACCTGTATGTCGATTTTGAGTGAACATTTAAACTGAGTAGGTTACCACAATCTATAGACGAAAAGATATACAAGATCGACACATTGACATAGTTTTCGATAATGTCAAATCTCATTTCAGTTATATTCTATTGAGATTCAAAATCATGTCTTTTGCAAACAATACATTAAATAAACATTTTATCAAACATGCAAAATATGAGATATAAACTGTTCGTATTTTTTTATGGGTTTTTGTAATTTGTAATTGTAACCTATATTTGGATAAAGTGAACAAATTTCTCTTTAAAGTCATATGAAACGAGTGACTGGTGAAAAATTATTATCCAATTCTTGAACCTATGCATGTATATATCATAAACTAAGTCTTCTGTGCACGATGTTATCATTTCTTACGCAAACAAATCGTATAATCGTCAGTTTTTTTTTGTCTCCGTCTGTTATGATGTGAAAATATGGCAGCAAATTAATAGCCGTGTTTTGAAGCCTTTGTTTAATGATGGTTACCTTCTAGTTAACAATCAAAAAAGAAGCATGGCTATTGAGCACGTGCATAACATGTAAAATCAGATTATAGTTTATTTCAATGACAGATCCATGCGTATTGCGATCATTGGATTTTTAAAAGTGGGTCACGCTAAGGTCACTTGCATACCTGGAAGCAAGCAATGAAAATAAATAAGGAAAAAAGTCTATCTACATAAGTTTTATATTGAAAACTATCTATTTATTTATAAAAGAACATATGCATCCATTTTCTTTTTAATTTGCGGTTTCATATGACTTTAGAATATTTGCAAAGCAATCACATTCAGTTTTAACAATTAGACTTGTTAATTTGAAGACCTTACTAGAAATTTAGATTAATTCACATTGACAAACTTAACAAAATATTTCGTAGGTTTTTAATGATACAAACATAATGTTTTAACGATACAAACATAATGTTTTAACGATACAAACATAATGTTTTAACGATACAAATATAAGGTTTTAACGATATAAACATTATGTTTCAACGATACCAGTAAAATGTTTTAACGATATAAACATGCAAGTGTGTTCTAATAATGTCAGTTATAACATTTATATGATATGAATGTTTGTTGTTTTGTTTAAGCAACTAGTAGTTATAAATCTTAACTCTATAAAGAGTTTACAAGAAACATCTCCCTATATCTACTTTGAGATTTTTTAAATTGTTTTGCTGGTTATTACGTCATTTTTTATCTATTCGTTTGATGTGTTTGATGTGTTTGAGGTTTTGATTTTACCATTTGATTAGGGACATTCCGATTGAATTTTTCTCGGAGTTCAGTATTTTTGTGATGTTACTTTTTACAGTTGCAATTTGCAATGCGGGACACAAATTAAATGATGAATATATACAAGTTATAATTGACGTATAAATGTCTCTGGTTTATTTAGTATAATCCTAACATTTTGATTATGCATTTTTTTTTATAAAGCAATATATGACGTTTTCGATTATGTGTAGTATTTTGCATATATCATCTGGTTGATCTGTTTTATATTTACGGTTTCTTTTTCACATTTAAGATAAAGTTTAAATACATGATTGTATCCAATACTTTTTTTTTTTATTTTAAAGACACAATAGATTGTTTAACACAGTGGACGTGAGCAACATGATTATAGAACATAATGAAATATTGTAGAGACAATTGTTGCAAGATATGGTGCAAATGTGTTCCGATGTGTTCACGGAGAATTACGATCACAAAGACAACTTACGCTGATTAATGGCAACAGTTTAAAACAAACCTGTTACCAAGATTCCACAATCGTTTCTTATCAAATCACGTTTTGCAGTTTCAAAAATAAACATGAAGTTCGGACAGGCTGCAGTTAATTCATCTCGTAGGTTTTCGTCATAATCGGGTGAAGTCAATATCTCTTTCACGGATTCAAATATAACGTGTAAACTTTTAACTTGTTCATCTGGAGACATTTTAGATGTCGGTCCTCTGAAAAATATCATTACTTTGACATTTTATTTTGTCATAATTTTCTAGAGAAAAATATGTTTTTTATTATTTTACATATTGCTTCTTTATTTTCCAAGATTCTGATATAATAGCGAACACTGTATTCATGGAACAATGATCAACAATTGCATAAAGTTTCTATGTGATCAACACACAACAGGCTATGAGTATTACGTTAGAGAAAAAAATAAAGCGACTTTATAATTGGTTGTTAATACATATTTACTTTTGCGTAAGTGGTGTATCTCTATAGTCTTCTTTGTCATCTTTTCTTTCTGCAAATGTACAGCAAAAATCACAACTGTTTGATTCGTAAAAGTAAAGTATAAAGTATCAATCCTATCTTAAAACTGCTGAATAAATGTAAGTATATTTAAGTTGGATAAAGAACTGTCAATTGCATTTTGTTTGTGTTTACCAATTTATTTATTTCTTTTCAAGTATTTCATATCTATTCATCTAATTTGTTTTACAATTTCATCTTTTTGGTGTAGCTTTATCTTAAATGTTAATGAAAAATACTATTTCTCTCAAATTCCTCATGATGAAATTTAGGCAAAAGTAGTTTTACAAAGGCCATTGATACCTTAAGAAGTAAAATCAAGTAACAAACAAAAATAGAGGAATCGAATTACCCCCCCCCCCCCCTAAAAAAAGAGACAGGGATTGTCGACATGGTATGTGTCTCCTGCTATGAATGCACCACCCACCATAAAATAAATTTAAAAATCGAGGAAAAAGAAACAAATTGGTAAAATTAAACATGAGTTTAATATCTATTTTTAATATCTATGTGATAGGGGAATGCTAATAATAGATTTACAGTTAATGAAATAAAATGTTTGAAATTTATGAAAATAAGTTATGCTTCTTAAAAATGAATACAGAATGCAATGAAATCTATAGATTTATATAAGAGTTAAAACGTAGATTTATATGACTGGCAGAAAAAAAAAAGTCCATTTATATAAAAAAAAAATTACAGTTAAACAAGATCTATTTTTACAAAATTTACTGCTGGATACTCTCTTATGATCACAAACAAGCTTCTGGTCACAGAGTGAATATTTGTGGAGGCCCCCGATGACGTCGACGCCGACGACGGAATGTAGAATCGCTATGCCTCGCTTTTGCGACAAAAGTCCTAGACTCGACAAAAAATGAATCAGATAAATTTGTGTCTGTGGTTTCTTTAATTTCTGGTTCTGACGGATATATTAATGGAACCAAATCAGAAAGGTTTGATTTGTGACATACAAAGTGGAATTTCTATGTCTACCAATACAATAGCATATAAGTGTTATAAATATATCGTATGCTTTAATTGATATATCTGAAAAACAAAAAAAAATAGACAAAAGATAAAAAAAAAAGGTACTTTCAAGTTCACAAGTCTAAAAAATAAATGATACCATTGCAACAACAACCAACAAAACGGTAATAGGAAAAACAAGACACTGAGCAATGCAATGCTGGCTTAGTCTAATATAACCCGGGAGATAAATAGATTCTTTTCTATGAGTAGCATCAGTTGTATTGAATGCTAGTAAACGAAGTAAAAATTTGGTTATGTGAACTATTTTCCGGTAGGTCACATTCGCTTATAGGTTGATCAAGAAAACCAAATGATGTACGCGCTAAATTTTTTTAATATGCAAAGAAAAATGTCTTCCAGAAATACCCTACAGAAATATGTGAAAACACCAATCCCCGTAATATAGGGTTACATTTAAAACTTTTTAAAACATTCTTTATAAGGTTTACTTAAATTCACAGTATTTCAAATGCAGATGCGTAAAGTTTTGACTGAAGGTATATTCGAGTTGCTGGTAATAAATGCATAGCAGGAGGCGCTTACTTTGTCGCTTAACCCGGATACGATTATTCTGAACTTTTTCTGTAAAGTGAGACCCAATCAATCATATCAATTATGCAATTTATCTCCCTACATATCCTATGCTTCATTGGCCGGATTTTGCAATACCTTTCGGTTATATCAGATTTTTTATTTTGAATTAGGATATAGATTTTCAAATACTACTGTCGTGGGCATTACTGAAGAGACATACGTTGTCGAAATAAGTATCTGGTGCTGTAAAGTATTTGGTATTATCATGACAAAATACAAAAATCCTTACCTGAATGCTTCGATGCAGACATGGTTGACTGCATGTATATATCATCAAGCTATTTCCTTCAATATCATAAAAAAATAGAAACATAGGAAAACGATTTTTATTTTTACCACAATCTACCACAATTCATCCGTAAATATGATCAATAATACATTTTATTCAATTATTCCAATGTGTATTTTTTTCATTCAACATATAAAATCGAAGCAAAAGTTAAATATATTTTTGTACACATTATATTTCTTTCTACAAAAATGTTAAGATTTGTTTTTTTATTATTAAATCCTGAATATAATTTTTAAAAACATTAATAGGCATACAGTAATGAACACTTCTTTTATCCAGTAACAATAATTCGCAAAGTATATTATTGAGAATGTATGTACTCGCTTATATACTATACATACAGTTCAGTGGTTGTCGTTTCTTGGTGTGATTCATAAGTATTTATATGTTTTTTTACAGAGATTTGAACGGTTTTTTTCCTGTTTGGACGCTTTACAAAAGACATTTTTAAGGCCCTTTATAGCTTACTGTTCAGTGTGAGCCAATTCTGCGTATTGAAGACCGTACTTTAACCTATAATGGTTTATTTTTTTTTCAAATTTTGACTTTGGATGGATAAATGTCACGTTTGCACTCTCACCACATCTTTGTCTATCTATATAAAGTTCAAAACATGATTTAGACTTTCCCGATTTCATTGATATTTGATAAATTCAATCAGACAAGAGTTTTAATAAAAAAATATTATTTTCTTTCCTACCTTTATAAAACAGCTTAGAGAAACACCTCGACTTCTTGGTATCTTTATAACATCGTATTTGGACATCAAATGATTAAAACATACTGGTAACCCAAACTGACAAATAAACAGATAAAGAATAAACAACTCCAAGGACATTGACTCAGTAAGACCAAAAGATAAATTGATATAAACAAAGATAATTTAATATATTTCCCTTCTCAAAGCTACCTGTAAATTGATGTTTGATTAATATTTCTCTTTTAAAAATTATCATCCGAATTTTTGGGCCTCAATGCTCCTCAACTTTGTTCCTTATTTTGATTTTTTTATTCCTTTTTACTTGTTGCGTCACTGATGACTTTTTTGTAGTCGAAACGACTGTCTGGTAAACACAATATAAGTCCTATCATCATTCTACGATGAGTTTATGAAGAAAAAAATTGAACAATTTTGTTAATCGCGGTTACATACGCATTAAAAAAAAATTAATCTTTCTCACTGTGTATATGTTCCGGACCATATGAGTATTTGGATCATACGCGTATGGTCATGACCATATGGGTATATACTCATATGGTCTAACCATACGCGTATGGTCCGACCGTACTCATATGGCCGGGGTGATTAACACTCTGTTACAGTTTACTATTAATGCTTCTAAACTCTTCATATGGTATGACCATTCATCAAAAAAAAACGCTATCATATAGTTAATTTTATTATTATATTATAATAAAAAGATAAGCTAAATAAAAATTAAACGTTTCACCTAGTTAATTTTACTTACTTGTCAAAACTATAATAAACACATTTTATACTTATTGGTCATTACCGATGGCCATTACCGATGGTCAATACCGATTTGTTATTACGAGTGAATGGCAATATTTCGACTTAAAAAAATAGATTCCATTAATTTCTTGAACTGAACAACATTACACAATTAAGAAGTTACTGGAAAGAAACATAGTTTATTTAAGTGGTTTGTGAATATGATGTATTGCAGTCAAGTTACGATATTTGAGATCTAGAGCTTCTTTTAAAAAAAAACACCTTAGACATATCGGAATGGCCCAAGACCTCGGTGTTACTGTACGCCGAGCTACAAAAAGGCTAGCTTTTCACTCGCAAACAAAAGGTGTAAATGAAAAGGATCGTGCACAACCAAGACTTGCAAATGCAAAAAAAACCAACTATGATACCGTATGGAAGTGAATGTCACCCTAGCCTACATGTAAGAATGTAATTAACGATGAAAACTAACTATGGCATCAATATTTAATTTTTATGTTGTATTTGTAATATAAAAATAATACATTGTCATATTACCATCATATTTTTTAGATAAAGTTTTTGTATTATTGAAACTTTTATAATGTAATTTAAAAAAATATATATACCTATATGGTCCAAATACTCATATGGTCCGGCCCGTTAATACCCAAACGAGTATTATACTCATGTGGTCCGACCATACGCGTACGGTCGGACCATATGGGTATACGAATATGGTCATGACCATACGCGTATGGTCCATATACTCATATGGTCTGGAACATATACTTAATCAAGATTAATTGCAACATAGTAATGATAAAAACATCCTTTTTATTTCCAAACAAACCTTGCTTTGACCATCAGTTTTCTTTTTACTAGTTTCTGGCAGTCTTGCAGTGAACTCCCAATTTATATGACTTGATCGCAATAGTGACATGAGTCGACATAAATCAAAATCGCACGATTTAGTTTTCCTTTTTTGAAAGCTTTTATACTGAGGATTTGTTAAAAGAAAATAAATGGTCAAACAACCACATACTTGTAGTTTGACGGAATTAATTATAACTCTTTTTAAATGATGATACACCATATGTATTTTTATTTGGCAAATTGAGTACAATGTGGGTATATGTCAACGAACAAGCAACGTCAAAACACTATAATGGCTAAATATAGAAAAGCAAAACACTGCGTGACTAAGTATCAATAATTCTAAATCAGGAGACATATTTTTGTTTGTATCTTCTCTGTCTTTCAGATTTAATCAATTATTGTAGTATATTGGTTTTTTTTATCTCCAAACTCCTATTAACTTCCTGAAATTTCGACTCGTAAGCATATCGGGATATAACAAACTCGGCCACACATATTTTGGTTATAACACCATCTGTATTTTACAAATTGGGTCTATTAGAAAACATTATGTAAACAATATATATGTTGTGCACAAGTTATCATTTTGTACAACTAAACATTTTGTACAAATCATACCACTAGTGCCGTTTTCCAAAGTCGGAAAAGCAGCTGTAAGCTCTCGAATACCTTTTAAAGTTTGGAAATATATACCCCATACCCAAATGAAGGTTGAATGTTGCTACTAAGGTGGGGGGGGGGGGATGATTATTTCAAAATTGAAATCAGCTCGTGTTTAACTGCACAGCCTTCAACAATGAGAAAAATTCATACAGTATAGTCAACAATAAAAGAAAACGTAATGCAGTATATAAAACAGACAAAAGAGAAAATGAATGGTCTAATTCGTAACAACACAATTTACGAAAAACAAATACAACAGATAATGAACCAAGAGGCTCCTGACTTGGAATAGCCAATTCAAGAATTTTTGTTTATATTCACTTTACTTTCTTAGCAATTTGACCTTAAATCATTACATGTGTTGTCGTGTAAAACAGAGTGAATACTGACAACTAGTGTATTATCAAACTGTTTCTTGTGTTTATAAATTCAAATATGACTTCAATTTTTGTATCTATGGCTTTGGCTAACTCGGCTGTGAATTTTTATGAGCCTGTTAAGGTTGTTTTATATGTCCGTTTTTAGTGTTGTGTCGTTGTTCTCCTCTTATATTTATGCGTTTCCCTCAGTTTTAGTTTGTTACCCCGATTTTTTTTTTTGTCCATGGATTTATGAGTTTGAACAGCGGTATACTACTGTTGCCTTTAATTAATCTGTAGTTAGTCACCACTTCGTTTCATCATGTATATCTATAATATAGTCATTTTCTAAAAATTAACTGTTTGAAAAAGTATGAATTATTCTGAATGATAAGGATGTTCTTATCCCAGGAGGAAAACCCTAGCCGTATAGGCACAACTTTTTGGAACTTTTGCTCTTCAATGCTCTTCAACTTTGTACTTGTTTTGGATTTCGAAGTTTTTTTCGTCTGAGCGTCACTTGTTAGTCTTGTGTAGACAAAACGCGCGTCTGGCGTATTAAATTTTAAACCTGGTACCTTTTGTTAGCTATTATTCGTGTGTTTCTCTGTAATATATGTTCTCCCATTTATTTTTTATTTATTTTTTTCTCAATCGATTTATAAATTTCGAACAGCTGTATACTACTGTTGCCTTTTTTTGTACTGCTGATCAGTTGGTACTTCCAACCGAAGAAATTTTGTTCATGGTTTATTGGCAAAACCTGACAACTCGTCGTTTTGACAATCAAATCATTTAAGTACTGTACCTGATACCAAAAAAAGGATCTTGTCTTCGAAAAGCTTGAATGTTAATTGGTTTTTGCTAGTTTTACAAACATGATTTGCAACATACGTTTCTAAAATTCCCCTTTAACAAATTAGGAAATTTTTGAAAATTCTTAGGTTGCCACTCCCTCTCTCAAATTTTATTTCAGTTAATTTAGCTATTCTTTGTATGTCCCTTTCCGTCATAAATCCATCACGTTTCCTTGCTATTACATATATAGGTTTTAGTGCTTAATGTATAGATAAAAAATTATGTTCTATTTCACAATTTTTGATGGTCCTGTGTTTATAGGTAATGAAGTTGTGCATCGTTTTATTTTACTTTAGTTCTCCCGTTTTTTTCCTATTTTTATTCTGTTTCTGTTGGTCGTATGATTTTTAACGTGAATCGGTGAATCCTGTCATCGGGTTTTTTACTTTTAGAAATTTGAACATTCCTGGTGTAGCATATAATTGTGTCAGTATTTATGAACTACCTTTTTAATTTGACTCTGAGTTCAGTAATTTCGAATTCCCCTTTTTGGTATGTCTGTGTGTATTTGTTAATGATATTATGCACAAACGTCACAGAATTATTGGAAAATGTCCACACTTGACAAATGAATATAGGTATGGGTATACGTTAATGATTAGGAAGTTTCACAGCACAATAAAGCTATCATAATGACAAATAATATGCTCTGTCGACTGCAGACACGTACGAATAATACCATATCATAACTTAATTGTCTCGTTTCTCGAAATGTTGAAAAACATGAACGATCTGCAAAATTTCACGCACAAAAAAAAAAAAAAAACTGGTTTGACCATTTATTTATGCATGCACCGCCAACAATACTTATGTGTTATGCTTTTGGTTTTTTGTGTTGCATGTTTCGAATAAGGTTTAAGATTTTGGTTTTAGTAGTTTAACATTATGTGAACTGGTCTGATGTAATATATACTAAATTGAGGATTTTCACCCGATTTCAAGGTTTAAAGAACAATATGGAAATATGATAGTGTGAAATCAAAATGTTTGATTGTAGGCATTCAATGAGTCTTAGTTGCATAATTTTTTTTAATTAGTTGTTATTAGTTTGAACTAACTGCCAGTAACTGCAGTCTTAGATATGTCCTTTTTTTCTTTGTGGGGATATACAAGTACACTGCCTGGTCCAGTATGTGTTATTGTACGATGTATTTCTGCATTTTATCGATGGCTTTTATAGTTTATTCTTATGTTGTACTGTTACACCACTGTCCCATGTAAGGGAAAGGGTTGGCGCTCCTTCAATATAATTTATCCCTGCCATATTTTGTATATTTTGCTTTAATATTGATTCACTTATAGGGTCTTTGCATCGGAACTACACACATTTATTTTAAAAAAAACAGTTGTTGGCATGACACGGTTTATGTTTTTCTCATATATGTTATGATGGTATGATACTAAACCCCTAACGGGAAGGATTGTGCCTGATGTTCATATGATGAAATCATAATCTTTCCGTCAGTTTAATTGAGGTCTGGAGCTGGCATGTCAGTTAACTGCTAGGAGTCTGTTGTTATTTATGTATTATTGTCATTTTGTTTATTTTCTTTTGTTACATCTTCTGACATCGGACTCGGACTTCTTTTGAACTGAATTTTAATGTGCGTATTGTTATGCGTTTACTTTTCTACATTAGCTAGAGGTATAGGGGGAGGGTTGAGATCTCATAAACATGTTCAACCCCGCCGCAATTTTGCGCCTGTCCCAAGTCAGGAGCTTCTGGCCTTTGTTAGTCTTGCATGATTTTTAATTTTAGTTTCTTGTGTATAATTCGGAGTTTAGTATGACGTCCATTATCACTGAACTAGTATACGTATTTTTTAAGGGGCCAGCTGAAAGACGGCTCTAGGTGCTGTAGTTTCTCGATACATTGAAGACCCATTGGTGGCCTTCGGCTGTTGTCTTCTCCTTCTTCTGCTTTGACCCATTCCCCATTTTCTTTCTCAATTTTATTTGTGTCATCGACAAAGCTTTTGATTTCTGCTAGGTCTAAGTATTTTGCATTTCAATAACTAAATTGACTATATAACATGATAATGCTAATGCCTGTTTTATTTCCAGTGGCAAATTATTGCATACTTATGACATGTAAAGGAAAATGAATAATAACTCTTTTTAATACCGGCACACTGAGCCAAATTGTTAATGTACTATGCAAAAAAAAGAAGATTTGATATGATTGCCAATTAGACAACTCTTCACAAGAGACCAAATGACATAGAAATTAACAACTATAGTTTACCGTACGGCAATCAACAAGGTACCAGTCTGCAGGAAAATATGTTACTCAATCCGGGTACCTTACTATGACTCCAAGGAAACTCATAAACCCACATGCTTAGTGGAGATGCAGTAAATACAAAATTTCCAGTATTTTCTTAAAGGCAAACACTCTACTGCGAGACCATCGAGCAGGTATCAAAATAAGAACATTGACGAACGTAAAAAAAACAAAACAGCAGTTATCAAAAGAGTACTTAACTATAGACAATCGATATCTTAAGTCAAGAAAACAAAACGAAAAAAATCGATTTACCTCTACTGTATAAAGGAAAACAAAATCGTAATTTGTAAAAAGAATTTTATTTCTTTTACAAATACTTTATTCCTCCTGCATGATTTATGAATATTTATACAATGTAAAATGCAAATCTTGTACATAATGTAAAAGTCTGTGACCAGTAAAAATCTGACTGCAAATATACCTTGTGATATGTTACAGAAGAGGTAAAATGCACTTTTTTGTAAGAATCTTACAGTTTCAGAGAAAACTGCCTTAGTTATTTACAAGAAATCAGCTGACATAACTAAAATTCCCCAAAAATCAATGTGATAATACTGTTCTACCCTAAGTTAACTGACTTCTTTTGTAAAAAAAAAGGTTTATAAGTTTTCCTTTATGCAACTAAATTCGAGAGAAAACATTCAGTGCGTCTTTCTTACAAAAAACATGATGATAAGCAAACTTGACAATTTAAAGTATTTTATAAGATAAGTCCCAACTAAAAAAAACAGCTCATGTATGTGTGCATCGTAAATGACACGCAAATCTAATAGTTTTTTTCAAAATCTTTAGTTGCTTCCTGGATTTTAGAGATTTTATCCCCCAATCGTACAAATGATTCTTGTTTCTGCTTTATGTCCTTATGTGTGTCAAGAAGCCTTTCGTTGGTAGCAATAAGGCTGTTTAATACATTAGGCAAAGATTTATCAAAAATACTTATTATCACCTTACTATATTCGGCACCAACTGATTTTTCAAAACTTTCCTCTAAGACAGACGTTGATATCTGTGAGAGGCAGCTATCATAGATCATATCTGCGGTTTTACGATAAAGATCCGAACCAAAAATCAAATAGCCTCCCCAAAATAAGGGAACAGATATCAAAGCAAATGCAACCGAAATAACTATTGCTAAAGGTAAAAGAAGAAGCCCCAAAAAAATTATACTGCTGTTAGGACTGTATTGAACACTTGCATCTGGTCCGGTCATAACTAACTCTATTTCCTGCAGTTTTGATAATATATCTTCGACATGTGCTCTTATTTTTGTGTCTGCATCATCAATGATTTGTTTTACTTCTTGTCCTTTGCACCATCGCTGTATTCCACTTTTAAGTCTGGCTGGAACTTCTCCACTTAGACATATATATGAGACTTCACATATTCCTTTCGTATCAGGAGGATTAAGGATGTGCTCTCGTCCCTCAGGCGAATGTAAGTATAAATTCAGCTTCTCAGTTAGCTCTGTAATAATGGTCTTTTTGTATTCTTCCAATTCTTTGCTTGACTGCAAAAGTTAAGGAATATGAAATTTAATAGCAATGTATGTAGTCGTAAAATCTTTTGCGCAGTTCGAAATAAAAAAAAAGTTCAGATATTCCAATTCTAGTTGACACATGCTCCTTAAAAAGCTTTAATCAGATGAGCGAAAAACAACTTTTAATCCAAAGTAATCCGTGAGGAGGTTAAACATATAATGGGAACAGATAAAATCGTCTTTATTTGAAGCCTAAGATTACCTGGATTATCTCAACTTTATGTTGAATGTATTTCATGAGATAAAAAGTCAATTTGATTTTTAGAAACAGCTTTTCGTGTTTATTGAGTAAATCACCGATAAAACTAATCCGTTTGATTAAAACCGCCATAATGAACATTTCCAGTCATAATTATAACCTTGTAGTTAACTTTGAACAGCGTTTATACAATAGTTCAAGTCGCTAGCTACATACAAAGGTTATTTTCCATATAAAATGTGAAAGCTGTTTAAAAATAAATATGATAAGGGCCTTATGCATGTATCACAGCAGGTAGTTTTGACTGCACTTGAAGAAAATATGAAATATTTTGAATAATCCATAGGATTAAAAAAAAGGGGGGAATAATTAGAATAAAAGGGTTATTCATATGCGATTTTTTTTCGAAATCTAAAAAAGTTTTGATTTTTATGTACGATGGAGATTGAAAGTCTTTAACTACATATCGGTCCACAGATATACTCTCTGGTATAACGATAAACGTGAAACTCATGAGATCTGATATTACTGGAATACATAGATGAAAAAAAACAAACTAAAGATAACGCAGAATAATGTATCAAATATAAAGAAAACGATCTCTCATTTAGTATGAAACTGTAACTAATAATGTTTTTAGACCATCACACTTCAGCGTCCCTATTGCACATTCGAACCAATAAATGTGTTCCTTCCAGGAAGAGCATAAAGTAATTTAATACATATCTCTCACAAAATAGTCAAAATCCCATGTTGTGTTACTATTAGAATACACACTGTTTGTAAAATATTTGGATAATCAAGGTACGAAAAAGTTAAAATAACAAAAGTTATCCAAGGAATTTTCAAAGCAGGAAAGTCCTTTTATCAAATGGGAAAGCTAAAAGCTCGTGTAGAAAATTTTAGGTTAACGGTGAAATCATTAAGACTATAATTCACTGTAAAATGTTTGTTGAAAGTTTATTTTGAATAGTAAAAAACGTCATATGAAATTGAAGT
Organism: Mytilus edulis; assembly: GCA_019925275.1. NCBI lineage: Eukaryota > Metazoa > Mollusca > Bivalvia > Mytilida > Mytilidae > Mytilus > Mytilus edulis. The sequence continues at coordinate 45,346,548 of CM034354.1, forward strand.
AGATTACCTCAGTTTACTTATGTCTCAGATCACTTCTCTTGCATATGCAATTAAATGTATGTTAACTTTAATGACATCATAAGTCAGGCTTAGGTTTTGATTTAATATGACAAGATTTTCACTTTATTCCAACTAAGACAGAATGGCAATGAACATGCATAATTATTGCATCTTACACCGAAAGCAGTGGAGAGCTAATACAAGTGTCTTGAAACATGTCAACGTGCACTTTTTCTTTTTTGTTAGATTGAAACTTTCCGAACTTTTCCCTATTTTGTCATAGATTTACCTCCTGGCATTTGGTTTGCAAGTCATGAATCTTTGAAATGTTTTGATTTATGATATCTTGTTGTTCTTCTTCTGTCCTCTTTAGCATTTTCAGTCGTGTAAGTGTACCTCTCTCTGCATTTCGTATGAAATCTTTCAAAAATCTATAAAATGTTAATAGATCAGTTTACCTTTTCTTCTGTTTAAAATTTGACATTGGTTCTACAAGACAATTTTCACACACATATTCAAATACAAACGTCTTAAAAGTAAAATCACAAAAATACTGATCTCCGAGGAAAATTCAAAAAGGAAACTCCCTAATCAAATTGAAAAATTAAAAGCACAAACACATCCAACGAAAGGATAGCAACTGGCATATTTCTGACCTGGAACAGGCTTTTTTCATGTAGAAAATTGAAGATGAAAACCTGGTTTTAAGCTAGTGCAACCTCTCACTTGTCTAACAGTCTGTTTAACGTATCTCTGAGCTTTGTTTTAATAACAGTATAGAGAACATTAAAATTAACACAGTTTTGTCATTTTATAAAATTTAAAACGCGATACAAACTAACCTGTAATAGAATTCCACTCTTTTATTTTCATTCTTTTCAATAGTTTCCGTTAAAACGGTTTCGGATCTCTTATATTCAGCAGTAAAACAGTTATTCATCCCTTTTCGAACCTCAGAAAAAAAATTAGAGATAAATTTACATAACGTAGAATATGACATTGAAAACTTTCTCAAATTTCACACTCAATTTGTTAAGCTTCTTATCATAAAATAATTTATTCTATAAAGATAAAGGTGAAGATGTGCGATCCTGGTTCAATAAAATGTTTTTGGTGATTTTTCGTATGTATGTGTGTGTGTTTTTTTAATATGTTTTATGTTTCCTGTTTAATAAATAAATAATCATCAAAATACTGAGCTTTTTTATCGGTAGCATATTTGTCGTGTTTTGTGGATTGCCAATAAATACGTTCACACTATACAGCCTTAATATATTTATGGCTCTCTAAAGACACGTCAGCTCTCAACAAATACATCAACAATAAGCAAACATCAGACAATATACTGTTTCATTCGTTATTTAGAGAATTTGATATTTTATTGAAGACACAAACCGGGATAAAATTCTATCTCTATATTTAAATAAAAAGAAATGATATTTTGATATCATTAATGTTTGCTCGCTGTCCTCATTTACCTACTGACCAGTGAAGAAGAAAAAAACAAGGTCTTGTTACAGCAGATGATCGTACATAGAGAGATGGCACATTGACTGAAAAAAGTATATACCTGCGTTAAGCTAACACGAAATACTTTCTCAACATCAAACGAACACCAGGCATTTTCAAATTTTCTTTGAATAAGCTTCCATGTCTCTGCATGTTGATCCTCTTTTTTGCTTTTGCCATCCTCGTCTTCGTCTGATGATGAATCGTCATTTTCGATAGCATCCCACTGATTTGTTAGAATCATGACCTCTCGTGGATCAAAACAAGGCATTTCTTCTCGATTCTCCATAATAGTTTTCAAAAGTTTTAAGAGCTGAAATAAAAAAGTAAAAAGCATGTGTATGAATCATTGTTCATGTATTCAATATAAGTAGTTTCACTTACTAATCAAGCGTTATTATCTTCTGAACTATTCCAGTGTTTATTATCTGCTCATTTAAATTGAAGATAAATATATTTGTTTAAAGACTAAAAAGGACAATATTTGTAAACTTGAAAGGTATTTTGAATTCAAAAATGTTAGACTATAAGTGCGTAGAAAAACAAATAAATTAAATAAAACAAATTGATGGTTAGTTCTTGCTCCCTGCTTGTTCCCCATTATAAAATTTGTGATGCATTTATGTCCAATCGACTTTGTGTTTACCGAATAGGTTACGTTATCTAACAAACTAAGCTTCATTTGCTTTCATATAAATAACAATAATTTCGTATTAATTGAATGAAAACGCATGACCACTAGATTATAGAATCAATAAAAGACATGCCTGACAATAGTGTGACAGAATTTACATAGGACAGAGGGAACGACTGACCGAAGAAACACTACCCTAGAAAAACTCAGCTTCGGAGGATTCGGCTGTCCTCCGTGTGCCGTTTTGAGTCATTTTGCCCATTAAACCTCAAAGTATTACCACAGTCTATCCGTTTGTGTTTTCGATTTGATCTTTCCTGATTGAATTAATCCAGAAAATTTATCGGACGCCCCTCATTCAATAATTTTCATTTTGATTTTTTATAGTAAATACAATGGATACATTTGAATTTCTTACCCTATCTTCGTGGATTCCACCTGTATCTTTTGCATTTACTACAAACACAAATGAAACTGCATGCGGCAAAAATTCAAGTAAAATGTTGTCCAGATTGTCATTCTCTCCTATTCCAGGTGTATCTACTATAATGACGTTTCCCTAAAATGTTTATACTGTGTATATGTAAATACATTCTTTTAGCATGCAGAGGTATGTTATTAACTAATAGAACATCAGACAAACATACCGTTGATGTACGTTATATATGATATATACACACTATGATCGTTTATTGATGTATGTTGTTGGTTTTTTCTATTGGAAGGCTGTTCTGATGTGTGTACTTACCCGATTTACTACCTCACCGAATAATGTTAACATTGAGACCTAATGGATTACTTTTTAAATTATAGATAAAAAAAATTACGAAATTGACCGTCAGAAGTCATATGTATCATATTTAAACATGCCTTAAGAAAAAGAAATAATTTTTAGGATTTTTTGTAAAAATATATAGAATTCAAACGGTCTAAACAAGAATGTGTCCCAAGTACACGGATGCCCCAATCGCACTATCAATTTCTATGTTCAGTGGACCGTGAAATTGGGGTAAAAACTCTAATTTTGCATTAAAATTAGAAAGGTCATATCATAGGAAACATGTGTACTAAGTTTCAAATTGATTGGACTTCAACTTCAAAAACTACCTTGACCAAAAACTTTAGCCTGAAGCGGGACGAGAGGACGGACGAACGGAAGAACGAACGGACGCACAGACCAGAAAACATAATACTATCGTAGATGGGGCATAGCAATTCCTTAGTTTACACTTGATAGCTATGACTGTTCAATGATGTATGCTGTGTTTAAGACTAGATCACTTACTTTACATTATGATCACTAAGGAATTCAATTTCGTATTTAATGCAAAGACACCTGGTTGATTTTAATATTTTTTAATCAGTAAATGATTATTTCGCTTTACCTGTTTCCGATTGACTGGAATAAACTCATTACAAATTTACTATAAACTGTTGATTTGGAAAAGGGAAGAATATATATAGAAGAGCATATACTGTAATAATATTAATGCACATTATCTAAACAATAAAAGAAAAAAGAAAAACTAATGGGGAGAAATTCTGCTGTTAACATTTGATTCCTCGATATAATTTAAATGCTATAAATAGAAATTAAACAACACTGTATAAATGGTGTATAAGAATCAAAATAGTTGAATAGCTATATGACCACAATAAACCAGAAAGTAACATGCATTTGAGGTCAATTTTTGCTAACCTTGGGGCGGGTTTTCAACCTAATTTTTCTTTTATTCTTATTTTTTTATACGGACAACTAAAGAAAGGTTAAAAATGTTACATATGTATGCATGTTAAAAATGTAATTTAAGATTCTTATAAAACAAGTTCTTTATCTTAATCAATTGCTTTTTAAAGTATATTAGTCTACTAAAAAGTTCTAGGAAAAGCAAAGGTGTAATTTTGACTGAGGAAAAAACACTACTGATTTTTCTCCAAACTAAATAAGTGAATATGACATAATTTCAATAATGAATATTCTATGGGGATATTTTTACAAACAATTCATACAAACTCCATTTAGGCACAATTGGTATGATTTGCTTTTTTTTCAAATAAATAAATTGTACATCATTGAAAGAAATTGTAATGACCTAGGGTAAAATTTGAGTAGAATCATTTTTTTTATGGAGATATTTCTGTTGAAATGTGATGACTTCATAATCATTATTTTTATTGTTATGCAATTGTTAAAATATTTCAAATCACCATGATGACGTAAGATATGTTGATGAGATATTTTCAAACATTTATTATTACATTGTACCTTCAAAATAGGCACTGGTAAGTACACATCCACAAAGTATTGGTCCTGTCCGTCCTGTGATGATATTTGAATCTTAGTTAGTTCTTCGATGATAGATCTCAATTTCTTTACATCTTTCACTTCTGTCTCTTCCTTCAGAGTTTCTTCTTTTGTAAAACATTTTACTTTTATAGTTTCTGAATCCCTTATCCTGGTAATTTTGCCAGTTGTTGCTAAATTGCCTGTTACGAAAACTTTCTTTCCGATAAGTTGATTTATGAGAGTTGTCTTACCAGCACTTGTTTCTCCTAAAAATAAGAAAAGCTTAATGTTCCATGCATACATATTTATTTATTTATTTTTATTTTTTTATTTTTTTTGGGGGGGGGGGGGGTTCATGTGTACATATTCTATATGTGTGTTATTAAATAAGTAATTTTTTTAAATATTTGGGTACTAAAAATAATAATTTGTTAAATTTAAAAACATGCGTAGTTTAGTAAAAGATAAGTTCCAAACCGACGTTGACATTCAGTAAAATTTTTATGCAAATTTGTACTGTCAGACTTTGGATGCAACATTGCCAACCAAAGAAAAATAATAGAAGCTTAACTGTTGCATTATGGTAAGAAGAGTTACCTGTATAATAAGGGAGATGATGAGAAACCGCAGTACACTTATTAATACAAGTATTGCTTATTATTCGCAGAAAACAAACGTATTGCTAACAAACCTGCAACGACGATTCCACAATCATTTCTAAGCAAATCACGTTTTGCTGATTGAAAACAGTCATGTAGTTTGGACAGGCTATTGATAATTCATCTTGTAAATCTTTATCATAGTCTGGAGATTCAAGCATTTCTTCCACTGATTCAAACATTACTCTCAATTTTTCTATTTGCTTATCTGGACACGACTTTTTGGTAGAACACCTAACATACAGGTTTTCAATGTGTCGCTGACTAATGAGATAAACGATACACGCAACAATTATTTATTATAACTTCGATTATAGTGGTTATTCTAATAACTCTGAAAAATTAATACACAATAATGATTGAGGTATTGGTTTGATATTTTATTTGAATATATTCTTTCTTTTTTGCAATGCGCAAAAACTTAAATATAATATGAAATGTGTTGTTTCTGGAGGAAAAAAATACACGAATCGTAAACGATTATCTTTATTTTTAATTAAGGTAAAATCAAAATAAACTCATTTACTTTGCTGGAATCTGTGGATCTGCATAGTTTTCTTTTAACTCTTTTGTATCTGCAATTGTACAGAAAACATCACAACTCAAGTTTGTACAATAATTATATATAATTGAATATAATCCCTATACATTGAATATATCATACTATATCATTTGACTTTGTGTTGTTTGTTTTACCCTAATGTATACTTCTATTCCACTTCAATACTCGATAAGTGTATTCCTCACCTATTATGTATCGTTAACCCTTTTTAAAGTATAAATATAATAAGATATGGTATGAGTGCCAATGAGACAACACTCCATCCAAGTCACAACTTGTAAAAGTAAATCAATTCACGGTCGTCTACATGAAGCCTTGGGCCGCACCGAGCAGCAAGATATATATATAGGGCACCACAAATTACTAAAGTAAACGCATTCAAATTGGAAAACCAACGGTCTAATCTATATGCCTATTTTACAAGATTATTTAGTTGATATAAGCAAATTATAAGTCGAAACATATCTTATTTCTTATACTTTACTGTAATTTCTAAATTAAAAGCTGTTTTCTCCAATTCTATTTTCACAAAATGATTAGTTTTTTTTTATTATTAATGTGTAAACTTTGTTTTCATCGTATTCTATGATATACCATGTTTAATCCACCATTTTCTACATTTGAAAATGCCTGTACCAAGTCAGGAATATGACAGTTCTTGTCCATTCATTTTTTATGTGTTTTGTTATTTGATTTTGCCATGTGATTATGGACTTTCCGATTAGATTTTCCTCTAAGTTCAGTAGTTTTGTGATTTAACTTTATACAAGGCAAAGGCAAAATAAGTTGTGATATATCTGCTTAATCTGCATGTTTTGTCCATTATGTTTCTATGAAAGACTTATTGTTTTCATTTATAGTGTATTTGTCCTTTGTAAAGTGATACCGTTTAAAACCTAAAACAATATGGTACAACGATAATCCATAAAATGAAATGTATGTGTTATTGCACACTACAAAGACATATTGATTGCATGATTGTTTCATTTGCATTTCTAACCATTAAAGGCCAGACATTGATCATGATTGTTCATTTGTAAGCTTTTGATTTTTGCATTTGATAAATGACTTTCCAATTTGAATTTCCTTTAAATCGTCATTATATATTTCTTTTTCTTTTTGAATTTTGTCATAGCGATATCCAACAATAATCAAAATAATAAATGTTTTCTAATATTTCATATGGAAACCTTTTATCTCTGAAATGAAGCTTGTCTTTTGCCTCTATCTTTTTTGTCTTGTGATAATATTTAGTAAGATTTGTGATTTCATTACTTACACAGGTATATTTCTCATATCAATCTTATGGGAAATGCATGTGAAACTCGCCTCGAACAACCCCATACGTGGAAGGTCGTGCAACTTTACCCCCAATAAAAATTGTATTCTTTATGATTCAATATGTATATGTGTTTTGATTTTTTTTCTTATCTTCAGGTGTATGTCACGTGAAAACAGTTCATGTGCTTTTCATGTGAAATTCAAACAAGTTTCAAATGAGATTCACTTGAAACTCACGTCAAATCAGTTAAAGTGAGTTTCACGTACAAGCTCATATAAGGGGAGTAAAATTTCCCTGTGTAGATTACGTCATTATGTCAAATTAGATAAATATTAAAAAAAAATTACCAGAATCGCATTGCTTCGATGCAGCCATGTTGATGAAAGTAGCATCAAATTATTTCCTACAATATTAGAAAATAATTATTTAGACATTAAGAAATGTGTTCGAATTGATAAAGTTTTGCCAATACGTTTCTCGTCGTCAGGTTCTTTTGTTTTTACTTTTCCAGCTTACTAACCATCAAGGTATTAGTATGGCCAATAAGTGTTGATCTTGCTTACCTGCATTTACTAAAAATTTAGAAACATTATTTTAACTACATGCTGTTGAATGATATCATTAATATATTTAAGGAAGCATAAACTATCCATTAAAATTGTATTCATAACTATGATTTATACAAATAGTTTCATCGCATGCACAATACTTCTGAACGCCAATATCTTACTATTGGTGCATATATAGCAGGTATGATTACACTTTTAAAACGCCATGTCTCACTTTGTTTGACTTTCATGGAATGTATGATAATCGAGTTTGTTTGTACCCTAATCGATTGATATGATTAAAACATCGATAAATTACTGTTGCCTAAAATCCTTCACTCGAAAGCCCAAATCCGGAATCCAGATATATAAAAGTGTGTATGCGTGTTAAACATAGAACATATCTTACAACACAGTGTAAGGATCGAAATAAATTGCTTAGCATTCACAATAATGGGTGCTTCTTACAATTCACCCTAAGGTATCTCTACTTCTTACATTATACTTATAGACAAGCAGTTCTTGTGATGATCATTTGAAGAGATCTTACATGGAGCCAGTATAAATGCATATGTTTTTTTAATTCGTATAACTTCTATTTTTTTAAAGCGTTTGTTTTCTTCGTTTTTCTTTATATTCTTACCTTTCTTAGTCTACAGTTCGTCTCACATTTGTTTAAGAAAGATAAGGCATATCTGTTTACGAAGATAGACACATTATCGGATTTGAAACATCTGTCATGCAAATTGCGACATCGTGTGATTAAAACACACTTGAATCTCTTAACTTGACCAATAAAGTGATACGGAATGATAAGGTTTAAATGAGGACATGTACACTGCAAGTAGCTTAATAGTTGATTTCTTTTTATTAGAGCTTTCATATTTTACGTATTTCATTTGAAAAAGTTTGAAAGATTCCAATCTTGTATATATAGTTAGCAAAATTAATCCTCCTTTAAATTAAATTTCACTGGGCATAGCTTACGATATCATCTTGTTACTTTTTTATATTGACGTTTAAAACATACCAAAAGTACAGTCATGTTAAAATTAGAATGTATTCGAAATCAATTACAAATTTTATCTGCTGCCTTTGACTTACTCTTTCTGTCATACCTGTATTATAGAGTGTATGTACTCACCGGATTATCATGGATATACACATATTGTCTCTTGATATTTCAAACTCGACAGTAGAATTAAAATAGACGTCCGTTTGGATGATAGGGCTGTATGGATATGGAGTCAAATCTAGTTAGAAGCAGGATAAGATATGTCTATTTCAAATATCAACAGTAGGTCATGTGTCAAGGCTATGGCATTCACTTTACCGATAGCTTATTGATTTGGTATGTCTTATGCCATTTAGGGTAAGAGTGAATTACTAATTCGTTATTTCGTCATGGCTTATTGCTTGATAAAACTAGCGGGTATCGTATGTGGCGCAGGATCTGCTTACCTTTCCGAAGAACCAGAAACTCCAGTCTATTGGTGGGTTCAATTACTCTGCCTTTAATTTTTTTCTTCTAAATTTCCCATTATAATCTTTCGCCTCTCTATTATAATCTTTCCTTTATATTGACAAAGATATATATATATATACATGTTGTTCTGAGGATAAATTTTCTTACGATTTATCCTCTTCTATATAAGTTATATTTCGATCTAATGTGTGACTGAAATTGGCCCTGTGCTTTCAAAGAAGTTGTTTAAAAACATTTGCTTGTCTCATATAGGTGTGTTTGTAGTTTCATCTTTTTACATCATGAAACATGATGCTTTATACTGATAGTGGAACTTTCGTTTAATCGTTAGGAGTATATTTGCAACATTTCTAGACTCAGCTTAATTTAAAGTGCAACTCATCTGCACATATCTAGATAAAGTTGAAAGAAACCCATTATCTCTTCCGAGTATTTGTCTGGGATATGCAGGCATTAGTCGACACTTATGTTAAGACAATAACAATAAACTCATCATAGATACAAGGATTGCATTTTTTTTATTTACGCCAGACAAAGACTCACCAGTGCCGCTCGAATAAAAAAAAGGTTTAAAAGGCCAATAAAGTACGAAGTTGAAGACCATTGAGGACCTTTTATTTTGTCAGAAAATTGCCAAATACAACTGAGGTAAAAAAAAAGCCTGAGTATTTCAAAAATTCAAAGTTTTGTAAACAGTTGATTTATAGTTATGAACATATAATTGATAACTCATTTTTTGCATTTTGAATTCATAAAAAAACCGGTTTATTGTCTAAATTTAAAAATTAATTCAGTGCAAGTGTATTTTAAAAGTTCCAGTAGGAACCAGTATATGTTTACATTTATAATGTCCACTTATATATAATGATCTCTGTTTGTCTGATAAAAGTTCACCTACAATATTATCAGTTCAGTTTTATTGTACTTAAAATATACTGACGGGCTTTAAAATTCATAAAACATTTTTTATTTTGTTTTCGATGGTGAGATATTCTCATATTAATACAATTCATGATTACCACTTTGCCTTCTGCTTTTGAAAAATGTAAAACCTGACTAACCTGGGGTTATTGAAGCTGCACGACCTTCTTAGAGCGAAACCAATAAATAATAAAAAAAAATTAGTTTTGTTTTCTTCGTGGAACAAATATTTTGATACCCACACTTGAATCAGTAAAAAAAAATGTTGCATTCTAATATTACCGAGACTGAGCCATTACAATCTGAGTTAGGCCATTTAAAGTTTGCAGGCCAGAATACGCTAAGGTGCTGGTGCTAGACATTTTCACGTCAAAAACACCTCTTATCGTCCTTACAACAACAGAATTAGTAGGCAAGATTGGCGGATGACAAGTTATTACCCGATCAATATGGCGCGACAACTCAATGTCAAGAAAATCTGATTACACAACATCATTTGTGAGACATGTTTACAGCTGCAACGGCAACTGATTATCAAGTGGCCAAATGCCATTGAAGACAGATTAAAGCCATAAATGTTTCCTAAATACTTACATGCAAAAGAATTGACTGAAAACAAACATTACAAGCACTAAAGTTTAAACCTCATAATTGCCAATACACACTGTACTCGGTGGGACAGAGGCAAAAATGTCATTACAGAACCACAACCATTCAGGCATCGGTTCGAGGCAGTCACTGCCTTGGACGGAGACACATGTTTTGAAAAGAGGGAAATACAGGGTTTCAATGTATATCACTTTTTTAGACAATCAACTAATGAATGAAATTTATGTTTACTGTAAGTTCAAAATTTTTGCGAGGTTTTTATTATTGCAAAAAATGTGACAGAGTTGTAAACGCAATAATTTAAACTCGCATTTTGAAATATTTTATATGAATTGAACAGGATTTTTCTCAAAATCGTAAAAAATTAAAATTACATTTAAGTCTAAAATGACAATATAGCAATAATAATAGCACGTAGTTATTTCTGAATTTACAGTATACATTTTATTTTATTAAAATTGCATATTTGAAAATATGAATTTAAAAGAATAATCTAATGTTATGTTTTTAAAGTCTGTCAGTATACTACTTCAACCACCTTGTATTAATGTCCAAAGAGAGATTTTTTTTTTTACAGAGGGTGTATTTGTTAACTTTTCATATTTATTTCATATTCTCAACCATATAATATTTTTACTGTCAGTTGTGCAAGATTCAGAATGTGAAGTAAACAGACACAATGTAGATAATATTGTTTGTATATAAATGTGTGCACTAATCTTGCTGGTTTCTCCAAGGTATATCAATGCAATATTGAATTGTTGTTAGTGTTCCTTCAAGAAGCCTGACAACGACATAGATTTAATTTAGAACACACACATGTCTTACCTGGTAATGGTTAAAATCAAATGGATTTATATGCATGTAATCTAATAGGCGAACCAAGGAGGGAGCTCCAGATCCCCTTATTGCTGGAAAATAATGAGGTTTTTTGTTCATTTTCAGATTTTGTTATTGCATTCTCCCAAAAATATTAAATAAAAATATGGTAAAGATCCCAGATACGTCACTGAAACAGTCTGTTAATTTGGAATGATAGGCCGGCAAAATTATCTAAAACATTTTCTAAGTAGTAGGTTCGTTCTTTAATGCCTACTTGAAAAGTGACCTTGTTTGAAAGCTAATAATATATTATATCAGTTGAAGGCAGCAATTCTGGAAAAAAAAATAACAGGAATAGAATAAACTAGTATATACCTTGCACTGTCAAACCCCAAGAATACACTAATAGAAGTATGCTTGGAATGACAAATAAACGTCAAAATTTTATAGATAAATATATGCTTATGGGCGGACACAGGAGGGTACATGGAGGCACGAGCATGCCTATTGCAGAAAAATGCGGATTTTGTTCATTGCCTGATTTTGGTATTGCATCCTCCCTAAATTGTATATAAATGATGGCTCATTTTCCAAAACAAATTTCAAGAAAAAATACTTGTTAGTCATGAACATTTCAGAAACAAATAATCAAGTATAAAGCTCAGTTTCAAACCCTAGAATGTTTGGAGAGATAAATAAACATGTACCTTAGTTGCTATTTTTACCACTTATACTTGCAATACGATTCAAAGTTTGCTACATTTTCCTATAACAATAACAAGGGATATTCAAGTTAATTTGTTTAAGATACTTGGATGGATCCAAATACAAAGCAATTACTAAATGCAACTCTAAAAATTTGTTCAAGGAACATCAAAATGTGGGAGGATAACCAATTCTTAAACTTAATTAACCCAAACTTATTAATATGATTGTTTTTCTGCATTTAAGAGTTCGACAAAGTAACACTGTTATATGGACTGTATGGGTTGTATACACACTTTATTTGAGATATTCAAAAAAGGCAAATAGGAAATAAAAACAAACAATAAGCCTGGCAATGTTTTTATTATCACAGATTTACCATGGAATGTCATACTAGTACAAAATATGTATTGCCCAATTGGTTTGTTAGTTGTTCATGGTGAACATTAGAAACATAAATAAGTCATAATTGTTTTACTGCAAATATAAAATTCTCATTTGTAGAACCTCAAATGTAATATGTAATATTTTGTAACTCATTGATATTTATTAAGTAGAATATCAGATAGAAGAGCATGTTATCCAGTACATCTCAGATGACCAATTTTGTCTTTTTAAAATTAAATAAAAAACCTATATCATGTTCAAATTCATACAATAAAATTCTTGAGAAACTTGAGTTTATTTTTGTTGACTATCATGAAATGTATTATGAAGAACGATAATTTAAATTCTGTAAAACAAATTGAAAACATTTGTTTACACATACAAATAGCTTATCCAGAATTTCCATTTTTATGGAAAATTTCACATTGAAAAAAAACCCCCAAAAAAACACCCTCATAACATCACTAAACAATTTTGGCTGGATTATTCACTTAACAGACACAATCTATGGTTTTGACAAATTGAGTTCAAAGGAGACATGAGATAGACGTTTTTGGTTTATCTCAATAAAATTGAGAATGGAAATGGGGAATGTGTCAAAGAGACAACAACCCGCCCAAATAAAAAACAACAGCAGAGGGTCACCAACAGGTCTTCAATGTAGCAAGAAATTCCCGCACCCGGAGGCGTCCTTCAGCTGGCCCCTAAACAAATATTACTAGTCCAGTGATAATGAACGCCATACTAATTTCCAACTTGTACACAAGAAACTAAAATTAAAATAATACAAGACTAACAAAGGCCAAAGACTAACAAAGGCCAAGTCTATTCTGGATAACATCTTATAAATTGTATTTAGTCAGCATCCTACATTCAAGTCATATTGCAACATCTACAGTGAGTTGTTAGTACATTTAACATCAGTATCTGAATCCCTAATACTGACAAATCATTTATATACAAGTTCAGGCTTTTCCATTTAATTTGGAAGGGTAGGACAGGATTTACTGAAAGTTAGAGGTTCCTGAAAATCCCTTCCTATTACCTAACCTCAATTAACTGAAAGTAAGAATATTGATTAAAGGGTTTCTGAAAACCCCTTCCTCATCCCAATTTAAATGGAGTAGCCCTTATATACTATTATAAATTACGCCAATATACAGCATTACAGTGACCTACAATCTAAATATTACAATATTATGTGACCTACTTTAATCTATGATTTAAACATTATAAAAACTGTTGTGATTTAATATATAATATACTACTACTGTTAGAAATGAATTGTGCAATTCTAATTTTATTTGATCAAAAACTATCTTAAATCATTTTAGGCGCTAAATCAAAAATTGGCAAGGTGGAACTTCGGTGAATCTAACTTAGAGAATTGGAATCACAGATTCTTATCAGTTTCTAAATTAAGATAAGGTGAAATTATTTTAGCCACTGATTTTATAATACACAATACCAATTTGAAGATCAGTTTTATATTTATTTTTGAGTCAGTTTGTGAACTTAATTTTTAGTTACAGACAAGTATGAACTAAAGGGCTGTACAAAATTGTTGGGCTAGACTGTATACTGTATATGTTTACAATATATACTTGTATAAATGCAATATAAAGGATTAGTTTAAAGACTAGACATGTCAGTTTTTGATACTGATTCCATGAGACTAGACAACATTTAGTCATCTTGTATATAGTGATGAAATATTAGTTACAGCTATTTTACAAAATCTGGTACATAGTTATAAATTTATTAGTTAAACTTATAAACTTTTCCACAAAATATAGTGAATAGTTACAGATATTCCACAAAAGCTAATACTTTGCAATACATTATTAGTTATAGCTATTTCACAAAATTTGAATAGTGTTATGAATATTGACAAACCTTAATATTTATGGAGGCGGCACCACAACACAAAATTTGAGGTCTAGCACAATCTCGTTACACCAACAGTAACACTTTTCCTTTAAATATAGGCCAAAACTGTTTCTGGTTAAATGTTATAGATGAAAATAGTATCAATGTTTTAAAGTGAAACCAATATAAAAGTTCATAGTCCAGTATAAAATTGATTTAGAAGATTTGATGACATCTTATAAGTTTATTATTATCGGTGGGGTGTAATGTACAAAAGTATAAAAAAGCATCTATAAAGGTGTCTAGTTTAATGAGATATTTACCAGCAATCAGATATGTTTAGGAAGATAAAGTTAGGATATCAACTAAGATTGTTTGATTCAACAAATATGGTATCATGAAAATACACAAATGTAGTGTCATTGAAATATTCTTTTGGCAATTTCAACCCATTTTCTTTTATGAAAGTGGGTGTGAGATGTTGTCTGAATATTATATATAATCATTGAATGTTTAAAAGTTCTGTATTATAGTAAAGTCAGTAAGTTTGTATCAAATTTTTTTCTATAAGAGGAAAAAACATCATACCTGCGAACATTCCAAAATGCCCATGTACATGCTACATGGCTGTCATAGTCCTAAAAAAACCTTAAAAGGGCCTTCAAATTTATTTTATGTTGTTTATTTGCCTTTCATACTTTTACAACGATATATCAATGATAAAATTGATTGTTTTGTTTTAAATTGTGGACAAAATTGCTATTTCAAAATTCCAATTGGGATCCTCCATGGGGAAAATCCCCCTCAAATAGTGACAGGCCCCAGGTATGAAACATTCATCTCATCTTTTGCAACATGGAGTAATACAGTGAACTCAACTTGAACCATCTTAACTGGTGTATACTCATATCACAGAGACTCAAGTATAAAATTCCATCAAACATCAAAAAAGTTTGGTATAAAAAGTAACAAGGTAAAAAACTTGTATCTTAGAGGTACAAAAACTGCTCACAACCAAGAATTCTGATCACATTTGGCAGTTAATCGTTGGTTTTACATATTAGTATGACATACTGTTGATTAATTTTTTTTTCATGGGTATCAATTTTGTGAATTGTTCAAAACTTGCATATTCGTGGATATTTGATTTCATGGTCTTTCCAATCTCTGTACACAAAGATTTCTAAAATATGTTATTCATTGAATATTTGAATTCATGGTTCACCAGTACCCATGAAAATTGGTATCCAACGAATAATACCAATAGAAATAGTATTCTAAATTAGTCCTTTTTAAATATAAACAGTTGCTGCAAATTCAGAAATTAATGAAATGTGTAAATACAAATATGCCATAAGGTTCAGTAAATGAAACCATGTTTTAGTCAGTTTCACCTTAGTTTGTAATGGAATTTGCCATTTTAGTCATATTTATAAAATTTGCATACACATGAACTAATTTAAAATTAACAATAGTAAGACAACATCAAAATGTCAAAATTCTAAACTAAATCTCTGAATTATTTCATAGTCGGGAATGGGTAAATTATTGTAAACAGGGAAAAAATATACTGGAAAAACAGATAACAAATCTGGCAACAATGGAAATAAGGTATCTTAAATTGTCTCAAACATGGAATATTTTGTCCTAAGACATAAACTAGACAAAAGTAGCTTGTCCAAATTATTATGCTATGTTTTTAACAGCACTATTTTAAACTTTAAAAATTCAGTATACATTAGTATATCTCTTTTTTATAACACAGCTACTTCCTTTTCATAGAGTTATTTCCCTTTCCCATGCAATATAACAAAATTGAAGTTATTCAGAACCTCACAAAATGCACTTTTCTGCATGAGTGATGATTTTTTTTCTGTATGATGAAGTATTATATAGAATACTGATTTAATGCATTATAGGATGCATTAACCCTCACCAGACAGGAGACAAATCTTTAAAAAGGGGAAATAACGAATATATATGTTTTGAAATTAAGGGAATGGAATTCAACAAAGTAATAAAGTTTGAGACAGAAATAGTGAGACATACCTTTCATGAAAACAATCCCTTCATTTTGAATTCTTAGTACAAATAAACATGGTATAAAACAGTAAAAATATATATAATAAATCTGTATTACTTTTTATGATGGTAAAAAGATTTAATTCTGTAGAAAAATGAAAATATTTCGGAGACTTTAAATGAAAGAACTAGCTAAATACTACTCTAACTTTCATCCATTTTGATTTGTACTATTGGCCTTTAATCGTCAGTTTCATTTAATTTGTTTTCAATATTAGGAAAAATGTTGAATAATTCAATGAGACAAAAAGCACTCTGTATATAGATCAAAAGTCAAACATATAGTCTTAAACAATACACAAGCATCTTCAGAATATTATAATCTTAAAACAGATAGTTTGTCAATCTTAATTGGAGCTTTTTTACAGACAATTTGTAGAAGAGACCTATTTAGCATCTTTCTAAAAGTATTTTTGGTAATACAATTTACTACCAACATTTATTGTCTTTTAACTTCCTCAAAACTGGGGCAATTTAAAGCTTAATAAATATTGTATGGACATTTAAAATTTTGAAATTTGATGTTGAACTCTATATGTCTTGATTTTCAAGTGTTGTTTTTTAAGTTGCTGTTCAATTTTACTTATATGAATTGAATTTATAATTTAAAACGAAGTAATGGTTAATATTTTCAAAAAATACTATTCAACTTCACACCAATCTTTATACGACACATCACATTTTTACAAATTAAAAGAAACTCATAGTTTCAAGGGCCATATATAAATACACATATACCATATATGTACATCATGCCAAAAGATAAAAATAACGCTAATAAACTATCATATACTATACATAATAAATATATAAAACATATCATCCCTAAAAAATTAACAAATAATTTACATTAACAAAAACATTAAAATATGATATGTAAAAACTGTCCGACAAACTCAATGAAAGAATGAACAAATATGCAATTCCCAGCAAATTTACAGGCAAAATATGTATATGTAGTTGTGTAGAATGCCACCTTGGAAAAATATATTTTGTCCCTTAGGTCAATGAAATTAAATTCTCCCCATCAGTTTTTTCTTTTCTTTTTAAAATTTGGTTATAAAAACTTTAAATTATGGGTACCTGTTGCAAAAAATAAAATCTAAGCAATTTTGAAATTATGCATTTTTTAAGAAAAAAATATCTTTTAATTTCTAAATAATATTCTACCTGTTCTTCAAGATCAACATATATTTCTAAGGGGGTTAGTAATTCTAAAAACAGAATCAAATGAATAAGCTTCCTTTAGAATAGTTATATAAGAAAGACTACACAAATATGTTTCCATTATATTTCTATTAATCTCCAAAGGCAAAAATACTGTTTGTAAAATTAAAACCAGAAGTCAGTGGTATTTTTAGACCTGGTATAAGGGAGACTACTTTTCATATCACTAAAGTGTTTGAAATAGTCCAGTTTCATCAATGCTTTTTAAGCCCTCACCTGAGACAGATGTAAACATCACTTGGAAGCTTACAATTTATCTGTGAGAACAGTTGACACAAACGCACAAGTGATTAGTAGAATTATAACCTCAATCAATGTCTTCCATCTTAAATTAATAAATAAATAAACAAATTTGATTTGTGCTAAGTAGTTAATGCCTATTAAGGAAACCTAGATGCAGTTGTTCCGGAACATCTATCGTTTCCATGGCTATACTTGATGGATTGAACGGGAATGTTACTGGGAAAGTGTATTTTGTGTCCATTAATAAAGTGTTGTCGGCTTCCTGCCGTCCTTGTAATTTCTTCTGAATCTTCCTAATGAAACTGACGGGTACACGCTCCTCAAACTCGTCAACAGGTGTATACAGATTCAGTATCTTAACAATCTGAAAGAAACCAGAATAATAAATAAATAATAAATCAAAATTATATAAGGCGGCATAATATTCAAAACAATTTTAACGACATAACATAAGATATACAGTACTACCTGTGACATTATCTTATTCATGGTGGCCATAAAAATTATGTTCACCATGGTGGCCCTATATGTTCATCATTATACCCCCTGTCGCTTAATTAATACACAAGGTATTAATCAAAAACTAGTCAAAGGGTAAAGGGAAATCTTGACTGCATTGAAGTGTTAAAATTATATAACTTACAGGTCATGTGTCTCAGGTAAAATATACATGTATGTGTGTTTGTGATTATGACAAGAAAATTCAAAAATAAAATAAAATAATATAAATAGTTGAATAAATAGCTGATTTTTTTTTTTAATTTGACTCATGACTATTTGTTTTGACATTATACCTTTCTAATCAATTTAAGCTATTTTTTACATGTACTTTATGATAAGTGAAGAATAAATGAATATCATCTTCCAAATGCCTGCCTTTTTCTATTGAAAAGTTGTTTCTCAAATTAATTTTCTTAAATCAAAATGATTTATATTTAAATCATAGTAGACATGGTAGATAGACTTATCTGCATTCAATACTGTTTTACAAATGTTAAAGATTGTCTTTAGAACTTATTCTAAATAAAATATAGGCAATTCCTTATTTCTCTATTGAAGAAATATATTCAAAATATTCATTAATTCAACAAAATTTGATAATATTTGTATTGTCATATAAACATATGGTATTTAGTTTGTGACAAAAAAAAACAAACAAACAAACAAAAACACAATTATAATGACAATGCAAAGAATTAACAATTCTATAAGAAATTAAAACACATGGATTTTTTTTAGGTTTCTGCCCTCAGTTCTAATAATGACTATTTTATAAGGGAACCAATATTTTCAACATATTCATGTAATAAAGGTTTAGCATTTCTTTCACTTTTTGTTCTTGGGTAAGAGACATTATTATGAGAAGGTAAACAATTTTCAAATAGATTATCTCAAGTTATTTTGTTAATTTTACAATTAAGGAAGGAGTGGTCTTCATTGTCCAGCAAGTGGCGAAGTTTACATATTCTATCTTTTCTAGGAATTTTATATTGTCCACTATTTTCTATTTCTAAGTTATGACCACTAACTCTTTATGTGACACATTTGAGTATACAGTTTTTACCAAAGTTGTTATTCTTAAATCTATTTTCAAAAATGTTCTTATATTTTTCTTTAAATTGATTTTTCATCAAGGGTTTTAATGTCTTAATTCATTCAAGTCTCTGAAATTGTTAACTTTATCTAAAAGACCTGGGTTTAGGGAAATATTTGCAAATGTATACCAAGAATATGTATCATACCAGTCCAGCACTTCCAACAATATAAATGTACACAGAAAAAAATAATTTAATTAATAGACCATAAAAGTGTAACCATCTATATAAGTGTATTTTGTCAAATTTTGGCTTTTAACTGACAGATATTAGCTAAACTGAAGATGCCATATTTAATAAGTTCACATTTGTTTAAAAAAGGCAAAAGAAGACAGTTTTTTTTCTTTAAATATTTTTTTGGAAAATAAGTCTCTTCAACATGTCCATTACGTTAACTCCTGATTTCAGATTTAAAAAAAAAAGATGGACAAAACTATTTTTTTCTTATTAAAATCATATAATGATATTTGTAGTTTTCCTGAATAATAGATGTTATAAAAATTTATTATAAGAGGATTGATATTGTCTGATCATTTTATTATGTTAAGAAACAGGCTTGCTAAAAATTACTTCCTTCATGGTTTCTTTAAAAATATCATTTGCCTGATTATTAGTTATTATTAATGATAATTCATTAAATAATGCAAATAAACGATTAAATACATTGTACATTAATTATTTTTTTTGCTTTTAAAAAAAATAATTAAAGTCTGTTAATTGTCTTTCAAATGCTATTCAATAACTTTATCTTTGATATTTTATTGTCTTTTTGCTTCTCAAGATTCTTACTAAGGAGACATTAAAAGAATAAGAAACAAAATCATACAAAAATTAATAAGAACAAATAAAAAAATTTAAAAAATGAGTTTGAATAAATTCAAAAGACAGAAAAATAAAAATAATATTAATTAACAAAGACTAAAACAATGTCTTATTCTACATTTTCAAAAAAAGGTGAAATGTCAATTTTGAAAGAAACCTAAGTTACCTGTACAGGTAAATTTTAAAGAAACATACAAGTTGAAAACTTCAACCCTGATTGATTACAACAGGTAACATTATTAGATAAAACATCAACCTATGTTTTATGACCCCAATAAATGGCCAACATCTCAAAATTGAATACCCCAATAAATGGCCACCATTGGATGTTGACCATGCAAGAGGGTGGACATAATTAAGAGAATGTCACAGGCTGTACTGTAATGAGCTCTTAACCAGCATAAGACCAGAAGTAACAGATAATCAGAGATAGACCCAATAAATAATTAATTTCAGTTTGAATAAATAATATTGGGTTAGTATTGCTCAATCTTTAGTTTTCTATATTGTATTTTGGTTACTGTTGTTTGACATTTTCTTTTTTGCCAAAGGCATTGTCAGTTGATTTTTTACTTAAGAGTTTGAATGTACCATACTTTAGTATCTTTCCCCTCTCTTCTATCATAAATTTTTCATACGCATAAACTTCTCCCCTCAGCAAGCTATGTACCTAACTGATTTGATTTTGATATTTTGTGCTTTAAGGAGGCTCGCGGGTATAAGATGTTCAGAAAAAAATTAAACATTTATTTTTCATTTCAAATTTTACTTATTACCTTTAGTAGTTGTGACTATCATATGGTACAAAATTCATTTAAAAAAATCAATTCATGTTGGCCCCAGGTGACTTTTAAAATGTAGATATCATTGAAAATGCTCTAAATTATCTCCCTTTGGTGCAAAAATGCCATTTTTTGGCATTAACATTGAAATATCTTTTTTAACTCATCGGTGACCTATATTTTTTATTGTTGTTTTTGTAGAAGCTGTACATTAACTAAATAATTGTAAAATTTGAGCGATTTCTGTAATTTAGTTCTTTTTTTATTTCGATATTACCGCTATTTCTGCTATTAGTTCAACTGAAAAAAGGGACATTAACAAAAATATATGCTTCTTTCGAAGGCAGATTGTGAGCGTAAATGAAAGGTGACCCCATTATTTTATTTTATTTTTCTATTAGGTATAAGATAAAGTTCATTTATAGAAAAAATATAGAGAAATCCTATATTAAATAAAAAATTTGATTTAGACCAGCTTAAAGCCACTTTGAAGCACCTTTTATGCTGTAATCTGGCGGCCAGTTTTTATTGATGAAGGAAACCAGAGTGCCTGGAGAAAACAATCAAGCCTCTAAAGGAAAACTGACAATTCTAGTCAACTAAGTGAATCCACATGAGCAGGTTTCAAAACTCAAAACCTCAGTGGTGACTGGCTAGTGATAACAGAAGCAACTATTTACCGTATAGCAGGGTGCAAATTTTTGCTTATTTATGCAGATAGAACAAAATACCAAAAATAAATTCCGCCAATTTAAAACGGCACAGGCAAAGATATTGTTTAAAGTTTTCAATCCGCCAAAATATTTCGTATACCCTATTCAATGGAACGCTCTCAATACGGTATACCACATGGCCACTGAAACCTACCTGTGGAGTTGTTAGTTTAGAACACATTTCACATATACTGTCCACATCAGCATCTGTTTTCCTGGCCTGTAATAACTGGGATGCTTGGGTAATAGGTTCTAATGCTGACAGGGCACCAGATTCTCCTAGTTTGTTGTCACGTAACCACTGTTCTAAATGGCTCAGATTGTATCTGCAATAAAATAAGTGTAAAAATAAGCAAACTGCTTTATGCAAAACAAGGCGAGCAATAGCTGTAATGCAGTCTTCAGTGGATCCACAATCTGTCGATACCTGTAACTTGGAATTGCACAAGGTCATGTTTTTCTCTGACTGTAAAACGTCTTTACACTAAATCTATTGGATGTCGGATGTGTATTTATTTTTTATAAGGTCTGAACAACCTTAAATTATAATTGCATAGACACTGATTGCTCAAATTGTAAAATGAATGTACAATCAACTTGCTTAATCCAACACCTGAGTGTTATGACAACTTGTGAAATCTGAGCAAAATTTCTGGTCACAAAAATGTGTTAACAAAAATTGTGTATTGCAAAACTTGTCATTCCTTAGTCCTACACTGGTCCCAATGTTATTAGTCATATATAATTGACTCTAAAGGTGAGTTGAGGCTTGTTTAGAGTTACGATTAAGTGTATGATACAAATGCATTCCCACATTCAGTACAATTTAACACAATTCTCTGGCCGCCATTAGTGTGTTGGATTAGACAGGTTGTACTGTAACTCTGTATGTATACCATACCTGATCTGCATTCCTTTTGACCAATTGCACATATCTTTACGTAGAAGTAGGTTGTTAAGAGCACCAGAGGCAACAAAGTAATATAACTGTCGGAAGATCTGTTTAACCAGTTCTGGGTCCACGGCATGCTGGGCTAAAATCTGACTGTATTTGTTCATCTGAAACACATTTTTTTTTTTAAATATAATGTTTACAAGCAAGTGAAACATAACTCATTTGTTTGAAGTATCTGTGTTCAAATTTGATTCAATATGGAAATGTCCAGGATCCTTATCATTTCGAAGGAATGATCCTCTTTCGAAAGAAAGTCAAAGGTCCTCTATAAGGCATTAGTGTAAAGAATTGTTATTCCTCGATTTTTGTACTTGTTCCTTCTCAGAAAGAAATAGATTCCAGATATCTGAACTACACAAATTTGACCTACACAATATATTAACACAAATTCCCTGAAAAGTAACTGAAACTTTCATATGAGATATACTGAAAATCTTATAATGTTATTAAAAGTCAAAATGTGACTTTTTTGAAAATTTTTGTAAGAAAACATGTGATATAACTTACCACTTTCATAAGAGAATCAAGAGACAGTTCTTTTTCCTCCAGTTCATTGGCATTGCTGGAACTTCTTCCTCTCATACCTGAAGGTTTGGAGGCAGTCAGTCCTGCAATGGCTTCATGTTCTAATACTGCTGGGACTGAAATTGTATGACAAAAAGTTAGAAATAAACAAGAGAACACACTGTCAGATTGAATAAATGTTGAAAGGATTAACGAAAAAGGTTTTACTATGTATCATGTAAAAGAGGGACAAAAGATACCAGAAGGAAAGTCAACTTAGCATTATCAATGATCCATGACATTATGGTCATGGTCAGTTGATACATGCAACACTGACATATACACCTTACAATAGTTCCATTAACCAAATATAGTTTCGCAATTGCTCTGGGATGATCCCATGTGTTTTCAAATGGGTCCCTTGAACATCAAATTGGGAATTGTTATCCCAATTAGGATTTTTTTATGCATACAATCTAAGACAAAATAATATCATTTTCCTGAATGGTCTGTCATCAACATCTTTTTCAACCAAAAACATACCGGCTATTATTCGGCGATCTGCTCTTACGAGATCGGCGCCAATTAAAATCATTCATCAATGTCAATCAATTTATTCACCAAGGTCTGCTTTGACACCCATTTTTACAAAAAACATGATTTTGATCAACCTGCTGAGCGATCTACTTTTACGACATCAAATACTCCCATAACATTTTAATCAATTGAATCCGGCTGCTAAAACTGTTTACCTCATGGTGACATAATTAAATCGTTGTTAATAAAATGTGATTGTATTCAGCATTCTTATCCGGATTTTACTACATTTTGACGACAAACTATGAAAAATTATAGTTGCCTTAATCGGTGACTGAAACTTTTTCGGAAATACCGATTTTTATTTTATTTTCCTGAATTGGGAATTTATATTCACAAACATTTTTGGGGGGCCACTGGCAGATTTAAGGTGATGGTACTATAAAGTGGAATCATCCCTGTTGCTAATAGTTACATTATAAATGAAACAGACTTAAACAGGTGAAAAATTTACATTATTCATGTTGACCAATGAAAAATGAAATGCGGTTGAGGTCACATGTTCACCTTATAATCTTTCAGTGCACCAAATATTGTTGACCCATTGCAATAGATTCTAAGAAACAGACTTGACCAGAAAAAAACACTGACAAATGACCAAAGAGTTTTTTATGAGGAGAGGAGCAGTGCTCAATCTAGTAACACTTGTGACATTTAATGTTTATACAAATGTCAATCTAGAAAATTTGTCTAATCTGGGTGCACTCTAAAGCAGCAAAACCCATGTGACCTGTAACTTACCAATCATTTGCTGCACTGATTCCTGCATCTGTTTAATCATGGTTTGGTAGATCCACACGGCCAGATCACTGAACACTTGTCTGTACTCTGACAGGTCAAAGTTACGTAGACCATGTTCGTTTTGTCGTGGGGAATTATCTGCTTGGAAAGCCTGCAAATTGAGTGTATCAAATTTAAAATCCTGTGGATTTTTTTTTCAGCAAACAAGTTACAAAAATTCAAAGAGCTTCTTAAAACCTGAAAATTAGTTAAAACACATGATGACTATGAATGATTGTTTATGATTAACATTTGTCTAGATTTAAGAGTTGAAAGGTGTTCTTTTCTCAGAAAATTGTAAAAGTAAGAATGTTTATAATAATGTATTCTCCATTTCAACTTTAAGGAATCTAAAGATTTTAACAAATTATTCATAAAAGTTTAACATATCATTCTCATTGAAAGATCACCCAAGTTTTTGGTAGGGTTTGTGTTCCTCAATTTAAAAAAAATCCATGTATTTTTGGGTAGACTGTTCATAATCGTGTTATTTTAGTAGTCTTGCTCTTTTTCTGTTAGTTATGGGAAAAGGAAAAAGTATGAACGGTTAATTCAGTTTTTACAAATTCGTTTGAAAGTATTTGAACACATTGAGGAATGCATTCAAATGGTAGGTACACCATGCACATTCTCAGACAGAAAAAAAAGAAAAAATTATCTCACCTTTTTAACCTATCTAGTCTGGAAAAGGGAAGTAATTCTACATCAGTGTGAACAGTTATTCATTTTCTGTGTGTTTATAATTTAACATTAATATTGGATACAATTTCTGTTGATTTCATGGGTATGGGGAAACAATGAATTTATAAAATGCTCCATGACATGCTATTTCTAAGTAACTTTAATAGGAGCAAATACTAAACTATGGAATTTAGTAATGGAATTAAGTACCCTTATAGTAGCCATGTGTGTCTCTGACAATGAAATTTGTTCCCTCAAAATAGCAATTTAAAAAAAAAAATCTGCTGTACATCAATTCACAGATTCTCCATCAAGGGGAATACGTGTAGTAAATTCATACAATTTTCAGTTGCGAGGTACTTACTTTTTCGCCACTGTACTGTTTGAGTGTATGCAGCAGACGACAGGTGTTGGTCAGCCATAATGTTACTCTCTCAACGTCACTATGGTGTTTCTGTAAAAATTGATTTCAATGATATCAATGATGCAATCGTTTTTTGTTGATAAAAATTTGAATGATTTGAAACACAACAGTTTTTAGTATTTATCTTGCCTGAATAAAAATATAAATAGTCAGGCTAATAATTTGTTATGTCAGATGTACATTTCAACTATACAAGCCTCATCAGTGGTGCTTGAAATAAAACAAATTGAAGTCTAAATCACTTGCAAAGTTTAAAATCATGAAACCATAAAAATAAAGTATCAATTATGGCCA
This sequence comes from Mytilus edulis, assembly GCA_019925275.1. Lineage (NCBI taxonomy): Eukaryota > Metazoa > Mollusca > Bivalvia > Mytilida > Mytilidae > Mytilus > Mytilus edulis. The sequence goes on from CM034354.1 coordinate 45,372,527, forward strand.
TCTTTGTTGAAGGCCAAATGGTGACATATAGCTGTTAATATCTGTGTCATTTGGTCTCTTGTGGAGAGTTTTCTCATTGGAAATCATACCACATCTTAGTTTTTTTTTTTTTTAAATGGAAAAGCCTGTGTACATAAATTTCCAAATTCTTTTCAACAAATGTTTCTCCTGTCTCTTAACATCAGATCAAAGGATATGTTGTTGATGACCTATAGTTTAACCTACCTTGACACATTTTTTGATTCCATTAATTGTATTTGTCAGAAGACCTCTAACTTTCTCGTCATCATTAACATAATCAGTATGTCTGACACACATAAACAAAACATACGCTGGTAACCCTGGTAACAAACCAACAGCTACACGAGGTTTTAAATCTGAAATAAAAGTAAGAAACTTAAGTTATCAAGCTTAAATAATCCTCACACCCAAGTAACTAGTATTCACAAGTTTGGAAACTTGTTTCATTAAAGGTGATTTCCCTATTTCTTTGATAATTTATACTTTTCAAAAAATTGTGCAGAATTTATCTTTGTTTCAATAAAGTAATACTTTGCATGAGTGAAGTTTTATCCTGTCCAGTACTACAGAAAACAATTCACATAACATTTCATAGCATATAAGAAAATAACCATCACCTAAAGTTAACCAATCAAATGTTCCCCTTATTTAACCTGAGAGCTGTGGTGTAGTGGTTAGCTCATCGGACTAGTAACACAAAGGTTCCTGGTTCAATTCCCGTCTGGGATGAAAATTTCAGGGACTGAATTTTGGCTCTCCCTTGACACCATTTGCGAGTATGGTCTTGAGGAAACGATGATAGTCCGTCGGAAGGGCACGATAAATGGCTAATGCGTGTTCAGAGAAAGCCTTATCTCTTACACGTTAAAGACACCCTTGTAGATTTCGAAAAAGAGCATGCTAATGCAGCTACAAGGAAGCACTCGCACACACAAAGTGGAAAGGGATTAATATAAGTTGCAAAACTTGTTTCCCAATCCACTATAAATAAATATGTTTAAACTAAAATTCTGTGTACGAGCTTTTAGTAACCATGTAACATGAAATTTCCAATATATTCTATAACAAGAGTGCACACACTGAAATGTCTCGCCTTCTTTACTAATCATTGATATTATGTTGATACTCCTAAATATAAAGCTTTATTACAGCTGTCACATAAACTTAAGATGAACCATGAAAATGAGGTCAAGGTCAGTTAAACCATATGCCAGGCAGACATGTACAGCTAACAATGCTTCCATACAACAAATATAGTTGACCTATTGCTTATAGTTTAAGAAAATAGACCAAAACACAACCAGGTGCTCTGCAGGGCGCAGCTTTATACGACCGCAGAGGTCGAACCCTGAACAGTTGGGGCAAGTATGGACAAAACATTCAAGCATGATACAGCTCTGAATTTGGATTGTGATCAAATTTTTGACATTACATGGTTTTTTTTTACACAAAACAAATGCCAAGATTTTACAAATCAATTAAAGATTTCTTCTTCAAACTTTTTAAATCTAAAATTAAATAGTTGACACAGCATAGGTTTCTGACACAGAATGAATGTGGTCTAATGAACTTAAAAGGGTTTTTTTGCCTTTGAGCAATTCACTATGCTGTTGAATATTAATCCTCTCAAAAAAATGTTTGAAGAAATTTTCTTTTTATTTATGAAATCTGAAATGAGAAAAATTTAACCCCCCCCCCTTTTTTTTCACATCCCTGTTTCCCTTTTTCAAAACTGATATCAATTCAAATTTCTAATGGAGTTTGCAACAATAACTACTCATTTAAATACATCATAAAATATTAAGATGTAAAAAAACTGCTTGTTATCACTGAATGGTAAAGATTATTTAAATTTATCAGTTGGTAGTAAAAAGTGTATATACATTGTATATTGTATATAACAAAGATTTAAGTTGATTCTGGACAAAGAAAGATAACTCCAATTAAAAAAAATTCTTGCTATTGCACAATAGGATATTTCTTGCTTACTATTCTGGACAAAGAAAGATAACTCTAATTAAAAAAAAATTTGCTATTTCACAATATTGTGCAATTAGATATTTCTTGCCATTGCACAATACTGTGCAATTGAAAAGACTTGCTATTGCACAATACTTAATATAATAATTTTAGATCCTGATTTGGACCAACTTGAAAACTGGGCCCATAATCAAAAATCTAAGTACATGTTTAGATTCAGCATATCAAAGAGGCCCAAGAATTCAATTTTTGTTAAAATCAAACTTAGTTTAATTTTGGACCCTTTGGACTTTAATGTAGAATTTGAAATTTGAAAACAGGACCAAAAATGAAGAATCTACATACACAGTTAGATTTGGCATATCAAAGAACCCCAAGGATTCAATTTTTGATGAAATCAAACAAAGTTTAATTTTGGACCCTTTGGACCTTAATGTAGACCAATTTGAAAACTGGACCAAAAAACTTCAATAATCAAGAATCTAAGTACATTTTTAGATTCAACATATCAAAGAACCCAACCGATTCATTTTTTGTCAAAATCAAACTAAGTTTAATTTTGGACCCTTTGGACCTTAATGTAGACCAATTTGAAAACGGGACCAAAAGTTGAGAATCTACATATACAGTTAGATTCGGCATATCAAAGAACCCCAATTATTCAATTTTGATGAAATCAAACAAAGTTTAATTTTGGACCCTTTGGGCCCCTTTTTCCTAAACTGTTGGGACCAAAACTCCCAAAATCAATACCAACCTTCCTTTTATGGTCATAAGCCTTGTGTTTAAATTTCATAGATTTGTATTTACTTATACTAACGTTATGGTGCGAAAACCAAGAAAAATGCTTATTTGGGTCCCTTTTTGGCCCCTAATTCCTAAACTGTTGGGTCCTTAACTCCCAAAATCAATACCAACCTTCCTTTTGTGGTCATAAACATTGTGTTTAAATTTCATAGATTTCTATTGACTTAAACTAAAGTTATTGTGCAAAAACCAAGAAAAATGCTTATTTGGGCCCTTTATTGGCCCCTTATTCCTAAACTATTGAAACCAAAACTCCCAAAATCAATCCCAATCTTTCTTTTGTGGTCATAAACCTTGTGTCAAAATTTCATAGATTTCTATTAACTTAAACTAAAGTTATGGTGCGAAAACCAAGAAAATGCTTATTTGGGCCCTTTTTGGCCCCTAATTCCTAAAATGTTGGGACCAAAACTCCCAAAATCAATACCAACCTTCCTTTTATGGTCATAAACCTTGTGTTAAAATTTCATAGATTTCTATTCACTTTTACTAAAGTTAGAGTGCGAAAACTAAAAGTATTCGGACGACGACGACGACGACAACGTGATAGCAATATACGACAAAAATTTTTTCAAAATTTGCGGTCGTATAAAAACTTAACACAGAGCAATGAACCGTGAAAACCAGGTCAAGGTCAAAAAAATCTGCATGATTGACATATAGATCATAAAATATTTCCATATACCAAATATAGTTGACCTATGACATATAGTATAAGATAAAAAGACCAAAACTCAAAAACTTAACTTTGACAACTGAACCATGAAAATGAGGTCAAGGTCAGATGACATCTGCCCGCTAGACATGTACACCTTACAATCATTCCATACAACAAATATAGTACACCTATTGCATAAAGTATGAGAAAAACAGACCAAAACACAAAAACTTAACTATAACCACTGAACCATGAAAATGAGGTCAAGGTCAGATGACATCTGCCCGCTAGACATGTACACCTTACAATCATTCCATACAACAAATATAGTAAACCTATTGCATAAAGTATGAGAAAAACAGACCAAAACACAAAAACTTAACTAGAACCACTGAACCATGAAAATGAGGTCAAGGTCAGATGACACCTGCCAGTTGGACATTTACACCTTACAGTCCTTCCATACACCAAATATACTAGACCTATTGCTTATAGTATCTGAGATATGGACTTGACCACCAAAACTTAACCTTGTTCACTGATCCATGAAATGAGGTCGAGGTCAAGTGAAAACTGTCTGACGGGCATGAGGACCTTGCAGGGTACGCACATACTAAATATAGTTATCCTATTACTTACAGTAAGAGAGAATTTAACATTACAAAAAATCTGAACTTTTTTTTTCAAGTGGTCACTGAATCATGAAAATGAGGTCAAGGACAATGGACATGTGACTGACGGAACTTTGTAACATGAGGCATCTATATACAATATATGAAGCATCCACGTCTTCCACCTTCTAAAATATATAGCTTTTAAGAAGTGAGCTAACACCGCTGCCGCCGCCGCCGTAGCCGCCGCCGCCGGATCACTATCCCTATGTCGAGCTTTCTGCAACAAAAGTTGCAGGCTCGACAAAAACCCCAAATGAAAAATAATGGTGCTTTAAAATACCCAAGATATATGTTTATCGGGGCCTTTTATAGCTGACTGGGCTTTGCTCATTGTTGAAGGCCGTACGGTGACCCATAGTTGTTAATGTCTGTGTCATTTTGGTCTTTTGTGGATAGTTGTCTCATTGGCAATCATACCACATCTTCTTTTTGTCGAGCCTGCAACTTTTGTTGCAGAAAGCTCGACATAGGGATAGTGATCCGGCGGCGGCGGCGGCGGCTACGGCGGCGGTGTTAGCTAACTTCTTAAAAGGTTTATATTTTAGAAGGTGAAAGACCTGGATGCTTCATACTTTGTATATAGATGCCTCATGTTACGAAGTTTCCGTCAGTCACATGTCCAATGTCCTTGACCTCATTTTCATGGTTCAGTGACCACTTGAAAAAAAAGTTCAGAATTTTTGTAATGTTGAATTCTCTCTTATTATAAGTAATAGGATAACTTTATTTGGTATGTGCGTACCTTGCAAGGTCCTCATGCCCGTCAGACAGTTTTCACTTGACCTCGACCTCATTTCATGGATCAGTGAACAAGGTTAAGTTTTGGTGGTCAAGTCCATATCTCAGATACTATAAGCAATAGGGCTAGTATATTTGGTGCACGGAAGGACTGGAAGGTGTACATGTCCAACTGGCAGGTGTCATCTGACCTTGACCTCATTTTCATGGTTCAGCGGTTATAGTTAAATTTTTGTGTTTTGGTCTGTTGTTCTCATACTATATGCAATAGGTCTACTATATTTATTGTATGGAATGATTGTAAGGTGTACATGTCTAGCGGGCAGATGTCATGTGACCTTGACCTCATTTTCATGGTTCAGTGGTCAAAGTTAAGTTTTTGAGTTTTGGTCTTTTTATCTAATACTATATGCCATAGGTCAACTATATTTGGTGTATGGAAATATTTAATGATCTTTATGTCAGTCGCGCAGGTTTTATTTGACCGTGACCTCATTTTCACGGTTCATTGCACAGTGTTAAGTTTTCTTAAACTATAAGTAATAGGTCAACTATATATGTTGTATAGAAGCATTGATAGCTGTACATGTCTGCCTGGCATGGTTCATCTGACCTTGACCTCATTTTCAAGGTTCATTGGTCTTTGTTTAGTTATCTTGGTTAATGTTAAGTTTATGGTACAGTTGTTATAAAGCTTAGCTTTTTACTTAGGACTATCAACATAATATCAATGATTAGTATAGAAGGCGAGACATTTCAGCGTGTGCACTCTTGTTTATATTATGACCCAGAAATGTTTTACTGCAATAAACTGTAGGATCAATTAACTACAACTGTCAAATTCAAGGGAATTTTTTTTCAATCTATTTTCATATGCAACTGGATGTGACTTAAAATGATTTGGTGGTATTACACCTTGAAACATACCTTAAATCCGATTTTTTAAAACTTTTTTTGCCAAAACCCTTTTTAATGTGAATTATTCCTTTCACAAACATTCCACTTAAATGCTTTGTACAAGGCAGTGAAGCAAGAGCCATGAAAACAAAGAAGGTTTAACTGACTCTTTTGAAGGCTTATGAAGGTAGATGAAACCATTTACTTACTAAAGTAGATTTATTTAGGCTTCAACTTAGGGGAGCCTGACAATATCTCATTGCCCATTAAAAATTTGTATAAGGTTGTGAAGCCTTTGTCAAGTATGAGATGAAGATTTATCTCCCCTTCTAAGGACTAAACCGTGAACAAAACCTAACCATCAAATAATCATATATAAATATATTTACATACCCATAATTAGGTTTTTGATGAGTGCCTGTTCATCCTCCTTACGATATTCTAACATGCCCATGTAGTTCCTCTCCCGATGTTTTACGTGGGCAACATTGTCTTCACTGGATTTAGTATCGTCTTTATCCATCTCAGCAGCGATCTCAGCCGCTACAAAAAAAATACTTATGAATCAGTGGCACAAAGAAACAATTCTTGACTTTTACAATAGATCTCTCTCAATATATATAACCTTATATATACCATACTGTGTGGTATGGACTTTGCTCATTGTTGAAGGCCATACAATGATCTATAGTTGTTAACTTCTGTGTCATTTGGTCTCTTGTAGATTGTTGTCACATTGGCAATCATACCATATCTTTGGGGTTTTTTATTTTACAAAATTTTAATTATTACAAATTTTTTTTATGAAGAATACTTGGGTGCTTCTAGCAGAGCAAAAAATTGTTAACTTTGTCAGAGGACATAAATCAATTGATTAATTTGGGGAGATCTTGCCACCAAATCTTTAGTCTTCTGTGTAATAAATTGCGGACTGGTCAGTCTTATATCTTAAGGTATTGCTTTTTTTTACTTATTCTATTTTTATGTTGTTTTGGTAAATTTATTTTGCCTTTTTTGAATTTCGGCCTATATATTTCAGATATATGTATTGTGTTTTGAAATTAAATGAAAATCTCAGTCTCTATATATAAATATCTACTGTTGTTTTACAGGATCTATTTTTATTTACAACATAAGAAAGGAGATTTTCAGTAACAAGATTATAGGTACATTACATGTTTGTAAGATAATGTGAGATAGAATTGTCTTCATAAGAAAGGATATTCTGAAATGTTTGAAAATAGCTATCATAAGCTCCACATACCTTCACCATCTTTGAGGCGTTTGGCGTAAGTTTTTAACATTTTCTTCAGTTTGCGTATCTGGTCTTGGTTCTTGTCATTAGATTCACGTAGATCCTAGAATAGAACATTATAATGTTTATTGCATATATATTTTTTTTTTATACACTTGTATCTAAACACATATGAATTTCAACATGCATGATATGGGTGTGCATGTCCCTATTTAAAATTAGAACTAAAGAATTTTAAAATTGATACCATTTCTTTATGATATCTGGGGAAAAATCCACGGAAAAGCACTGATAATGCTGTTCTTCAACTTAAAAGTCTAAATCTTATTTAAAGCAATATCTTTTATAATTTTTTTTTTTTTTTACAAAAATCAGCATTTTTTTAAGATTAAGACTGAGAACTATTTAAACTACATTTTCTGTTTATGCAAAAGAATAATGCATACCAGAATTTTTTATGTAAACCTTCTGTAACGAAACTATATAACTGTGAACATATTTCTAAATCTTAAAACCGTCCACATTACAAACATGTTCCCAATGATAAGATTTAAAAGCATTTTAAATTAGCAGCATTGCAAATGATCAGATTTAACAAATACACATACCATATTTTCAAATGTTAGTCTTTTTATTTCCTTCTGCATAGCTGCTTTACTAACTAATTCATGTGTTACAACTGAATTTTCAAAATGTACACACTATAAACCCTCTTTAACTTTCGCCAGATTGAATCAAAATTACTTACCAGATTTTCCGATGTAAGCCTCGTAATTTCGTGCTGCATGGTAGCCTCAATCTTAGCCTCGGGCCCGAGCTGTAGATTCTGTAAACAAACAGAGAGATATTTTTATCATTAAATATTTTGTCAACAAACATTTTCCTCATTGTTGAAGAAGATTCTTTAATTATAATTTTAACAGATGAATTGACACAACTGTTTGGATACACTGTGTTATTGTTTATGTTAAACTCTAATAAGAAAGCAAAGGATAATAACCTTAGGACATTTTGAATTACAAGGGATTCAATGGACTAGGTCTTCATTTTGTAATCTCTCATTTTTCAAAATGAAATGTGTTGCCCATTATCAAATTGAGAAAGAAACTGGGAATGTATTGAAGAGACAAAAACCTGATCCCAGGCCCCCCCTTTCGTGGGAAAAATTTGGTTGATTATATAGGGAATCATTGAAGCATGACTGGAACAGGCCCCCCCTTAGGAAAAGTTCTGGATCCGCCACTGTAGATTCTGAACATGGCTTCTTTTAACAATAAATAAGTTAATCCAATCAATTCAAGCTATTTTACTGATAAAATATATAATTATAGAATTGCAAACTATATTACGAATGTTTCATTTTTAACAATATTCAAGTTGTTTCATTCGTCATGTTTGTTAACACTGTAATTTTTTGTCTTAAATTTCTGACTTTTAAATGTTCTCTTGTTTTACTGATTGTTTTTTGAACAAATGTAAAATATCACTTCATTAAACTTTGTGTCTTTTCTGATGAGTATTTTGAAAAAATGTATTGTTTATACTTATTTTAAAATAATGTGATGTATAATGTCTATTCTATAAAGCAAATATGTGAAAAATGAAAAATCTAAAGAAACTGTATATAAATATATATATATATGTATTTGTTCAATTTTGATTTTTGATCTGTTTGTTTGTGTGTGTGTGTATGTAAATTTTTAGTTAATATAATAATATTGTACATTTTAGTAGAAGTTTTGCATTCCATAAACAAATCAAACACAGAAACACTAGCTCTACATCTCAGACTGAATAATAGTATATCAATAATAAAAGAAAAATCAAATCTTCTCTTTTTGTACCAACATAAATACTATTGTTGAACGCTAAAATTTCTAAATATTTCCTTTCTAGCTTTCTACTATTTTGTTTTCAAAGATTAAGCATCAATATATGTTTTTTCCATATAAAGCAAAGAAAACAACTAGGGAATTTAATTTAAACTTGCATTTTTTTAAAAGTTTGCTCAATTTTTTCCTTCATTCAACTATCAACGTTTTTAAAATAATTTAAATTTTGACTTAAATTCTTTTAAATGTTAATAAAAAATAATCTAAACATGTTACAGTTAATGAGCTTTTCCAAAAATATTTTTGCAAAAAATTGCAGGAAAATAAAAAAATTAAAAAATTAAAACAATTAACAATTTGGATGTGACAGAAGGTAAACAGAGAAATAATCAGTCTGATGTATATAGCTTACACTAACATATCCCATTCCTCGTGTCATGCTTAACATAGGTGTAAATCCAATCCGTTCCTTAACTTAGGACATGTACGGTTTGTTTATAAATATTTCTACATGTAAGAGAGGTAAAAGACAGAAATAAATACCACAGATCTAAATGGTATATTCTAATGTAATGCATATTTTTGTGCAACAGATAAATGCTTACAATAATTAATCCTGACGTTTATAAAAATGTTACAGAATTTTGACATAAAAGAAAATTTCAATCAAATCAAAATGAAATAAAATAATCATAAAATAAATTAAAAAAATATTTTTTTGTATTTCTACCTTTTTTTTGTGATTTTGCCCAAAACTAAAAAAAAAACAATGAAAAACTTGAAGAAAAAAAATTTGACTACCATTCCAATTATAAAAAAAAATGTTCTAGGATTTTTTATTATTCCAAAACTAAATTCAAAGTCTCTTAGAATGCATTTCATTTCAAAGATCTAAGTTGGCTTATATTGAGACAGTGAGATTAAAGGACAGCCCTTTTATACTTCAGAAAACAGACTTTTCCTCATGACAAAATTTACCAAAAATAAAAAGCATCAATCAAAAATAAATCTGTTGCATAAAAATGTGATATAACTGCTGAAATTTTGAGTTGGCTGTTCAACATTTTACAGTCACAAATTTCTGATTGTCCAACAAGAAAAATGTGTAAAAATATAAACTCTGCTTCAATATCTGGTTTCTATGACAACACATGAAAATGCATAACTGAAATTTTAGTAGAGTCTTGATTAGTATGAATATAAATGGAGGAATTACTCAAAATATTCTTGATCGCTGTTTCATACTGTGTTTTTATATTTACCGATTCTGGCTAGGATTTCAAATTCAATAAAGTCTCATAGTGCCCTATTGATGAATATCTTTCAAATGGTTATAGTGTGTCCAATATTTATCTATATGTAAACTTTTACTATGAGCCCATTCATTTTATAAGGTGCCAAGTTTGGCAGATTGAAAAAAAATGTGATTTTTAATAGGTTATTTCATTTCGTGGTTTAACAAAAGTATGGATGCGTCTAAGCAAATTTGTATTTAGTTGAAAATCTAAATTTGTGGCTCATGTTTAGCAAAAGAATCTTTGAAAATTTGTACCCCAAACATAACAAATTGAAACGATGGTATATTAGGAAATTTTGTTAGGTTGCTGCATCATATATAGATGGTTATCCCAAAATATGTCTTATAAATTTTCAGGACTGTTAAAATGACTTTTGTTGATTCTCACACTAATATTGTGCATAAAACTACTGGTCTAACTATGCAAAAGAATGCAAATCATGAAATGTGTTGATAAACAATCAAAGATGGCTGACATGAAAGTTGTACTAAGCAGAAAATCTACTCAAAAGACAGAATACTAAAAAGAAGTTATATCTGGAATAAAGCTGACTCTGACAAAATTATTATATGTCAACAATCAAGAACATTCTGAATAATTCCTGTAACCATGGTTACCTACACGAGTTATACTGTTATGCTGAAAGAAAGATGGCCACCATGATAACTAATATTTATATATTGAGCCACACAGCATTATGGTTTTACAGCATCTTCAGCCTTTTTCATACATTACACTATTTTATAATATTCTTATATATAGACAACAAAAATCTTAATCTTTTTTAAAAAAATCTGCATATATCTTATATATATCAAGTAAAATATGTCTTAAACATGGCAAAGGAAACCTTCATATTTCAAAAGAAAAAACTAAATTAAAAAAAACCAAGAAATTCAATATTTTGTTAATTATTAATCATTGTATAAATCAGATTCAAATAATAAAAAAAAAACATTTAGGTATCTTTTTTTCTCAAAAATATACATAATTTCTTATTTCATCAGATCTTTTTCGACATTTCAAAAATTTCAATTTTATTGAATTCTATTTTTATAATTGCAAAATTATTTGGTCAAAATTTTCTTATATAGCCTTACAGTTCTTAAACTATCCTTTCTTTTGTTGGTTGGTAAAAAATTTCTAGTTTCTGTCTCCAGAAATTAAAGAATTTTAACATTATTGGAAAAAATCAGAGTTATCTCCCATATTTCATAAAATGCCAAAAGGCTTATGTTTTTTGGGTTACAAACCTGTTGAATGATCTTTTGCTGTTTCTCATTTTCTTCCTTTAAGTCTTTCACTTGTTTCTTTAATGTTACTTCTTTCTTCTTTGAATCTTTTTCTGTTTTCTGTAACTGGTTTTCTAGTAGTCTGTGAATTATATATCCAAAAGAAGTTAAGACATTATTTTATTTTCCTTATCGATACAAAATAAGTATTTAGAAAACAGAAGGTGAAGGTCAATATGTATTTAGAAAACAAAAGGTGAAGGTCAATATGTATTTAGAAAACAAAAGGTGAAGGTCAAGATTTCCCCCAAACCCATTGTGATTGCATTGCAATGCCTTCTTAAAGTTATATCCTATTTTCAACACATATATACATGATATATTCATTGGTTACATAATTTTCTTGTATTTTGTTGGTATTTGTAAACCATAAATTAAGAGTGGAACAAATGAGCAAATTCAATTGAGCTTAATTGCATGATTTGTCAAAACAGAAAAAAAAACTATTACACTAGATCCCCCCCCCCCCCCCCCTCCATTAAAACTTAAATCTCAAATAATTTTCAAACTTTCGTCACATTTGACTTACTCCTCGCAAATCTCACACATTAAAACATATGGAGCTTCATCTGGACACATTGTACTTTTATTTGCCGTGATAATTCTCTCGATACCTAAACGTCCCAAACAATCAGAACATCCACAGATAGACCCTTCATCCCAGTCTATAGTGTTGTCATGGTGACAATTTGTATATTGACAATCTTCAAAACTTTCTTCAGGACTTGGAACTTCTATATTTTCTACTTCCAATAAATCTTCAAACTGAGATTCAAGATGGCTATCATGGCTGAACACTTTATCGGTTAAATTAAAATCTGATGACATAGTTTCTCCAAAACCTGATTCAGGCTGTGAGTATCTCATCCTAGAGCAATGTTCACCATGTTTATGTTCAGAACATGTGCTGTGTTCATCTTGTTCATTATCAGAACATGTTAAGTAAGCACCATCCTCAACAGACATGTCATCTGCTGAATGATTTAGATCAGGGAAATGTTTTCTGTTATGAAAATCAACATCACTCAGATGTTTGTCATATAAGTCTTCTGCTGAATGTTGATGAGATTTATTTTTGGATGAAAGTTGTTGATGATGATGACAATGGCAATTATTTTCATGAACACAATCGGAGTGATCATCATGTGACTTAGTATGGTGAACACATATATCACAAGATTGACCGTCTGGCAAGTTACACATATTGCATTTAGAATCACTTATTTCTTTCAGATTGTCACTTATTTCTGAATGGCACAATTCATCAGATATATTTTCTTCTTCAAAGAATAACTCTTCTGAATCTACATGTAATCTAGATGATAGATTTCTAACCGGTTTGTCTATCAAGTCTGGAGCAATTTCACTATCATGATTTGAATCATTTTTATGATTGTTACCCAACTGATGATCATGATTAACTTGATGCCAATCATGATTAGTTTGTTCATACATTACTTTACCATCATTCTCCTTTTCAAATACAGAATCATTATTATCAGTTTTATCACAATCAATATGACTGTTATCAAAATTTTTGGTGAAATCACATGTTTTTTCAGAATGATCATGAAATTGATTAGAAGGATTAATACTCTCATGACATGATTCATTGATTGTCTCAAGTTTATAGTTGCCCAAATTTGAAGTCTGATTGTCTTTATCGGATAAATGATTTAAGTAATCACTAATATCATGATTACCATTAGGTGTAAACAGGGCTTGAACAACTTCACAGTTTTTATGACAGATGTGATGTTTACTTGATGTTTTCTGTTCATACCCACATTGACATAAATCTTCTAGTTGTGGACCTTCTATTATAACATGTGCTTTATCCTCATCTTGTTCATAACTCACATGATCATGATGAGCCTTAAGTTCACCGGACTCATGAGAGTCAGGTTCACAGAACTCTACAGTGTTTTGTTCAATACTATCCCATAATTTTTGTTCAAATTTATTGTTTGATTTTTCAGCACTATATTCCATTTCATTAACGTCTCCTTGACATAATTCGGAAAACATTTTCTCATTATTATTTTCCACGACTTCTATCTCATTAATGGTGTACAGATTTTTGTTAAAAACCCTCCCACCAGTAGAAATATTATTTTCCAAGGCTCCTATTTTGCTTTCATCATTGTTTATAAACACTTGCTCTTTTTCACTATTTTCATCACTTATACAAACTTTTACCTGATCATCAATATGATCATCAGTATTTTCCTCATCATCAAAACTATTATCAATATCCCAAGTTTCACTATCATCTATACTTTTTACATTTTCCCTTTTTTCAAAGGCCGTTATTTCATTTGTAGAAGCATTGCTCCCATTTTCATTAGATATTCCTGGGGAATTATCCAAATGCTCTTGACACATGTAAACTTCATCTCCACTAAGATTATCATCAGACATAAGTTGCTCACTTTGGGAGTTGGCATCACAAGTAATTTCAACATCGTAGGTGTTATTCTCATGAGTATCAATACATCTACTTTCACTATTCAATATATAATGATCACTAGTTTTGTCACATTCCTCATCTTTTACTGTGTAATTATCCGAACTTTGAACTGTTAAATTTTCAAACTCTTGATCTATAACTTTTAATTTATCACGGTCATCAATATTAGAAGATGTATCACTTCCATCATGTTCATGGTCCGTTACATCAGTAGCCAAGTTATCAATGCCTTGAATCTGAGGTTCTTTTTCGACAAGCAATGAATCATTTTCACTTATATTTATATTTTCAGAGAATGTGTCATTACCCAATGTTTCTAAGTTGCTAGACATCTCATTTACCACACCATCGTTGAATATTTTGGCATCCACATTATGAAATTTATGATGTCTATCAGACATTGAATTACAATCATTGTCTAATTTTTCTGTAAATCTATCATTTTCATTTTCTGACTCATTATCACATTTACTTAGTTCAATTTGAGCACTACCATTGTCCATTGGTATTGAATGTTCAGATATATTTACAGCCATGTTATCAATCCCTTTACATTCTGATTCTGATTTAGAAATTATTAGCAAATCACTATCACAGTTGTCAACTGTTTGTGAGATCTCATCACTCTCAATACTAATATTGCATTTGACATTATCATCGCTCATAGTCTGGTCCTTCCCATCCTCAACAGGAGAACAGTCACTCTTGATACTAATATCACATGTTACATCCTGGTTGCTTGTAATCTGGTCCGTCCCAGCCTCAACAGGATAGCAGTCACTTTTAAAATTAATATCACATTTTTCATCCTGGTCCCCTGTAATCTGCTCCATTTTATCCTCATCAGTGCTACTGACGCTCTCATCAACACTATTGCATTTGACATCCTGGTCACTCATAATCTGGTCACCAGGGTTACTAGTTAAATCACTGTACGAACTCTCACTAGTTTCTGATGTCACATGACTTTCGTTCAAACCTGAATCACAAGATTCTACAAGTGTACTATCATTTAATTCCCCCTTCAACTTTGTTTTATCATGTGACACAATATCTTTCAATTTCAGTACTTTGGCAGTCAGATTATGTGATTCAAACTCCTCCTCCTCATTTTGATCCAAGAGCACATGTGACACCCTTGTTTTTACTGAATCGTCAAATGTCCAATATCCACTTGTTTCATTCATTAAATCTAAATATTGGACTGACACAGCATTTGGATTGTCAATCAAAGAAACAGATTTGTTGTTGTTCCATAAAGCACTATTTCTTGTGGAATAATTTGAAGTGAGTGATTTGTCATCCTCATCATCTGATTGGTTGTCACCAGTTGATGCTGCTACCCCCATTGTCGAACTTTGACCAGGCTGATCAACCTCTGTTCCAACTGTAAACAAAAAGTCTTAGATTAATAGTTATTATCAAATAATTTTCCAAACATTTCAAAAACCTATTATTATCAAACAATTTTCCAAACATTTCAAAAACCTAAATAGACTATAAAGTTATTGTTGCAATAATATTCTCTATACTTATAAACTTTCTACGACAGGAAGTCCCTCTTGTAATCTTGTTGAACATGCATGTCTGCTTGTAGAACAAGATAATGGTATGCAACTTTCAACAAGATCCCTCTTTTGAATCAAAAATATGAAGCTATTGGGCATATGCCAATGATACAACATCCCAACAACACTCAAACTCAACTTATGCTTAACATACTGTCTCTCAACTAACTATTTGAAAATACCATTCACAAATCCAGAGGCGGATTTAGAGGGGGCCCAGGGGGCCGGGACCCCCCTTATCTTGGAAAAAATTGGTTGATTATATAGGGAATCACTGAAGCATGACCGGAGTGGCCCCCTCTGAGGCAGTCAGTGGGCCCCCACTTATGAAAATTTCTAGATCCGCCACTGAAATCTACAGTAACATTTGAATTTTAGAATTTTAAAATAAAATTTTACATGTCTTACTATAACATTACACCCATTTGTTTTAGGTTTGACAAGGTTTACATTCCATCAAATTGATGCATAGTCAAAGATGGAAGCTTTAAATTTATAAAATGTTGATAGATGTACGAAAACAACTGTTTGTGACCCAACAAATGCTATGTCTTGTAATTAAAAAAAAGTTATTGTCAAATCATTCTGTCTCCATTATTCAGAAACAACTGTGTCAAGGTCACACATTAAAAATTACAAACAACACGATTTTTGTGTTTTATGGCATTATGTTTAAGTTTTGAATGTTATGTTTAAATAGTCAATTACATTATTTTAAAACTTAGCACACAACATTGTGCTAAAAAATATTCAAATTTTTACCCCATATGAAATCTCAAAATTAAAACACATGTGGCATGGTGTTTTTAAATCTACAAAATAATTTATAACGAATGACCTGCAATTACATTATACCCAATTTTAAATCTAAAATATTTTTTTTAAATTTATCAAGATATACAGATTTTATTGAAGCTGGTTTTTTTTTAATCAAAGAAAACATAATTACACACTTTACAAAATAAATTACACACCTGCTAGCTTTGTCCATAAATTACCTAACTTCAAAAAGTAATATTTAAGTAACATATAGATAATAATGTTGACTTTCTGTCACTTATAGACCTTATTAGATCTTAGTTTTAGCAAACTTATCTAACAATTGACACTAGATTAGCTGACACTTCAGGTTAGAGATTAATTTAATTTCAAAACAAAATACTTTTCTCTACAAAAATGTTTGGGTTAGAGATTAAAAAGTGTATAAATCCTCAACTTGATATTTTCTTTCTTTCTTATAAAAACAAGCTTTTTGCCTTTGATTTAAGATTTCAATACAGCTCAAGTTTAGCTTATAAAACCTTTTTTGGGTGTTTAGTTGAACAAGATTTAAGAAATCTGCTCAAAGACTGTTTAACCCTGAGAGCAGGACTTTTTTTTATAATTCTTGAGTTCTTGGTCCTTCTAAGTTTGTATTATGTGGCTAAGGATTTCTTGAATTTGTTTAATGTAACTGTTTGAGAGTTTTAAATTATTTAATTCATATTTGATGATGATAAAACACATCAAAGTTTAAATCACTAAAATTCAAATATCAAATGATATGCAAAATTGAAAAAGTTTTGATTATCAAAATTATAAAACATCATAAGATCATGCAAATAAAAATAGTTTTAAAATTATTTTTGAAGAATAATTAAATCAATAATGTCAAGTAATCATTAATAATTAAAAATTCTAACATCTATTTTGATATATATATTGTAACTCACAGTACATGTCCTTTGGCATAAATTCCCAAAATTAAGTTCTTTAAGAACTTATGAAGTCAAAACCTAACCAGAACTTTCTTCCCATGTTAAACTACAAGTTGTAAAATTATATATATTTTATTTTTGCCTGGGAAAACTTTCCTCTGAATATTTTTTTGACAAATTTTGTGTACTAGATATAATAAAATATTGTGTACATGGAAAAAAAGCACTTGTATTACAAGATGACCACCTGGTGTCATCCAGGACTTGACCAATAATATAAAAAATATTGTTTTTACTTTGACACTATTCTTGTACCCAAAACAAATAAAAGAAAACATATAGTTGTGTAATGTTGTTGTTGGAAAAAGATTTACATATTTAATAACTATATTGAATCACATCAGAGATATAAAACAAGCCATAAATGTCTAAATCACATACATGTATTGACCTTGACATAGAAAATACAAATATCAGTCTAAATGTTCTCCCACTAAGCCAAAAATAAAATTCAAAGTGTACCTACCCACTTAAAAAACACTATACCAAAAATATTTTATGACATAATTTATTTCATATTATTTTTAAAGTTTTTTTCATGCTCTTGATCACAGTTTTCTTGTCTAAAATCTATAACTAATGTTGCTGGCAAAAACAAATGATATCCCTACCTACATACTACCCTTCAAGAAATGGGTAGGCAACAAAATGGTCAGTTTAAATATCACCAGAGAACTAAAAATTTACTTTTCATACAAAACTTAAATATACAAAAATATAGATAGTAAGAAAAAAGACACAACTTACAAGGTTATGCGTTAAAACTATATCTGCATGTTTTTCAACATAAAACTAGTCATATTAAAATGTAATGGCAATTTTATAGCAATTCTATTTTATATACATGGTGTAGTATCTTATCATTTTGAAATGACATTTCTTCATCTGAATCAAAGTCAAAGGTAACAACTCAAAACATGAAGTAAATCTATTAACTAAGAATTTATATTAGAATCATGACATTTATATGTAAGCCTAGTGAATTAATCAAACAATTCTGACTATTTTATATCCTTGAAAGGAGAGTTTATTTATTGACTCAAAATAACTTAATATAAATCTAGTCAGTCCTTAAATTCTAAGTCTATTTACTTTTTTTGAAAGTTACTGTTTTGTGTCTTTTTCAAATAATTAGTTAAATGAAATATGTTTACACTGTCAAGGAGGAATTTGTTAAATGTTTTGACTGTAAGACGATTTAATTGTTAGAATTGGTGGTCTAGAATCTTTATATCCTTTGTAAATTTTAAATATTTCAAATAAGTGTCCAGTTATTTCTCAATTTGATTAAATTTGAGAACATTTAAAAATATAACATGGAAATGTGTTATTTAAGCCCTGTGATTGTCATTCCTGTGTAATGTAACGTTTCATCAACAAATTTTTATGACAAACTGAAACTTAATTTACTTCCTCTAACCCAACCTGCATTTATCTCATTTCCTAATTCACAAATGTTCAGGCTAAGTCTTAAACATATTTTTTTGTATGAAGTATACTCACTACACACAAACTCAGAGGTTGTAAGCTGATTAAATCTAAAAATGAAAGTTGCACGAGAGTTAAGATTTGGCACACCATAAACCTGACTTAACTACATAACTTTCATTTTCAAAGTATCTTTCCAATTAGTCTATATTATGACGGTAATTTAATTATCAATAATTCATCAAATTCATTTGAAAAGATTTAAATTGAAATTAAGCAGATTAAAACTGACAGATCTTTTTAATATATATATATCTTTCAGAAGGTACATTCAATGTACTTTCAAAACAATTTGAAAATTATTATGTAACATATCTACCCTGTGCCGTCGAATTCATTGTCCCGGTTTAATTATTCCATGTGAAAAATACTCCTATTTCCATTTTCGTTATTTAATACTATAATAGTCGGTAATCGCAATGTGACGCCTTGAAAACATTAACAATGATTTATGACTACTGAATAATTTTATCTCTACTTTTAAAGTCTTTAACATGTTAAATGCACTTTCTATACATAAAGGAAGTCCTTTTAATCACATATATCTTGTCATGTATGTGTACAGTCTTAAACTTTTACCGACTTTTTAACTTGCGTTGTAGAAGAAATTTGTAAATACAACACAACAATGTGTAGGGCGCATTCAGTAGTTTTGTTTTTTGTAAATAAACTATTAAAGAATAGCTCTTCAGTCTTGTCCTTACAATTTTTCATGTAAGGGATGACTGGCAGAAATTCAAAGTTGTCAATGGAAAACAGAGGGAAGAGGTGGAATTTTGCTATGCTACAGGCCTTCTACGGATTGGTCAAAGAGTTGTTGTAAAGGGTCTTTTACATGCAGAGAGTAGCAATAACCCTACACCACACTAAAAAGACCATTCACATTTACTGTTACAGAAACATTTATTGTACTAATGTCAAAGATAGTAAAAAAAAAACCAACAGAATTTAGATACCAAAGGGACAATGAAAAACATAACAGTGGTGGGTCCAGAAATATTGATAAGGGGGGCCCACTACCTAAGATGGGGGCAACTCCAGTCATGCTCCAGTGATTCCCTTTATAATCAACAATTTTTTTCCAACACAAAAAGGGGAAGGGGGATGGCACCTTGCCTCCCCTTAATACTGCCTCTGCATAAGCGAGACCTCAGGGACCAATATATATGAAGTAGTCCCAGGAGAGACCTTAGGGACCAAAATATATGTAATAGTCCCAGGAGAGCCTATAACTTCACCCACAACAAAAAACGTAAATTGAACTATCACCTACGTACTGTATACAAAATTTCTATAGAGACATCAAACTGGTTTTTATATCTGTCAATCTGATCTTATCACCTCTTTCAACCCTAGGATCCTTCTAAGTGACAAAATATCAAATTAACTCTACCTGTGGCCTGAGTTGTAATAATGTCCATTTCACCTTAACATGTACATTTCTATTCAACATCAAATAGTTGTAATTAACACTTATAATTTCTCAGGTGAGAGAAATATCCCCCTCAAGGCAGATTTCAAATTTACTAGGTTAATTATTTGTAGTAGTTATGTAAAATCTTTGTTCTAATGATAAAGCTTTTAAATCTTCTTTTCAACAACTTTGTTAAGAAATGATCAACTTTGAGTGTCATTTGAAAAATTTGATTTAGAATTAAGTTAAATTGATATTTGAAAACGTTGATCTATAAATCTAGGATTTAGTTTTTATTAGGCATAATCTCTTTCTAAATCCAAGATGATTTCATATTTTCAAGTATTATGTCAAAATCTTTAGAGAAAATGGATTTTAAATAGTTTGATATTTTAAAACATTGATCTATAAATCCTAAGATAAAGATATATAATGTATATAAACATTTTCCCAAATACTAAAATAATTTGGTATCCCCAATTAGTCAGACTTAGAATTTGTCTTATTTAAACATGTTTAGAACTAACAAAATACACTTCAATTTAGCAAAATAAAGAAGATTTAAATATTTTTTCTAATTCCTCCTCAAGTTTTAAATTCATCACCTGTGTTGACTCAGTGACCTTTGAACTGTTAAACAGATGTTTTGTTAAAAAAAAGAATACTTCATCTAAAAATATTGGAAATATAAATACCACAACTAAACACATCGATCCACACTTGAAAAAGGGCCCCCACATCACTTCCTTTTGACCCCTCCCCCCTTTTACATTTACATGTATGTCTACCACCCTAAGCATATTCTGTAGATTTACAATCTTCCAATTCACGAAATACACTTAAGACAAATTATCTTCATCCAAGGGACAATAATATTTTAAAACACCTATGATTCTGGGTAGTTCCGTTTTGAAATTTTATTAAAGTATGACTTACCGAAGCAATATAAATAAGTCAAGTTAATTGTAATTATCATAATCAAAATTATTGTGCTCAACCCAAGTCTCCTTTCATATACCTCATCAGAATCATCTGAGTTGGCTCTTACTAAAGATTTATCTCCCCTGACTTACCTGGTGGAAAGAGTTTATGAAGAAAACAACAGGTACAGCTGGACATAATTATCTCCCTTAGTTCAGCAGCCTCAAGATTAAATTATCTCCTTTAGTTTCAGCAGCTTAAAGATGTTAAAGAACCACAACATTCACAAATTTCACTGTACACTTTTGTTTCATTCTAAATCCTCATTTAACAGGTATATTCCAAAAATTCCAATTAATCAATTCAAATGACATTAATTGTTATGTAAAAATGTAGAATAATATTAAAACATATGTAATATTTCCATAAAATTAATCTATTTACGTAATATAGTTCATTCCGCGGCACACAATAAAAATGTTATATTTTCCGAAACAATTAATCAAGATTTTTTTCAACAACATCTTGTGAAACCAAGTCATTGACTGACTAAGATTTTTAAAGATGACCTTAATCCCGTCAACATATCCATGATAATCTAATATTACGTAGGTTTCTCCACATGTGACCAGGACAATGGTCAGTCAAAAACTGGCCAGAGATGTCCACTGGCCGTGAGCTGAATTAATCTAGTCACAAGTACGTGTCAATTAATATTCATTTAACTGTTTCTTTCTTAATTTAGATTTATACTCCATCAAGTCAATAAATTACGATAACCTATTTCGTAACATTGTTTACATAAAAATACCAATTGAGCCATTCATTTAAAAGATGTTGTCTTTTTAGGCAAACACTAAACTATCCAGTTTTGATACTGTTAAAACAAATAAAGCAAAACAGTGTTCTAACTTGCAAATTTTGTTGTTTTTCCGTCAGAAGAATAGAATTGTTAATTTCTCATAACTGTTGAAATGTTGATGCACATGGCGGTCAATAAAATATGCCTACACACAAGGCACTGTTCTAGTGTGTAACATCTTTTGTATAAATTAATCCAACATTCTTCCGTTTTACAATTAAGTTGTTTTCAAACAATAGGTACATATGCACTTCAATCAGTCGTTAATACTACACTCTTATATATTAAATTTGGAAGATAACAAAATATGTGAAATTTCTGTGAGAAAAGTTTTAAACTATTCCATTGTTATAGTATCCATTCACATCAACAGTTCTAAAAAATTCCAAAACTCTCCAAATTCACGATTTGTTTTCTAATAATAGGTATGCATGCACTTCATCTATCAAGTCGTCAATTTAACCTCTAAAATTCAGAAGACAACAAAATATGTCAAATTTTTGTATGAAAAGTTTAAAACTATTCCATTGTTAGCAAGGTTTCACTACTATGTCAAATGATATCCTTTATGCTTAACCTTCCGAAGTATTTAACATGCAACACAAACAAACACACCCTATCTGGTTTTCAAATATTTGTGATATAAATCGTAAAGCTATATTGTTGCAAAGTCAGTTTTCATAGTAACATTTAAATGTCACCCAAAATAATACACCCTACGTCCTCAATACAGGAAATATGATATTCTTCAAAGATAAGTTAACTGATTAAGACCGTCTTCATCATATTCAGGTAGTTTTTGATCACGCTGGGTCATTTGTTATAAACATTTTCACATTTAATACTATGTTCACACCACATGGGTCATTTGTAACTAAACTGTTCACACTAACAGTGAATAGAGATTGTCTTCCAGCTATAAACCAGAAATTACAACTGCTTCTATCTTTGTGTGTTTAACATTCCATTCTAAATAATTTTTCCCACGTTTCTTTTCATGCCCAAATAAAACAGTACTATCATAATTAAAGTTCTAAATCAATGGTACTGACAACCAGACAACAAATGGTCTAAATAGAGACTAGAATTTATTTTGTCTTGCAGCTATGAACCAGACTTTACAACTGCTTCTATCTTTGTGAGTTACATTCCTTTACAACTGATTTTCCCCACGTTTCTTTTCATGAACATATAACAGTACTATCATAATTAAAGTTCTAAGTCAACGGTACTTGTAACAACCAGAAAACAAATTGTATGAATAGTGACCATGGTGACTAGAAATTGTTTTGTCTTGCAGCTATGAACCAGACTTTACAATTGCTCATTTATCTGTTTGCTTCATTCCTTTTGTCACTGTTTTTTCCACAATTCTTTTCATGCCCTCATAAAAACAGAGTCATCATGAGAAAAGTTCTAAATGTGGCATTAAAGTCAAGAATAATGCAACCTTAAAACAAATGAACATCTGCATTCATAAAGAGAAGATAACTATGTAATGACAATTTTAGGAACATTAACAATCCAGATAAAATCTGCATCAAATTAATGTTTATTCACGTGCATTCATAAACAGAAGATAAATATCTTCATTGAGTATATAATGACCATAAAAGGAACATTAACAACTCAGATAAAGTCCACATCAACGGAATGTTTATTCACACTGCATTCATGAACAGAAAATAAATATCCCGATCTCATATCTATATTGGGAGCATAAAAACCCCTATTTGCAGGTGCTGATACACATGATACAATTGCTTGAATTCCTTAGAACAATGACTGTAAATGCTAAGAACTCATCAATCCATACAGTGCTAATATAGGTTAATATCCAGAAGTAGTAAATATTTTATATTTTAATCATATCCTATCAGAATATCTTCACCACTTCATGGTCAAAACATAAAAAAAATCTATAGAATTGCTAACATCTAGTTTAGTCAATGTTCTCAGGTCCCACTCTTGTTTTGTTTATTTACTATTTTTTTCTGTTAAAATACATCAACCCATGTCACAATAAACGGAAGTTTAGAATTATTGACTTATTTTTAATAACATGATTGTGTTTTCAATCGAAGTTCAAAGTCATCAACTATTTGTCACTGGTTCGCCACCCAAATAAATCCTCACAGCCTTGTTTGTATTCAATGTTTAAAAAAATTTAAGCAGTCACAAAAAATAAAACAGAGCTCCAATCACTTTTACATTCAACCTTCTTTAACATATATGAAAGTATTCAAAGCCTTTCCTAAAAGAAACTTCCAAATGACTTTGACAAAGTCAGTTTATGCATAAACACCTTAACCTAAATAATACAATACCACCATAGAATGTTTGTTAATCCAATTAATTTGTTAAGGGATTATCTCCTATAGCTAATCCTAGGAATAACTAATTTCTTTTGTCTGATTCTTATGATTTTTTATTTGGTGATAATATCACTTAAGTGAAAAAAACATCAAATTGACAGATGAAAATTGCCATATTGAGTGATAATTGTAATTGTCATTATTATTATGATGGTGTCTTAATCACTGACATGCTATTTTGACCTGAATTTAACTAAATAAGTATAAATGTGTTACATAAACATTAATTTTCTAAGATTAAAAAGTTTAAATTATTCTTTGTAGTCAATTTAACTATATAAGTATAAATGGGTTCCATGATCATTTTTCTATGATTAAAATGTTTTAATTATTTAATTCTTAATTCTAAATTTTTATTAAGCACATCTTTGGCCCGAGAACACAGTTATTTCGTAGTGCATTTCTTTTAGACAATAAATTCAAATTAAAAAAATCGCACCTGCTCTTTCTCAAAAAGATTTTTACAGTGTAGTGTACTACCAGTGAGACAAATAATATCAAAATTATAGAAACTTCTACCAGCTTTTACTCAAAATATTGACAATTCTGTGTTAAGGGGGTGTAAAATTAAGTTTGACAGCTTCAGACGTGATAAAATTTGACCTTTTTGAACTGGACCAAATCACTACTTAACATAAAGATTCAGCACCAAAATTTTTTTAACATGTAAATACATCCCCCTACTTAATATTTCATGCATTTTATATCAAGAAATAAATTGGGAAAGTGTATCAAATAAAACATGCAAGTTTTACACTGTTTACACTAGGGACTATATTCGTAGACAACGAAAACCAAAGGACGATAACTGTGTCCTTGGACCTAATACATGTATGCACACAAACTAACATCATGGTTCCGATAAAACTCTAATGTAACAAAACCTTGAAATGGTTCTTGATATAAAAATAAGACAACTATTATTGCCAATGAGACAGCTTTCTACCAAAGACCAAATTACATTTATTCTTAGTAAACAACTGTAGCTAGTTCAATGTACAGCTTTCAACAATGAGCAAAATCCAGACCACATATAAAACTATAAGTATGCTGGGAGTGTGGTATATGCAAATACTGTCATTCTCTGAGATGAATTATATTGGATTTACTATCACACTGTGCTATTGATATAATATCATTTATGGTGTTTTAACGCCACTTTTAAGCACCGCATTTAGGCTGTTTTCGTTGTGGCCCGTTTTTATTGATGGAGGAAGCCGGAGTGCCCTGAGAAAACCACCGACCTTCGATAGGAAAACTGACACTCCTAGTCAATTAAGATTGGAATCAAGTGCACCCGTATGAGCGGGGTTGGAACTCACAACCTCAGTGTTGACTGGCTAGTGAATGCACTAGTAACTACTTAGACCACTCGGCCCCTCTATTCATAAAATAATTTCTCTTATGTAAGCTAAAGTATGTAGTAAAATGGTAATTATGTCTTTTATATACCAGAGACTACTTTACAATTTATTACATAATATTTATATGCGCAATTCGTTTAACTGAATTTATACCTTTATATGTGACATGCCTTAAATTTTGACTACTTAAGCCATAAGATTTAAAGCTCATCTATATTAATAAATCTACATTTTCATTCACATTTATAATAACATAACTTTGCTCCAAAACTATTTGCTAATTGAATATATTTGTTGTTAAGTATCAATTTTTATGAATAAAATACAAGGCCATAACAAAATATTTTGTTATTTGCCTCCTGGCCAACAAATTAAAAGGAAGGCAGGTCAAATGATTTATTTTTCTAAATATCAGACTATATATGGAAATGTTCTGGACTTTCAAAATTAACCACGTTCTTATAAATAAAAAGACTTGGTACGATTACCAATGAGACAACTCTCCACCAGAGACGAAATAATGTAGAAGTTATCAATTATAGGTCACTAAATGTCTGGACTTTAAGGTGGTACCTAAAACTACAGGGAGATAATTCTGTAAAGTCAGCTAAATTTTAATTACATTGGGTAGTAAAAGGAATATTAAGCTTCTCAATGATCAGAATTGGTGTTTGTCAAATTGCTATATAACCAGTGTAATTTTTTCTGACAAAATGGTTGGTTCAAATTTTTATTTTTTTTTTATATTTTTGTTAAAGTGTCAAAGTAAATACTTTGAAAAAATTTTATGAAAATTAAAAGAACCAAATTAATTTAAGCGAAAGTGTTAGGTACCATCTTAAAGGTATCAGTACTAAACCTAAAATGTCCACAACAAGTGTTAGAGAAGCATCGAAGCTAAGAGAAGGAAAGGAGACAGAAAACCCAACTGCATTTTATCTTAGCCGAAGTGATTTTCCTGAATCATAATCTTTTTTGGCCTAATGCGTCTTCAAAGAATCACATGATTGATTTACCAAATGACAAATATAGGCTGATGATTTTTTTATGCAACAAATACCTCCCCAGAAACAAAACTATATTTTTGTTAGCCTAATGCATCTTCAAAGAATCATATGAGTGATTAAGCAAACTGATAAATCTGCAGCCATGTAAAGCTGCAATCTATGCATTGTGACAAATACAGGCCAAAGATTTTTTTTTAATAATATGACAAAGGCCAGCTCACAAAGACAACCACATCACACAAGATAGATTCTATCAGATAGCCTTATTGACTGAGAGGGTATTAACAGTCTGCATTCTAAAACAACAAAGGAATTACCTAGACAACTGAAACTATTTTACCCACCATTTCACCCTGTGAATTCCAAAGTTAAATATTGACTTAGAAGTTTGATAAACAAAATAACAGTAGTGGATGAACCTTTTTTCTTCTTGTTAAATAAAAATGTTTCTTTTGTAATTGATAATTAGAAAAATGATAACTTCATATTGTTACAAACATTTTCATCTTCAATTTACATAAAATAATGAGATTTTTTTTTTAAATGTTACAAATATTTCAGAAGTAGCTGTCAAACTCCCCAATTATACAATATCTTACAATAAAGAAAAAAATGTTTTCCCTGATTATTCTAAAGTCAGGGCAGATTTTATTTATAGCATACATGAACTATTAGTGTAATTTCAGAACTGAACAGGAAAAACAAACCACTTTACATCTTTCCATGTTCATTTTAAGGTGTCAGACCACCAATTAAAAGTCCCTATCTGTTCAACCAAATTTTGCAATTTTCATAGCTTTCTAAAGTTTTTGTCTTAAGTTTAACCTCTTACAAACCAGGTATGTCCTGAATCGTACAGGTATCACCTTTCTTCATGCAAATTTTCAGCATACCTTTAATGCCATATAAGAAAGAAGAGACCTTCCGAATGGATGTACCACTAAAAATAACCCCTGGTTTTCTTGAAATCTTAAATTAGTATACTATGCAGCGCAGTAATCCTCAATTTTTAATGTCAAATCATAGACAAGTAAATTTGGGCTCAAAATGGTCTTAATATATTTCTCTTTCACCAAAAGTTTCATTTCTGCAAATTTGTTGGGTAGTTTAAGTAAACAATGACATCAAATGCACTATTTTTTGTCCGAGTAGGCCTACTTTCACATACGTTCTAAATTTGAGGGAGTAATTGGTGGTGTGACACCTAAAGAGACAAAAAAGTTGATTAGAAATCTTTTATTTTGCTTTATTCTTAATCCTTAGTCAATTTGTAGTTAAAAACAGCCTATCTGAGCATTATGCAACTTATATTAAAAATTTCACAGCTCAATTTAAACTGACTGTAATGTATGACTTTGATAGAAAATACTTGAAAATTTCATTTTGGGCTACAGGAACATAAACTTTCAATATCAAGATCAGTTTTTGCTGATTTTTCCTTGTTTGTTCTACTACTTTAAAGACTTTCCACAATTTTTGCAATGAATTTAGTAAAAAATCCAAGGTATTGAAGTGTCAAGGAATATTGACCCCCCTTTTTTTCATCTGGTGTCAGTAAAGTACTACAAATTGATCAAAAGTGCAGTCATGGTCATTTAACTGTGTTTATTTACATCAGTTAATAAAATTTAAGATATAAAAATTTCTTTTGGAATAATAAATGGTACTTTTGTGAGTCTCTGCAGTGTTTACATTAGGCTATGCTATCTGCCAAGTACATATTATGACGCATTGATATAAGGGGTAAAAATCAAATAATTTCATTAAATCTGCATAACAAAATTTGTTTGGGGGTAGTAAACAACCTATGTTTCAATGTTTAACACCACAAGAATAACTTTCTGTGCATTTATAGCATTATTTAGGACATTTTTTATATAAAAGCATATTGTCAGGGTGGGAAAAGCTAATAATAGCACAAACTCAAGTTTTAGGCTCTAAATTTGCAATATGTGACATTTTGCACCCAAAAAGGTTGAAATGAGGCTACTATTATCTCAAATGATCAGTTAAGACAAAAAAAACAATTGTTTTCTGATTTTGATGTTTCACGGCATTTTGCTTAAAGAGACAAAAAAGTTGATTAGAAATCTTTTATTTTGCTTTATTCTTAATCCTTAGTCAATTTGTAGTTAAAAACAGCCTATCTGAGCATTATGCAACTTATATTAAAAATTTCACAGCTCAATTTAAACTGACTGTAATGTATGACTTTGATAGAAAATACTTGAAAATTTCATTTTGGGCTACAGGAACATAAACTTTCAATATCAAGATCAGTTTTTGCTGATTTTTCCTTGTTTGTTCTACTACTTTAAAGACTTTCCACAATTTTTGCAATGAATTTAGTAAAAAATCCAAGGTATTGAAGTGTCAAGGAATATTGACCCCCCTTTTTTTCATCTGGTGTCAGTAAAGTACTACAAATTGATCAAAAGTGCAGTCATGGTCATTTAACTGTGTTTATTTACATCAGTTAATAAAATTTAAGATATAAAAATTTCTTTTGGAATAATAAATGGTACTTTTGTGAGTCTCTGCAGTGTTTACATTAGGCTATGCTATCTGCCAAGTACATATTATGACGCATTGATATAAGGGGTAAAAATCAAATAATTTCATTAAATCTGCATAACAAAATTTGTTTGGGGTAGTAAACAACCTATGTTTCAATGTTTAACACCACAGAATAACTTTCTGTGCATTTATAGCATTATTTAGGACATTTTTTATATAAAAGCATATTGTCAGGGTGGGAAAAGCTAATAATAGCACAAACTCAAGTTTTAGGCTCTAAATTTGCAATATGTGACATTTTGCACCCAAAAAGGTTGAAATGAGGCTACTATTATCTCAAATGATCAGTTAAGACAAAAAAAACAATTGTTTTCTGATTTTGATGTTTCACGGCATTTTGCTTAAAGGTGTCAGACCACCAATTAAAAGTCCCTATCTGTTCAACCAAATTTTGCAATTTTCATAGCTTTCTAAAGTTTTTGTCTTAAGTTTAACCTCTTACAAACCAGGTATGTCCTGAATCGTACAGGTATCACCTTTCTTCATGCAAATTTTCAGCATACCTTTAATGCCATATAAGAAAGAAGAGACCTTCCGAATGGATGTACCACTAAAAATAACCCCTGGTTTTCTTGAAATCTTAAATTAGTATACTATGCAGCGCAGTAATCCTCAATTTTTAATGTCAAATCATAGACAAGTAAATTTGGGCTCAAAATGGTCTTAATATATTTCTCTTTCACCAAAAGTTTCATTTCTGCAAATTTGTTGGGTAGTTTAAGTAAACAATGACATCAAATGCACTATTTTTTGTCGAGTAGGCCTACTTTCACATACGTTCTAAATTTGAGGGAGTAATTGGTGGTGTGACACCTTTTATATACAAAAATATCATAAAAATCATGTAATTAAAAAGCTTAACCTAAAATATTTCACAACTCTGTCATGTTCATATGTCAAATCAGCATACCTCTTTTTTTTATAAGTAATTCATAAAGAGAGAAAAAAAATGACCTAGAAATAACAGTCTTAATTTTAAATCTTTTAAAGAAAACAAATGTGACCTTGAAAACAGCCTTACATTTAAATGTGAAATTATACTCAATTACATGATTTAATTTAGAGGAATTTAAATATCTAATAAATTGCTATAAACTGGTCCAGTGAATTATAGAGTTCATAGTTTGACACACGCAATTATCCAATTTAAAACCAATAAAAACATTGGATTCATATCACTGTTAAGAACATTAAATGAACATTCCTGTGAGTCATTGAAAAATATTAAACACATTCTATAAAATTCAGAAATTTCTCTTTAATAGGAAAAGACAATTATTCAGCAGTATCTTTCAATATTTAGAGAATACTGTTTTGCATTAAACACTGTGCAGGTCAATGATTGACTAACTGACAATATCTATGATTTTTTTTAGATCTGTAAATAAGACAGCAACACAACAAACAAATAACCAAAAGACATCTAGAGGGGAATATGCAGTCTTCAACAATATACAGCTACAATAAGTCAAACAATAAATTGTCCAGTTATATAAAAGTACCAGAATTCCGAAAAACAATCAAATATCTGCCCTCAACATCCATTCTCCAAAAAACGAAAAGCAATACAACATGGCATACAACAATTACTGAAGAGGAAACCTGACTTTTTGTTATTAGTTTGTTAAATTTTTTTAAGGAGTTAATCATTTCATTTTATTCCTTCTTTAAACATGTTAAATAAATGAAACAAAACAATAATATTTAATGAACTGGTAAAAAACAGCCAAGAACATTTTTCATATTATATGCCTTGATTAGGCCACTAATAATATTATTTCAACTAAAAATCTTTCTAACCTAAAATGATTTAAAAGAAAAACCATCATCTGTTCATACTATATATATAGATCAGAATTTAAGTAAAAACTAAATCAATTTGACTTTTTTTGAAATACTTCTATAAACCACACAAGTGCACAGAAATAGACAATTATTCTATATATAATTGTACACTTACTTCAGTGGTTATACAATTCTTTTATCCATGCATGACAATGATCCACATTGACAACAATGCCCACATATTAATAGAATGCTTTTTCCATGAAAATGTGTGATACCATGTTGACTTAAAACTGCACAATAAATTCCTTATAATCAACCATAGCCATTTAAAATATCTCTAAATCTTGAAACTAATTATTTATCCATAAAACTCAACAACAAAAAATCACTTTCACAAAATCACACTCCAGAATAAGGTGTAGCCACACCTTCAATTTATAATTCTTTAAAAATCACAATTTATTGTGATTATTATCAAATTTTTCCTCCATTATACAAATGTACCCAAATATACATGTGCTCACATTCCGGTATTTAATTCTCATATTTTCAATTTAAAGAAGATCGCTCAGGTGTGACAACAGAATAGACTGAGGAGTTAAATGACATGAAATATATCGCAAAACATCCTCCCGAACTTATCTAATTTCACCTGTGTCAAATGTTGTTGTTTAATTTTAATGATTTCAACTTCCCGTCAAAGATATTACGGCAGATAAGGTCACTGTATATAGTGGCTCAGGTCAATTAATTTAAACAAAATTGATTTGAATTTTATCTCAGTCTTCAAGAATTTGTTCAATTATTGGGAAATGATATTGGAAATTTATTGATAAAATTTTAAAATTAATAGATTTACATTCAAAAAAGTAATTCTTCTACTACAAGGAAAAAAGTCCTCATATTCTTAAAAATTTACTCAAAAGGGAAATAAATCTATACAAAAAGAAATTAATATCTATGATTTTCTCCTACAGGAAAATAGGGAAGAATACTTTTTCCTCAATTATTTTACCTAAGTTTAATAGGAAACCCGCAATATAGTAAGGATTGACAGTTAAAAATAACAATACTGGGTACATTACAGAGAGGGGGGGAGGGGGTCGGAGGGGTCCTGATCCTGAAATCCTTGGCTTAAATAACATGAATTCCAGAGGTCCTGAATCCTGAGCTTGAAAACACCCAACACCTGATACCAGAGTCCCAATAAATAAAGGTCCGACTCCCCCCCCCCCCCCCCCCCATTTTAAACAAAATATGATCAGTGGAAAAGAAAAGGAAATTTGTGTTTAAGTATTCAACAATACCCAAATTTTCTATAGTCCTACTTGTATCATTTGGCAAAATCTTTCACTATAAAACATGCTAAAAAACCTTCATCAGAAATCCAAAAAATATTGTGCTAATGACAATAAAAGAATCTGCAGCTCTTTTCACAAAAATGTACATCTAAGTATAACTTAACTATCAATTTTAATCATTATAAGATTTTTATGAAAAGAGTCACTGCAGAAAACATCCGCAATACTGTAAATTCAGAAATCATTGCGTGCATTTATTATTGCAATTTTAATTTTTGCAATATTCAGAAAAATCCTATTTGATTCATATAAAAAATTCCAAAATGGGAGTTTTAATTATTGTGATTATAACCCTGTCACATTTATTGCAATTATAAAAACATAGCAATAATTTCTGAATTTACATTATTGATACAGCAGGATAAAAAGATAAATAGAAATTATATTTAACTTACCTTTGATTTCATTGTCTGGTACAGGGTAAGAAGTAGTTGACAACATCTTCCACGTCTCTTTTTTTCACTTTCAATCCTCTTTGTATGATATATCCTTGACGTGACACAATAGAGTAATCCAGAAATGGTGAATTATTGTTGCAGATGGTAATGTTTGGTCTTAACCTTATTTACAATATGACCCTTAGACTGGTCGATGTTATTTATATCGCAGAAGCTGAATTCTGAACATTTCCATTATGCTTCCTGATTGGTTCACAGATTTTGATAAAAACATTCCTGGTAAAGGATTTGTAGAATATTCATATTGCCATCATTATCATGTTTGCTTATCAATATTTTCAAATTGGTGATTCCATTTTGTAACTTTAAAGCTGAAATCTGTTGATGTTGTATACATCCTTAGTGGTTACACCCATCTCTCACACATTTGTTTCCAAATAGAAATTTTCGATTTCCTGAATCACATGATCTATGTCAACACTAAACTGTTGAATCACAGGTTTGAATTACATAGATATGTGAAATTTGATTCACATTTCGTTCATTTTATCATACATTAGCAGGTAAAATATATTGACATAAAGGATTTAATATCAACTTCACTGTCAAGTAAAAATTGATGCAGTTATTTCAATAAAAACCTGGTCATTTTTATAAACAAATGAATTATATATTCCATTGAGATTTATAGTTCAAGCTTTACCTTATGTTAGTAATACTTAAGAATTTGACCTTCACATTATGTTTGTAATTCTTTTAGAATTTGACCTTCACCTTATGGTTTGCAATTCCTTTAGAATTTGACCTTCACCTTATGTTTGTAATTCCTTTAGAATTTGACCTTCACCTCATGTTTGCAAAACCTTTAAAATTTTACCTTCACCTTATGTTTGTAATTATTACAAGTCATATAAAAATTCATTGTCAAACATTATTACTGATTAATGCAATTAAAGGGATTCTAGCTTAGAAATAATCTATCAGAATTTAAAAGTTAGGAATAAAAATTTGCGAAAAAAATTGAAAATAAAACCTCTGTAACAAGCTTGACTGAAGAAATTGTAAAACACTGCTCATTACCGTACCTATTAAGTAAAGCCACCTCCTATCTCCATACCTGTTTAGTTCTTTCTGTGTTCTGTAAGCCATAGCCAGCTCATTATCCTCGTTCACAATATTATCGTTCCCACCGTAGGATTCCTTAGCTATTGCATGGGTTGTTATACTCTTTTCTGCCATCATGGCTCGGAGCTGTAGACATTCTTCACGTCTTCTCTCTAACTCATCATTCATAGCCTCAAACTGGTCTGTAATTATTTGTATATGTTATTGAAATATTTAAACTTTTTCTATCAACATGCCACAACAATTGTTCATTTTTCTTCCTTTTTAATATTTAAGATATAAATGATAACGTGAAGAAATTGGAATTAAAACACTCTATATTTATAAAAACACTTTTCTGGAATATGCTTAGATTAATTAAGATGTTAAGAAGTAGAGTGTTTCCTCTATGTTAAGTTAAACTGCCAATGATCAAGGACTTCTGTTTTTGTATAATGCATTATATTTTTATTGAAAAAGAGATTTTTTACATCTTTATTCATTTGATTGAAAAAAAAATCTATCCAAAACTCAAACTTTAGAATACATATTATCATGATTATATAGTATATCAGGGAACCAGTACTGTCCTCCATGATTATATAGTATATCAGGGAACCAGTACTGTCCTCCATGATTATATAGTATATCAGGGAACCAGTACTGTCCTCCATGATTATATAGTATATCAGGGAACCAGTACTGTCCTCCTATGGGAAATAACTCTTAAATTCCAGATCTGGAAAATTATCTAAAGCTAGTAAGAAACACATAGATCTGATTCTTACATTCAAAGAAGCATTTATCAAAACATGCGGCAGTTTCTCGCTGCATTAAAGACCCATTGGTGGCATTCGGCTGTTGTCTGCTCTATGATGGGGTTGTTCTCTTTTACACATTCCCCATTTCCATTCTCAATTTTACATCTCATTGATGCAGATTAACAGGGACCCAGGAGCCCAATTTTATAAAATAATATTTGTTGTAGCCAGGTTTGCCACCAGAGACTGTTTTTCTTTTTAATTGTTACTTAGTACTGCAACTCATTTCTAGATGAAAAATAATTCAATAACTTGTTGTACGATTTTTTGGGAAGAGATTTGAGCTTCACAAAGGATAGCTGGGCTAATTGAATACTCCTCTGCTACAGTCAAGCTTGTTCATTCAGGTAAAAAAAAAAAAAAACAATATCTCTGAATAAATAACAATTTCATATTTGTAAATGTGCTTTCTTGGCTTATATGTAAGGGGAAATTCTGATATAACATGTGTGTAATAAATTAATGTTTCAGGTAAATGCAGGTAAAATGGAAGAATGGGAAAAGGGAGTGCAACATTTCATCAAGAATATTTATTGTTAAATAAAACTTTATAGCAATCTCTCCATTTCTCAATATCAACATAACAGTTAACAGTTCAGCCATAAAAAAAAACCACTCTTAGAGAACAAAAATCTTAAGCTTTTGAAATTCAAAAAGCAAATCTTATAGATCAATTATGATTCAAATTGCAAAAATAGGGAGATAACTTTGATGCAATGCATTGTCAGACTGGATTCTTGTCTATTCCATTTCAGATTTATGAATTTTTAATTTTTTTTGTAAAATGAAGTCAAAAAAAATGTATGCCTTTTTTTATTATTATTCAAAATATTTAAAATTTGCTTATAATATCAAAATTTTGTTACAAAAAGTCAGTTTAATAATTTTTATCAATTTTTGGACTTTTTCCAAAATTCAAAATCTGAACATCATATTATTTCATTAAATTAATACAATATTTCATTATCATAATTTAATTAAAATCTGCAGAAAGGAATCCAATCTTCGACGGGTATTTCATCTGGAATAATATTTTGGTCAAAATGCAAAGGGCAGATAACTCTCATCTTACCCAGGAGTATTCGGACTGACCGACTGCTGTCTTTACCAAGGTCTATCCAAGTTAGGGAGAATTAGTTAATTGTTACCATGGTGACCAGACCAGTCAGGGAGAATTAGTTAATGAAACCAATGAGTAATGGTAAACAAACCATACAGGAATAGGAAAATAAAAGAAAATTCTGTTTGTCAATAAAATATCTGTCCTCCAAATAAAACATTGGATGTGCAACTTATCTGCCTTCAAACATGTTTAACCCTGCCACATTCTTTATGTGCCTGTCAGCAAAGTCAGTAGAATGTATGTCAATGATTGTTTTAGCTTCATGTACATGTATGTCATTATTTTTTTCATAATTTGTTTGGTTAAGTGTTACTTTCCAACATTAATTGTTTCATATTTTCATGTCAGGGCCTTTTCAAGCCTGCCATACGTTATCAGTTTTTCTCCTTTTTGACGACAGTTGGATTGCCTAAACTTTGGTGGATATTTCTCATTGGGAATCATACCACACATCTTCTTATTTTTATAGACAAATATCTCTTCAAATTCATAACTTGCTTTTGTGTACTATGTTAAATCCATGAAGACTTATTAATTCACTTGATACCGATATTTAAGTTAATCATAAATTATTCTGTTGGTCATACAAGATAGTTACTGCAAGAACTTGACCATGCGCTTTGTGGTCTATGTACAAATAATCTTTTCGGTT
Organism: Mytilus edulis; assembly: GCA_019925275.1. Lineage (NCBI taxonomy): Eukaryota > Metazoa > Mollusca > Bivalvia > Mytilida > Mytilidae > Mytilus > Mytilus edulis. The sequence goes on from CM034354.1 coordinate 45,409,029, forward strand.
TCCAATAATCAATAAAAGATTGAAATATGAAAAATATGGAATTATCTTATGAAATCTGAAAAGGAAACCAAAAACAATTGGTCAACCAAACTTGCACCTTTATAACTATCAGCTTAATTGATTATTTGAAGTAGCACTGATTACTTGAACAAAAAGTTGTCTGAACATACTGTTGGCCTTATAAGTTTTAAAGGTCAATTATGTGAACCAAAAGTTGTCTTTTCTGGCGTCAGTAATTTTGGATCAGAAAAAGTTCTATGATAAAGTATATAGCGTCTAAGAAAGAAACCTACCCATTAGTTCTTTACCCGAGGGGGACACTTCTTGTTGGGTGAAGTCAGTACTGTCAGTGATAGCCTTCATTAATTTACCAACTTCTCTTTTTAACTTGTCATTCTCATTCTCAAGTTCTTGCATCTGAAAATAACATATAAATAGAAATATAACTTAGCAATGTATTCTTTATAAATGAAAGGGGCAAATGTGAAAACTATCTGACATATGGTCCTTTGATATGCTAGATTTGTTCAGTTTTATTTACCTGGTTGTGTTTAAAAAAAATCTAGAATTAATTTCTGAATCTATATACTAGTTTATAATTTAACAAAAAAATAATAAAAAACTGGACAAAGGGAGGTAATTCAAACAGATATGTAAAGATATCTGTAGCTCATGAAAAAGAGTCTCTTAAACTGTGTTTTAGAGTTCAAAGTACAATTAAAAGGTAATATAAAAAAATGACTTCTACATAAAAACAGATAGATAAATACTATCTTTTAAATATCAACAATATTAATCAATTTAAATGACCTTTTAATTCAGATATTCTTTAGTTTTGATTGTGATAATGACTGTCTTTTTACGTATTAATTTCAGATATATGAATGCCCTTGAATGTTTGACTGATATCAGGTATACAAAAATAACTAATACAAACAAACAGAGATATAAATACTATCTCTTAAATATCAACAAAATCATTCTTTTTCACATTAATGACCTCAATTTAGAGTTTAAACTTTCTGCTTTGGTGTATTTATTAATATGCTTTCTTTAAAATAAGGTTTGTTTTAATCAATTAACCAAGACAAGTAAAAATGTATAGATCTACACAAAAATGAAATTAAAAGCAAATCAAGGGGGAGTAATTCACATTGGACAGTAATGTGTTGGTCTTTTGTAGTGGAAAGTTGTCTCATTGGCAATCATACCAAATCTCCTTATCTTTGTACTGTAAATTCAAATTATTGCTGTGTTTTCATTAATGCTTAAATGTGTCAGGTTAAAATCACAATAATTAACTCACATTTTGAATTATTTCATATATATAAATTTAACAGGATTTTTCTCAATATCGTTAAAATTTAAATTGCATTTTAGTCTAAAATGACAATTCGCAATAATAAATGCACACAATAATTTCTGAATTTACAGTATAATGAAGGTTACTCGAGAGATGTTGCAATGTAAAAATAGGCATCGTATATATAACACCAATACATGGTGTATTTAAATATGTTTCATAATACATTATTATACTTATATTATAGTATATATCAAACTAGAATATAAGTAAAAAGATTAAAACATATACTGATCTATTTGGTTAATATCTACATGTACAGAGTCTACAATATTGTGTAAGTATAAGAAATAGTAAAGTTTTAAAAAATCTACACCACAATCCATAATATGAACTTCCACCATCTATTAGTCTAGCTAAGTAATAGCAAGCATGTTCTCCATACATTAGTAACACACAAGTCATTTATAGCAAACAAGAATGCATCCCAAGTACACGAATGCCCCACTTGCACTACAAATTTCTATGTTCAGTGGACCGTGAAATTGGGGTAAAAACTCTAATTGGCATTAAAATTAGAAAGATCATATCATAGGGAACAAATGTACTAAGTTTCAAGTGGATTGGACTTAAACTTCGTCAAATTCAAACGGACGAACAGACGGACACAGACCAGAGACCATTATGCCCCTCTACTATAGTAGGTGGGACATAAAAATTCAAAATCCCATCAGAAAATTCAAAAAGAATGATTACTGCCATTTGCATTAAACAAAAATTATGTGATGTCTTATCATTGTAAAGATAGCAGGAATTAATGCTTTCACTAGGTTTTTTCAGTTTTTGTAAAAGCTGGGTAAAATCAATCTTGTTAGATATAAGAAATGCCATATTTTGTCCCTATCTTTTGGTTACAATGACAAATAGATGTGAACATGTATGAAGAGAAATTCAAAGAGTACGAACAACATTTGTAATTGTATTATAAAGAAGCACAAAATAGCAAGGCAAGCCAAGATTTTACTTTTTGTCCTTGTGAGTAAAGATAAATACAGGAATTTTTAAATATGTTCCAATGGTATACAGATATTGTTATATCAGCAATTAAATAAATAAAAGTAGAATGAGTCTGAGGTCACAGATGCCCCCACTCAAGCTTTTCAGCTAATATGGGAACGGAGTGATTGACCATGAAGACGGACAGTCAAGCCAAGGGTAATACTTAATGCCCCATTTGCCTACAGTGGAATCATAAAAATAAATATAGTTATAATTCTCTGAAGTTTTTCCATTTTTTATATTTAATTATGCCAGAAAACATCACACTGTCTCTAAAAAAATAACAAGGGATTTTTGTCAGGTAACAATTATTCAAAATACAAATTTCTGATTACAAATTCAAATTTTTCTTTGGTGCTATACCTATAAAATATTACAAGATTACATACTTGTACATATAAAAAGATAAAAATATACAATCAAATGAATAAAGTAGAAAAGAAAAGAATATAGGGTGCATATACATGTACAGATGACCAACATGTATTCTTTGGTATTGAAGCCAAATTAACCCAAAGAAGAAGATTAGTGGGTATTAGTTGAAAGGGCTACACACACTATACTAGTACTACATCTAGAAAGTTAGGAGAATATAAATCCAATATCCGCACACACCACCCTTTGTATACCTTCAGGTTATTATAAGCAAATTCTGGTGTAGTTATTTGGAATTTTGTCAGTTCGTCATCATCATCGTCTCGGTCGTCTAACTCGCTCCTCAGACGAGATTTTGTTAACTCTAGATCCTTGACACGTTTTTGTAGTTTAATGACGAGCTGGACATCGTCAGCATTCACCAATTGTTTCTGTTTAAATTTGCATAGTAATTTATTTTAAACAGAAGGTTTACATTCAAATGGGAGAAACTCACCAAATATAATTTTCAAATTTTTTGGGACCACAATGGGCTAAAAGGATTGAAAAAGAATACAATTTTGGATAAAAAAAAAAAAAGAAATATATTTTTAGGATCTGTCATTATTTAGTCAAAAAATTTGTAGCTTCCATTATTTTTCATGAAGATTTTTGGTAATGTTAAAATAAAGCCAAAGCAATATGTTTTTTGTAAGTGAGTAAATAGTCTTAATAAATTCCCAACAAAAGCTTCTGATGCGATGTTTGTGCTGTATATTAGTATTCAGCAGAAAGGAGTTAAAACATTTAGTCATCATAATCTTGCCACTTTTCAATATCGATTTTATAGTTTGGTTTGTAACCAACAAAAGAGGTAATGTTCTCGCTACAATATCAATTCAGCATAAACATTGCAGTATAGACAATTTAGAAATAAATTTAACTCAAGGCCATTTTGTACATTTTCATTAAAAAAGGAACAGAGAATAAAAACAAATTTTACCCCAAAAAAACCAACCCTAACGACCATCTATTGATAATCAGTAAAATAACAAGTATGTAAAAGCATTCCGATTATCTCCCTTAATCTACTACCTGTAAAGTATTGTTTACTTACTTTTAGTGCATTAAATGCTGAATCAGTGATGACATCACTACTAGGGGTTGGTTTTTGTTCTTGTTCTTCACTTGTGTCAATTTCTTTCTGCATTTCAGCCTTTTCTTTTTCCAGATCTTTGACACGGTTTTGTAACTTTAGTAACAAGCCGACATCAATATCCTGTGATGAAATTTATTAAATATGAAAGTTTTGATTTTCTATAACATTATTGCATATATATGGATGGATAGCGAATGTTTGCCTGATTCAATTGTTTTTTAAGACGAGGGTTAAACTACTTGATTAAAAATTGATAAAAATAGGCAAATTTTGGATTGTCTTTTTAAACAAAACTTGCAAGATTTAGAGCTTTACATATTATTTAGCTACCTGTCTATTGTTTACGGCTACACGTTGCTCTCAGGACTCCTTTTGGTTATTTTATAGTTGGGTAGCTGTCTCCTTGATGAAAACCCCACACCTCCCTATATTCTAAATACAACACCAACATTAATCACTCCGTCAGTTGCAATTTAAAACTTGGGTTGATTTAGATTTTGACATCAGTATTGACGAAGACTTCATGTTGCACTGGGCCGGCATATATAAGTATTTATCAAAGTTGTTCAAAATCGAACATATAAATGTTGTTTGTTTATTTATAGTTAACACATGTTTGGTTAATTATAGTAAGGTCGGTTTGATTTGGATATTGAGTTCATGCACGAGTGAACTCAGGTGGTTTAATGTCATTCGAGCCATTGCAGTCAAAGTGTACAGTAGCATTTTGCAAAATAAATAATATTATTAATCATATTATTTATTTTCAGATTTGTGGACAACAAGTATGGGGAAACCAGTACAAGCTGCTTAATAGCTATATATCTATATATATGAACTTTCCACAATATTACACTCATATTTATAATAAAATGTGCGCTTGTCTCTGCAAGTGGCGTCTCCCATGTAAGAGTTTGTGGTTATTTGATAAATATTTTATGTTCGTTTTATAATTTTTGTTGGGTAGCTGTGTCATTGACATTTAACCCACATCTTCCTTTTTTTCTACTATAACACTGACCTTAGTTTCTCCATTAACAGGTAGTGGGGGAGCTGGTGCTTTCTTCTTCTTCTTTGATTTCTCTGTGCCATATCCTTGATCCTACAGATTTACAAAAAAAAAATGGTCATGTATATGGTGAATGATGGGAAATTAAAATTTTATATTCTAAAGTAAATTTTAGCAATGTTTGTGCACACATGTTTCAATTTGTTTTATGAGTCCAGTGTAAGGCATGTTGTATTGCCAGGCAAAAAAAATCTTCTTGTAAAATGCCCTTTTGTGGTATGTAAAAATAAAGTAGTATGTTGGTTATAGGGGCATTATAGAAACTTTTCATTTATTCCAGATCCATGTTTCATAGAATAGCCATTTTCAACTCATGAGAATCATAAAATATCTTTCATGCAAGGATTTTTAAGACAAACACTTTTATAAGTCAATGCTTAGTTAGGAATTATTAAATTCTGTAGACTCATTTGTTTTTGAAGGAAAACCAATTTCAGAAAATTGAGGAATAAGTTATATATTCAGAAATACTTGATTTTTTGGTATATGCATGTATGGTCAAAGCCAAAAGAAATAACTAATTTTTATAATTATCCACAGCACAAGAGTTTTGAAAATAAACAAGCAGAAATTTATATGACAAACAGTAACAAGTGTCAGAAGTTATCTCCCCTAGATTTACCTCTTTTTCATTTTCCTCTTCCTTCTTCTCATCAGGAGATACAGAACTGGTATAAGATTCTAGACTGATAGCGCTTATGTCTGACGGTGTTCGTTTGTGACCTTGAGGACTTGTGAGGTATTCCATTTCTCCATGGAGGTTCTCTAATCTTTGTTGTAACCGAGCATGCTCCTTGACAAGTTTCTGATGGTGCTCTCTTTCGGAATCCAACTCTGATAGCAACTGTTTCTTAGCAGCCTCAACTTTAGCTTTCACCATATCTATAAATACAAAGTTCCTTCGTGAATTTCATCAAATATATATTTCTTCAAGTGTTAAATCAAGTTTACAACTGGATGTAATCTATTATTTTAAGTTCCTTCATGAACATCCTCAAAAGTTTCATTTAAATTTGAATTACCAATGCATATTATTTTATGGGCTCTATTTTAAACATTATTTTTTAATTTCTTCTTTATCTAGTCTAAAAATAAACTGGAAAAAAATGATAAAATTGTAAAGTTCTTTGATGTTCATCCTCACACGATTTATCAAGTATCAATTTTTTTTTACATCTGCGTATTATTTATAATGTATTTATTTGTTCAATTTATATTTCATATTCATCTTATCTGAAAATAGATAAACAAAATCTGGTTTTCCCTACATTATATATAACTGAACATCAAATTTAGATCAATCTTATTAAAACATTCATTATACAATATGTCCTTTTTACATTTCCCTAATCAAAAGGAAATTCCAGCATGAGAAAATCAAAATGTGAAAGCTAAAAAATACTTATTTTGGTGGCAACATATCCAACATAATAAATATTTCATATTTTTAATTTAAACTTTTTCATGATTTACTTTCACTTCTGGCAAATAGTAATAAGTCTCATTTATTGGGTTTTCTTTCCTGATGGAAATAAATAGTGTACCAAAAGATGTAAAGGTTAAGATTGAAGGTCAAGGTACAGTAATTGGGTTATGTCACAGATTTTTATGAAATTTTGCATAAAGTTTTGGTTCATTGAACTATAACCGAAAATCGGAAAGAAATCCCATTATCTGTTTTATTTCTTGAAATATTACTGATTTAATTCTTTCGAAATAGGTGAACATTCATAAAGACTGCACATAACATCGACGAAATATCCATAAATTTCCAATTTTTAAGATAAGAGTATTTTCTGTAGGAAAAATTTAAAAAAAATCTGTGACATAGCCTTTTTACTGTAACTTGATCTTGAGTTTAGTATAAATTACCAGCCAGTTCTTTTTCTTGTTCATCCAGCTGAGTTTTTGCCAGTTCTAAATCAGCTGACAGTTTGTTGTTCTCCTCTGTTAATTTGTTTGCAATCTGTGTAAAGAAATAAGAGATAAATTAAAAAAAAAACTCACTTCTCCGTTATCAATGATTGTTTGATAGATTGATTTTGCTTGCTTGATGTCCAGTGGCAATTATTTCGTGCATTTTCAGGCTGGCTCAGAACATCTGTCTACTAATTGGAAATAAATCCAGTTCATCTTTACATATATAACTATCTTTTTTAAAACAAAGAAGGGTACTAATTCTGAAAAGGTATTCTAACATGTATGAGATAATGTGATAGTTTCAAAAGTTTGTCCTTCAATCATCAGAAATATATTAAAATAATAAAAGCTGTGGTTGAGCTTTTTTTAAGTTATAGCCCAAAACGGCTTGGAGCACCACACTACCACAGATTATTAACCGTATTCTCTACTGAAAAACTCAATCAAAACTATAGTAAAACAATACTAATTGTAAAATTGTGCCTGTTGAAAAAAAGAGTTTGCTGCACCATCTAATTCTTCTACAAACTTGGCATGAACAGAGAAGCTGGGTTAATACTCGTAATGCGCCTCAAATTGAGGAACTCTAAAGTTGTGTGTAAACAAAAAAATCTATGTGTAGAGATATGTGTTTATATTTTTTAAGAAGTGACTCAGCTTAACCATTTGTGTTAATTTGGAAAGTAGAGGACCATAGAATAAATGTGTAAAAAAAATGGAGTTATTGAATATATGCAAAGCATCAAATTTTCAAAGTTCTTATTGTGTGAAAAAGGGAATTTATACCATGAGGCACAGCATCACCAAAGGATTTTTGGGGTGTGTCCAATTTACAGAAAAATTGAATCTCACTTCAAACCCTGAAAATATGAACTTAGCTACAAAAGAAAACATTACCAGTACCGCCTATGGGAAATCAATTACGGTTCCTGACCCAGCTTTACATTCACAGAATATATTTCATGACCTAAATATTGACCCAGTACCTCCACTTTGTCTTTCCTCATTATTTCCTTCTCAGCTATCAGATCTTGTTTTTCTATTTGTTCTTTCTCTAACTCTATTTTCAAAGCCTTAATCTCCGCCAGCAGTTCTGTAATTTTATTAGATGACTTTTCAACTTGACCTGACGACCCTCGTAATTTCTCCAGTTCTACTTTCATTTTATCCATTTCTCCTTCTTGTTGTTTGACAGCATTCATTTCTTGTTTCTAAAAATGAAATATCAACATGATGCATTTTATCTTCAGTATTAAAATTTAACATGTTTAACCAGGCCATATTCTGTGTGTATGTGATTGTCCCAAATCAGGAGCATGCTATTCAGTGGTTGTCGTTTGTTGCTGTGTTACATATTTGTATTTCCTTCATAATTTTGAAAATAAATCAGGCTGTTAGTTTTGTCAATTGAATTGTTTTATATTTTTCATGTCAAGATTTTTTATAGCTGACAATACTGTATGGTTTTTTTTCTGTTTTTCACTGTTTTTCACTTTCATGAGTATGTCTTTTTAGGTTTGCACTGGAGCTGGTCTCCTTTAGTCCAGTAAAAATATTTTCGATTTTGAAATTGTTTTTTTTTTATCTTATTTTCACTTTAGTCTATTAAAAAACCACATATATTTCCGATTTTGAAATTGTTTTTTTATCTTATTTTTCACTATCACCATGATAAGACCTTACCCTGACATCCAGTTGCTGTTGAAGCTGTATAATCTTGTTCTCTAAGCCTTTGTTTACATTCTTGATGTGGTCCACTGATTTAGCCTCAATCTGAAATACAATACAGTCACTTCTTATGGTTTACTGCCAACATATAAATGTAAATGAATTATCAATGAAAAACATGTGATATTTTTTAGATAGGCGATATCAATACAATACAAGTGATTTCTGAATAAACAACCACCTACACTTAAGATAACATTGTAATGTGTGATGAAAAGTACATTGTTCTATTTTGGGAAACCTGAAATGTACGGTTGCTATCTTATTGGTGTTCATCCAACATCTGTTTTATCTATATATGATTTACTTACAATATAAACTATAAATATAGATAAATGGGGAATGTGTCCAAAGGAAACAGATGATACCCCTGCTTGCATATCATATAAAGTTATAATTTCAGTAGACCTGTTTGGTATGGTAAAAGTGACGATACCCAAATTTGTAATTGATCTGTGTTTTGTGGTAAAAAGCATTGTGTATAAGTTTCGTAGCTTGGTAGCTTGGTAGAGGCAAACTAAAGTAAGAGAACAAGAACGAGAACAAAAAATTTAGCAATTTTTCCATTTGTAAACCGGCATAACTATAGAACTGTTAAATTGACGCCACCAAAATTCAAACTAGATCTGTGTTTTGTGGTAATAGGCATGGTCTAAGAGTTTCATTATATAAGCTTCAGGCAAACTAATGTTAGAGATTCGAAACCAACTTTTGAACATATGTACAGACGGACAAGGGTAAAACTTAATGCCTATAAAAATCTTAACAAGTTTTCTACAGAAATACTGTAAATTCAGAAATGTTTGCTGATATTTTTAAGTGACTGTTGTACAATGGAAACATGTGAGAGATTAAAATAATGCAATCAACATCTTAAATTTTTTTTTTTTTTTTTGGTTTGTTATTTTAGAATCTGTACACTTCATTGCCAAAAAGATGGAAACAATATATGATAAAAACAAACCTTTAGTTTTTGAAGCTCCTTCTTTGCCTTTCGTCTTCTATAATGACCTTGTAACTTGATGATACCTCTGATAACACGACGATATCTGACACGTGCCAACCATCCACGGGCATACCTCTGTATGACCACAGCTCTATGTGTATGTAGGGCTTTCTCAAACTCTCTTCTTCCAAAGAAGCCTCGGATACTGGCCTGAAACATATTTTTCTTAATTAATCAGTCAGATAATAATGTTAATTTAATAGTGAATATCTGAGGTTTGAAATTTAATTTGACAAAATGTTTTATCCTTTTATTTTTGAAGACAAGTTAATATCAGTTATCATAAATAAATCCAGGGAGGACAGCAATTATGAATAACATAGGACAACTTCGATTGTAAAATTACTTTAAATGGTTTAGGGCCCTTTATAGCTTGCTGTTTGATGTGATCCAAGGCTCCGTTTTGAAGGTTGTACTTTGACCTATAATTATTCACTTTTTGTGTTGAAGATCGTACTTTGACCTATAATTATTTACTTTTTGTGTTGAAGGTCGTACTTTGACCTATAATTATTTACTTTTCGTGTTGAAGGTCGTACTTTGACCTATAATTATTTACTTTTATATATTGTGACTTGGATGTAAATTTGTCTCACTGGCACTGGTACCACATCTACTAATTTTCATATAAAATCCTTCCTTACTAACCTGTAAGATAAGTACTGCATTCCTGACATGTTCGTAATGACTCCTGGCTTTGTAGCCCTTCCATCTCTTCTGAATTGTCTTTGCTGCCCAGGTCTCACGCAAATGTCTGGCATATCTGTAGAAAAATAAAACTTTGGATTAACCATTTTTTAATATCTGGATTTAAGAGTGCATACACATCTCTCTCTCATGAAGATAGTGGAATTGAAAAAGGGTTTTCAATGGGTTTTAAATAAAGTGCCTGATGTACTTATAGAATCATATGAAGTAGAACTTAATTGATGTCTTATGAAAGATTGACAACACATGCAACTGTTATCTAAGATTATATTAGCACTACACGAGTAACTAAAAAAGATTTCTTTATGTTGAACTAATGTAATAGCTTTTTTGTTCATTGTAGAATACCTTTCAGAATAGAAAAAAAGAACAAGAGCAAAAAGAGCATTTTATTTTGATATATTTTGGTTATTTATTATCTTTCTTTTTTAACTTCAGTACAAGTGGTATATAAATATCACAAAAGTCAAACCCACAACTTGGCACAAGCCCTGACAAATCTTATCAACAAGGAGATAAATACATGTACTTCAAATGTATTAGCTGATCTAATAATTCTACACAGAAATGTAAGGTTTACAATAGGAAAGTTTAGGTTTCTATCAATCCTCACAATCAAATAACATACCGTCTAGCCAGCAGACCTCGTCCATATTTTTGTAGAAGTGTAATAGACTTGGTGATCTTCCTGTAGCGTTTCCTCTCTAACCACCCTTTGACATGCTTCTGTATCATGATGCCACACGATCGTAACTTGTCAGATCGTAGCTTTTCTAAGTAGGCCACTTGTCCTGCTCGGAAAAATATCTTTGTCTTTCCAAATCTGTATTTGTCTGGATCCTACAACATAAATGTAAATGTAGTAATTATTGTTAAATTCATTTCTGTTCTTTTCAGAGATATAAAATTTTACTACCCACTTATTTCTTTTTTACAACATAAAGCCAGAAGAACTGATAAATGAAATCAAAATCAACAAGTATATATGTAAAATGTCGATGGTTTTAAGACTCAATAGTATAAATGGTTTACAGTATAGAGCGAAAATATGGAAAAAGATTTCCTGTAAGGGCTATTCCAGAAAACTAGAGGCTCTAAAGAGCCTGTATCGCTCACCTTGGTCTATGTGAATACTTAACAAAGGACACAGATGGATTCATAACAAAATTGTGTTTTTGTGATGGTGATATGTTTGTAGATCTTACTTTACTGAACATTCTTGCTGCTTGAAATTATCTCTATAATGAACTTGGCCCAGTAGTTACAGTAGATAATGTTAGTGAAAATTTACAAATTTTATAATTGTTAAAAATTTACTATAAAGGGCAATAACTCCTTAAGGGGTCAATTGACCTTTTTGGTCATGATGATTTATTTAGGTTTCACTTTGCTGTACATTATTACTGTTTATAGTTTATCTCTATCTATAATAATATTCAAGATAATAACCAAAAACAGCGAAATTTCCTTAATATTACCAATTCAGGGGCAGCAACTCAACAATGGGTTGTCCGATTCATCTGAAAATTTCAGGGCAGAAATATCTTGACCTGATAAACCATTTAACCTCATGTCAGATTTGCTCTAAATGCTTTGGTTTTTGAGTAATAAGCCAAAAACTGATTTCACCCCTATGTTCTATTTTTAGCCATGGTGGCCATCTTGGTTGGTTGGCCGGGTCACTGGACACAATTTTTAAACTAGATACCCCAATGATGATTGTGGCCAAGTTTGGTTAAATTTGGCCCAGTAGTTTCAGAGAAGAAGATTTTTCTAAAAGATTACTAAGATTTACGAAAAATGGTTAAAAATTGACTATAAAGGGCAATAACTCCTAAAGTGGTCAACTGACCATTTTGATCATGTTGACTTATTTGTAGATCTTACTTTGCTGAACATTATTGCTGTTTACAGTTTATCTCTATCTATAATAATATTCAAGATAATAACCAAAAACAGCAAAATTTCCTTAAAATTACCATTTCAGGGGCAGCAACTCAACAACGAAATGTCCGATTCATCTGAAAATTTCAGGGCAGATAGATCTTGACCTGTTGAACAATATTACCCCTGTCAGATTTGCTCTAAATGCTTTGGTTTTTGAGTTCTAAGCCAAAAACTGCATTTTACCCCTGTTCTATTTTTAGCCATGGCGGCCATTTTGGTTGGTTGTCCGGGTCACGCCACACATTTTTAAAACTTTATACCCCAATGATGATTGTGGCCAAGTTTGGATTAATTTGTCCCAGTAGTTTCAGAGGAGAAGATTTTTGTAAAAGATAACTAAGATTTACGAAAAATGGTTAAAAATGGACTAAAAAGGGCAATAACTCCTAAAGAGGTCAACTGACCATTTCGGTCACGTTGACTTATTTGTAAATCTTACTTTGCTGAACATTATTGCTGTTTACAATTTATCTCTATCTATAATAATATTCAAGATAATAACCAAAAACAGCAAAATTTCCTTAAAATTATCAATTCAGGGGCAGCAACCCAACAACGGGTTGTCTGATTCATCTGAAAATTTCAGGGCAGATAAATCTTGACCTGATGAACAATTTGTCCTATGTCAGATTTGCTCTAAATGCTTTGGTTTTTGAGTTATAAGCCAAAAACTGCATTTTACCCCTATGTTCTATTTTTAGCCATGGCGGCCATCTTTGTTGGTTGGCCGGGTCACGCCACACATTTTTTAAACTAGATACCCCAATGATGATTGTGGCCAAGTTTGGTTTAATTTGGCCCAGTAGTTTCAGAGGAGAAGATTTTTGTAAAAGTTAACGACGACGGACGACGACGACGGACGACGACGGACGCCGGACGCCGGACGCCAAGTGATGGGAAAAGCTCACTTGGCCCTTCGGGCCAGGTGAGCTAAAAATGTATGGGGGGGTTGGAAGGCACATTGTATTAATAATACATGGGTGATGGGTATCAGAGCAACTTTTCACAGAATAATGCACTATAATTCTCAATTACAATTGTCTGGGTGGCGGGTGCTGACAAAAACTGCCTTCCAACCCCCCCATACAATTTTTTCTGGAATAGCCCTAAGCAAAAATTCAATAATTGAAAAATAAATGATGAATCTTGCATATTATTATATGAACATAAATATAAACAAACAACCAGGTGCTCCGCAGGGCGCAGCTTTATACGACCGCAGAGGTCGAACCCTGAACAGTTGGGGCAAGTATGGACAAAACATTCAAGCGTGATACAGCTCTGAATTTGGATTGTGATCAAATTTTTGACATTACATGGTTTTTTTTTACACAAAACAAATGTCAAGATTTTACAAATCAATTAAAGATTTCTTCTTCAAACTTTTTAAATCTAAAATTAAATAGTTGACACAGCATAGGTTTCTGACACAGAATGAATGTGGTCTAATGAACTTAAAAGATTTTTTTTGCCTTTGAGCAATTCACAATGCTGTTGAATATTAATCCTCTCAAAAAAATGTTTGAAGAAATTTTCTTTTTATTTATGAAATCTGAAATGAGAAAAATTTAAACCCCCCCCCCTTTTTTTTCACATCCCTGTTTCCCTTTTTTCCAAAACTGATATCAATTCAAATTTCTAATGGAGTTTGCAACAATAACTACTCTTTTAAATACATCATAAAATATCAAAATGTAACTAGAGGCTCTAAAGAGCCTGTGTCGCTCACCTTGGTCTATGTGCATATTTAACAAAGGACACAAATGGATTCATGACAAAATTGTATTTTGGTGATGGTGATGTGTTTGAAGTTCTTACTTTACTGAACATTCTTGCTTCTTACAATTATATCTATAATGAACTTTGCCCATTAGTAACAGAGAAAAATATTTGGTAAAAATTTACATAAATTTACCAAATTAATGAAAATTGTTAAAAATTGACTATAAAGGGCAATAACTCCTTAAGGGGTCAATTGACCATTTAGGTCATGTGGACTTATTTGTAGATCTTACTTTGATGAACATTATCGCTGTTTACAGTTTATCGCTATCTATAATAGTATTCAAGATAATAACCAAAAACAGCAAAATTTCTTTAAAAATTACCTATTGGAGGGCAGCAACCCAACAACAGGTTGTCCAATTCATTTGAATATTTCAGGGCAGATATATATTGACTTGATTAACAATTAAACTCCTTGTCAGATTTCCTCTAAATGATTTGGTTTCAGAGTTGTAAGCAAAAAACTACATTTTACCCCTGTTCTATTTTTAGCCGTGGTGGCCATCTTGGTTGGATGGCCAGGTCATCGGACACATTTTTCAAACAAGGTACCTCAAAGATGATTGTGGCCAAGTTTGAATTAATTTGGCCCAGTAGTTTCAGAGGAGAAGATTTTTGTAAAAGATAACTAAGATTTACGAAAAATGGTTAAAAATTGACTATAAAGGGCAATAACTCCTAAAGGGGTCAACTGACCATTTCCGTCATGTTGACTTATTTGTAAATCTAACTTTGCCAAACATTATTGCTGTTTACAGCTTATCTCTATCTATAATAATATTCAAGATAATAACCAAAAACAGCAAAATTTCCTCAAAATGACCAATTCAGGGGCAGCAACCCAACAACGGGTTGACCGATTCATCTGAAAATTTCAGGGCAGATAGATCTTGACCTGATAAACATATTTACCCCATGTCAGATTTGCTCTAAATGCTTTGGTTTTTGAGTTATAAGCCAAAAACTGCATTTTACCCCTATGTTCTATTTTTAGCCGTGGCGGCCATCTTGGTTGGTTGACCGGGTCACGCCACACATTTTTTAAACTAGATACCCCAATGATGATTTTGGTCAAGTTTGGTTAAATTTGGCCCAGTAATTTCAGAGGAGAAGATTTTTGTAAAAGTTAACGACGACGGACGACGGACGACGACGGACGACGACGACGGACGACGACGACGGACGCCGGACGCAAAGTGATGGGAATAGCTCACTTGGCCCTTCGGGCCAGGTGAGCTAAAAATGAGTTGCTTGATATCACTGAATGGTAAAGATTGGTTGGTAGTAAAAGTGAATATACATTGTTTATTGTATAAAACAATAAAAAAAACTTCATCAGCAACATTTTATATTGGCAAATTTCCAATGAAGTTATTTACATAAAGTTATTGGCAAATAAAAATAGAAAATGACATCATAGTCATGTCTGGCAAATGTCCAACATAAATTATCTAAAAACATTTTAGATAAGATAAGGAAAAAAAGCTTCATCAGCAACATTTTATATTGGCAAATTTTCAATGAAGTTATTTACATAAAGTTATTGGCAAATAAAAATAGAAAATGACATCATAGTCATGTCTGGCAAATTTCCAACATATATTATCAACTACTATTCTATACAAAGAAAGATAACTCCAATTGAAAATTAATTGCTATTGCACAATATTGTGCAATTAGATATTTCTTGCTATTGTGCAATACTGTGCAATTGAAAATTTCTTGCTATTGCACAATACTTGATATGGAATCCTGATTTGGACCAACTTGAAAACTGGGCACATAATCAAAAATCAAAGTACATATTTAGATAAAGCATATCAAATAAGCCCAAGAATTTAATTTTTGTTAAAATCAAACTTAGTTTAATTTTTGACCCTTTGGACCTTAATGTAGACCAATTTGAAAACTGGACCAAAAATTAAGAATCTACATACACAGTTAGATTTGGCATATCAAAGAACCCATTTATTCAATTTTTGATGAAATCAAACAAAGTTTAATTTTGGACCCCCATTTGGACCAACTTGAAAACTAGGCCAATAATTAAAAATCTAAGTACATTTTTAAATTCAGCATATCAAAGAACCCCAAGGATTCAATTTTTGTTAAAATCAAACTAAGTTTAATTTTGGACCCTTTGGACCTTAATGTAGACCAATTTGAAAACGGGACCAAAAATTAAGAATCTACATACATAGTTAGATTCGGCATATCAAAGAACCCCAATTATTCAATTTTTGATGAAATCACACAAAGTTCAATTTTGGACCCTTTGGGCCCCTTATTCCTAAACTGTTAGGACCAAAACTTTCAAAATCAAACCCAACCTTCCTTTTATGGTCATAAACCTTGTGTTTAAATTTCATAGATTTCTATTTACTTATACTAAAGTTATGGTGCAAAAACCAAAAATAATGCTTATTTGGGCCCCTTTTTGGCCCCTAATTCATAAACTGTTGTGACCTCAACTCCAAAAATCAATCCCAACCTTCCTTTAGTGGTCATAAACCTTGTGTTAAAATTTCATTGATTTCTATTTACTTATGCTAAAGTTATTGTGCGAAAACCAAGAATAATGCTTATTTGGGCCCTTTTTTGGCCCTTAATTCCTAAACTGTTGGAACCAAAACTCCCAAAATCAATCCCAACCTTCCTTTTGTGGTCATAAACCTTGTGTCAAAATTTCATAGATTTCTATTCACTTAAACTAAAGTTATAGTGCGAAAACCAAGAAAATGCTTATTTGGGCCCTTTTTGGCCCCTAATTCCTAAAATGTTGGAACCAAAACTCCCAAAATCAATCCCAACCTTCCTTTTGTGGTCATAAACCTTGTGTTAAAATTTCATTGATTTCTATTCACTTTTACTAAAGTTAGAGTGCGAAAACTAAAAGTATTCGGACGACGACGACGACGACGATGACGCCAACGTGATAGCAATATACGACCAAAAAATTAAAATTTTTGCGGTCGTATAAAAAGTTCATGCAATAAAATTTGAAGAAAAACATAAATAATTTGTTTCCATACTTAAAATTCTTATAGGCAGTCAACCACATTTTTGAAGAAAGTTATAGTTTATAAACCAAGAAATTGGTAAGAAACTAAGTGAAACTCTCTCAGCCAAAGTTGTCCTTTGGCTTTTAATTTTAGGTCTTTTTTGTCATATAACGGTTTGGGTTCTTAGATATCATTGGCTTTCAACCATTTGGTAATGAGCAGCATTCCTGATAAAAGTAAATGAAGATAGTGCTTCCAACACATGAAATCTTAGTGCGGTTTTCATTTTATCACAATCACTTAAAGATAGAAACTTAAGTAAAATAAGAAAACATTTCAATATTCTATATATTTACAAGTAGATATGCAACTGGCTAGTACATACTCTATATATAGACAGATCTAAAAGAGAAACAGCAGGGATATTACATGCTGTATAATAAACAGAGTCAATAACGTGAAATAATAAATACATGCTAAACAAAGTGATAAAATATAATTCAAGAGAAGAAATTGAGAGATATATATGTATTTGTTCAGGATGTGAACTTCAAAAAGAAAACTATATTTTTTTGCAAAAACTGTATTGTAAAAAATGTTTACTGGGATCTTTCATGTGAGCTTAGTTATTATTCGAACTCAATTCGCAATAAAACATGAATTCCACAAGTCACTCAAAAGTTGAATTTTATACTTATAATTTTTTTTAACAGATCTTTTTGGTGTATAAAAACCACTAGCTAATAGGATTAAATAAAAAATATTTTTAGTTGTAACCTGTCGTACCATGTTGATTTTTTTTAAGTTTAAAAGATAAATAAAATGGCAATTATTTCATATGTATTCAACGAAGACTTTTTAATATATTTCAAATGATAATTTTCTTATATATTTTCGTTTATATTATTATTCTACATTCCAAATTATATAAAAAAGACAGGTACAATTTTTTGTTTCCTTATTACCTAGGTAAGTGAAAAACTTGTTTTGTTCAGATTCTTGCACTTAAACAATGTATTTATTTCTTCTTATTCTAAATTTAATATTTCCAAAATACTCAACCTTAAAACTTTAGTCACTACTTATATTAATGATACAGATAAAAAAAAATAGAAAATAAAAAAAAAATTGTTCATGGTCATCATGCATTTCCTTGACATCACAAGGAAAACATTTGTTAGTTTGAAAATAAAATGGAGGAAAATGGTGGATTCTACAAAATAATAGATGAATCCACCATTTTTCTTTTTTTAACAGAACTAAAAAGTTTAAATACCAGTGGCAGAAGTGAGTAAGGGGACAAATTCCTTTAAAGTATTGTCACTTGCTTGTCAGAAATGGAAGGGCACAAATAATCATTTTACCTTCTGGAGAAAAAAAAATTGAACCCCAAAATACTTTAAATACAACAAAAATGAAAAAAAACTTCTATCAATTATTTCAATTTTCTGTCTATAAACCCTTAATCTTGAAACAGTGCCCTTTCTTTCCTTTAACCCAAGCAAGAACACTGCTACAATATTGCTTAGATAAATTTTTGACCAAACTTCTGGCAAAAAAGCATCTAATTTTGGTTCTGCCACTGGTTACAAATGCAAATTTTCATTATCATATCATGCCCTTGTCTAATAACATAATGACAATGACATAACCGTCATACTACCTCTATAGGTTGCTTGTTTTTACGATGTTTTGTCGGTGACGATTCCTAGAATATAGCATAGTACTATATATCTCTATACTATAAATATATACCTTATATATATTTATCATAATATTTTATAGTTGCTCTCAGTACCTGTTAGTTTGGCTTTTATTTACTGTTTGTTCATTCCTGAGACTAGGAAAGATACTGTAGTTAATTTATCATCATAAATATCATGAGAATTTCTGGTAAATCTTAAATGTTTGAAAAATTGTGATAAAATCAGGACTAAACCTTATTTCTATCAAACACTAAGTTAAACATGAAAATGTTAAATTTTACTTCATGCATTTTTCAATCATTATGAAGGGAAAAACTTTATAATTTTTGCATCGTCTGACTCTGTGTAACTAAATTACAAATTTTAATCATTTGTTGATGCTCTGAAAAACATAAACAACATTTCGTTGTCTTGCCTATGTCTTGTTTCCTCAATTTCTTGGAAACTACCATTGAAATTATGTAAATAGTTTCTACACATAAAATACTTTTTTCCAAAAACACCTTTTTATTTGGAATTATAAAAGTGTGCATATAGAAAAAAAATCACTTTGAAATAAAATCTGTGTTAAACTGTCACAGATATTATATTGAATTTTAGTATAAAATTCAGTAGGTACCTGTATAATTGATATCAGGATATTCTGACATGTCTTCCTTGGGTTAGCTCTGTCTATGTCCTTAGATCTGGCTAATACTCTGTATCTCTGGAAAAACTCACTGTACGTCCATCTGTAATGACCAAATCATATATATATATTTATGTACAACAGGCGTATGAATTTTCTAGTACAAGAAGCAGGCTAACTGTATGTAGAAGTTCCATTAGTATTTAAAGTTGTGTGCGTGCACGAAAAAAGTTATCAACAAGGGTGGAGACCATCTAATGAGTAGTGTGTACATTTATTTGTATATAGGCAGATTAATATCCAGAGTAACAGTTTATGCATTACATATATAGTGTTCATACTTTAACTGTGCACTTCTCTTTTGTAGATTGTATGTTAAATGAAAGAACTGATGCCATTTGTGGTGAAATCTGTTGAGGACATTTGTCTTGTGTTTTATGTGTTTAATAAATTTTATTAAGGACAACGCACCTGACATTCTCTATAATAGTGTTTGTCTTTATTCTTTAATTTCAGTTGAACAGAGTGAACTTAGAAAATAGGTCAAAATAGTTATACATTATGGTCTTCACAAATGAAAGTAAAGAAAAGTGCCTCTGACACACTTAATTTATAAAGTGCTATTTCATTTACAGACTGTTAGCTAGATTTTCATGTTAGCCAAAACAAATACTTCATGTTCATCTAGTGAACCTTTGCCCCATTTGCATTAAAATTTCCTCAGTACTTAAGGTACAAGATTTTTACTTAAATCACTAAATCCAGTATTTGGACTAGTTGATTTCTTAAATAAGTCATGCATGAAACTTTATGACTGCAAGGCCTGACATATATAACACAACTTCTCTCAGAAAAAAAACAAGAATGTGTCCTCAGTACACGAATGCCCCACTCGCACTATCATTTTCCATGTTCAGTGGACCGTGAAATTGGGGTAAAAACTTTAATTTGGCATTAAAATTAGAAAGATCATATCATAGGGAACATGTGTACAAAGTTTGAAGTCGATTGGACTTCAACTTCATCAAAAACTACCTTGACCAAAAACTTTAACCTGGAGCGGGACAGACGGATGGACGGACGAACGGACACACGGACGAACAGACGAACGGACGCACAGACCAGAAAACATAATGCCCCTCTACTATCGTAGGTGGGGCATAAAAACACATCTGGACTAGACTTTAACAGAGTTCTTTTACATACAAAATGGTAATTTGTGTTTAAATTTTAAAGATTTACCAGTGAGTGAAGAAAAGAAGGGAAAAATTGAGCAAATTAAGAGATAACTGTAATGTATTTGAAGCTTTAAGGACGTCCATCAGTAGTTTTACTGTCGTAAATTTAGTTTACCTGGCACACGTAGCGGAGACAGGTAAACGGGTATTTGCGACAGTATAACTACCGATGGACGTCAGCAAAGCTTCAAATACAATACAGTTATCTCTATTCTAATGCAAAACAAGTTCGTAATTAATTTCAATCATTATTTCAGTGTAAAATCTTCATTGAAGAAAATTCAGCGAAAAGATGTTATCTTCTTTGGTCCCTAAACTAGGTGACCTAATAGTTATGCTTACGGCGTCAAACATAAACACCGGGAAATTTCTGGTTTCTGTGCCGCTTCAGAATGTAATAAAATTTTATAAAAAGAAGATTTTTAGGTGTGAGTTTTTTGGCTTATTATTGTCGAAATTACATGTCAAAACATTCAGCTATTCAAAATGTCAGCTTCCTTAGTTACAGACAAGGAGATAGGGAATTTTAGGCAAACTGTCATCCAATCAGAACAATTGATATAAAATAAATGCATTAGAATAGCTCTTCACTGTTGCAAACCTTGGTACAACCTCAATATATTGTATCAATGTTATTTTTAGTTGGATTTAGTTTTACGTTTTGGGAATAATAGATCGTCATACATACTGTAGATACATTATTATTCGTTGGATACCAATTTTCATGTATTTCATGGGTACAGGGCTAGGGGAACCATGAATTCAAATATTCAACGAAATACAAATGTTCTATATGAAAGTATATAGACTTTGCCAAAACTAAGAAATTAAATATCCACAAATATGCAAGTTTTCCTCAATTTATGAAAAATGTGTACCCATGAAAATAAATGAATCCACAATATTTTATTCCACATCTCCTTCAAAATCACTTCTTTTTCAATTTTTACAAAAAATATGAAACCGATGTTAAATTTTACTGAGCGGAAATCTACATGTGACTTTTATTAAAAGAGATAATCAAATCTTTTTTCATGATCATTGTTCCCAAATCGCCGTTTCAGAATCTAATGCATTCTGGGTAATATTTTCAAAAAGGGTACACCAAAACGTTGTGATTGGTTTAAAACGTCTAAACAACGGAAATTCAATCAATTAAATAATGTTGATATCATTTTGTTGTAAGCACAATGAGTTTACCCATAATCATTTAGATTCTGTAACGGCGAATTGAATGCCTTATGCATTTCAATAGACAGGAAAATTGTTTATGTATCATAGATTTCACTGTAAAATGCCTACCACAAATCAAACAAATATCAGAACATGCAACAATTTCAGTTTACTTTAATAAATAATTTGTTCCTACAAACCTTGATGGATAACCAGCTGCACTGATTCTGATAGTTTCCAGAACACCACAGGCTCTCAACTGTTCTACTCCTCTCTTAGGGTCAAATCTGTGAGAAAAATAAACATGCAGGCATTTCAAACTTTTGGTAAATTTCAGTACATTAAATCAGGCATCAGTAGCAGGGGCAGATCAAGCCATTTTTAAAAGGGGGATTCCCAACCCAGGAAAAAAGTGGGGTGGGTTCCAACTATATGTCCCAATACAAATGCATTGATCGTCAAAAAAAGGGGGGTTCCAACCCTCGGAACCTTCCCCCTGGATCTGCCACTGAGTAGTATTTTTCACAGTGAATTATTGTACAAAAGCAATTCTTTAATTAAAATTTAAAAAAAAAATTCCGTTTAATATTTGTTTGTATAATTACAGTCATCTTTTTGATTCTGGATATTTAATGAAGAATTATTTCATTTCGGGGTCTTTTATAGCTGACTATGTGGTATGGGCTTTGCTCATTGTTGAAAGCCGTATGGTGACCCATAGTTGTTAATTTCTGTTTCATTTGGTCTCTTGTGGAGAGTTGTCTCATTGACAATTATACCATATCTACTTTTTTTATATTATCTCGTTTATACAGGTGTTCTGTTTTCCTGTGGAAGAAAGCTTTCAATTCTGGAGCACCTCAAATTTTGAATTTTGTGGACTTGTTCGTCTTTTAAATATTTTTTGTTTTTTACCAAAGTGTTGCCATTTTTTTGTTGTTTTTTTTGTTTGAATGTACCCTTTAACTATTCTGCCTATTTTTATAAATAAATATATTGATAGAGAATCAAAAGAATTTCTGTTTTAGACCGTGGTCTAATTTTGCCATTTGATTACAGACTTTCTATTTTGAATTTTCCTCTGAGTACAGTATTTTTGTGATTTTCTTTTTTAGTCAGAGTACAATTAAAACCTTTTTTTATTTTCTCAATTTTCATTTTTTTTTTATTTCCAACCATTTAAACATATACATGACATACATGTAATATAATACATGTAAGATATATATTACAATGTCATTATTATAAATACATCATAATTGGAAATATTTGACATTTTCTTAGAAAATTTTTAACATAGATTTTACTGTATATTTTACTCTGCCATTCTGGTTAAGTCAGGGTTCAGGTAAGATTGTTTTTACTGTATATATAACTCCTCCAACAAGTACTTACTGAAATGCTTCTTTCAAGTCATTAGGTTTTATACATCTGATATAATGAGGTGTTGTGGCGTTCAGGGTGGTCATTAACATAAACAAGGAGTCTCGGAACTATAATGATAAAATATAATAAAATTAGCCAACCAGGTGCTCCGCAGGGCGCAGCTTTATACGACCGCAGAGGTCGAACCCTGAACAGTTGGGGCAAGTATGGACAAAACATTCAAGCGTGATACAGCTCTGAATTTGGATTGTGATCAAATTTTTGACATTACATGGTTTTTTTTTACACAAAACAAATGTCAAGATTTTACAAATCAATTAAAAATTTCTTCTTCAAACTTTTTAAATCTAAAATTAAATAGTTGACACAGCATAGGTTTCTGACACAGAATGAATGTGTTCTAATGAACTTAAAATGTTTGTTTTCTCTTAGAGCAATTCACTATGCTGTTGAATATTAATCCTCTCAAAAAAATGTTTGAAGAAATTTTCTTTTTTATTTATGAAATTTCAAATGAGAAAAATTGAACCCAATTTTTTTAATCACATCCCCCTTTCCCTTATTCCAAAACTAATCTCAATTAAAATTTCTAATGGAGTTTGCAACAATAACTACTCATTTAAATACATCATAAAATATTAAGATGTAAAAAAAACTGCTTGTTATCATGAATGGTAAAGATTATTTTAATTTATCAGTTGGTAGTAAAAAGTGAATATACATTGTATATTGTATATAACAAAGATTTAAGTTGATTCTGGACAAAGAAAGATAACTCCAATTAAAAAAAAATCTTGCTATTGCACAATATTTTGCAATTAGATATTTCTTGCTTACTATTCTGGACAAAGAAAGATAACTCTAATTAAAAAAAAATTTGCTATTTCACAATATTGTGCAATTAGATATTCTTGCCATTGCGCAATACTGTGCAATTGAAAAGACTTGCTATTGCACAATACTTAATATAATAATTTTAGATCCTGATTTGGACCAACTTGAAAACTGGGCCCATAATAAAAAATCTAAGTACATTTTTGGATTCAGCATATCAAAGAACCCCAAGATTTCAATTTTTGTTAAAATCAGACTAAGTTTAATTTTGGACCCTTTGGACTTTAGTGTAGACCAATTTGAAAACAGGACCAAAAATGAAGAATCTACATACACAGTTAGATTTGGTATATCAAAGAACCCCATTTATTCAATTTTTGATGAAATCAAACAAAGTTTAATTTTGGACCCCCATTTGGACCAACTTGAAAACTGGGCCAATAATCAAGAATCTAAGTACATTTTTAGATTCAGCATATCAAAGAACCTAACTGATTCATTTTTTGTCAAAATCAAACTAAGTTTAATTTTGGACCCTTTGGACCTTAATGTAGACCAATTTGAAAACGGGACCAAAAGTTAAGAATCTACATACACAGTCATGACAGTTAGATTCGGCATATCAAAGAACCCCAATTATTCAATTTGGATGAAATCAAACAGAGTTTAATTTTGGACCCTTTGGGCCCCTTATTCTGTTGTGACCAAAACTCCCAAAATCAATACCAACCTTCCTTTTATGGTCATAAACCTTGTGTTTAAATTTCATAGATTTCTATTTACTTATACTAACGTTATGGTGCGAAAACCAAGAAAAATGCTTATTTGGGTCCCTTTTTGGCCCCTAATTCCTAAACTGTTGGGACCTAAACTCCCAAAATCAATACCAACCTTCCTTTTGTAGTCATTAACATTGTGTTTAAATTTCATTGATTTCTATTTACTTAAACTAAAGTTATTGTGCGAAAACCAAGAATAATGCTAATTTGGGCCCTTTTTTGGCCCCTAATTCCTAAACTGTTGAAACCAAAACTCCCAAAATCAATCCCAACCGTTCTTTTGTGGTCATAAACCTTGTGTCAAAATTTCATAGATTTCTATTAACTTAAACTAAAGTTATAGTGCGAAAACCAAGAAAATGCTTATTTGGGCCCTTTTTGGCCCCTAATTCCTAAAATGTTGGGACCAAAACTCCCAAAATCAATACCAATCTTCCTTTTGTGGTCATAAACCTGTGTTAAAATTTCATAGATTTCCATTCACTTTTACTAAAGTTAGAGTGCGAAAACTAAAAGTATTCGGACGCAGGACGACGACGACGACGCAGACGCCAACGTGATAGCAATATACGACGAAAATTTTTTCAAATTTTGCGGTCGTATAAAAACTAAGCTTAAATATAAGAATGTGTCAAGGGACACAAATACTCAAGCTCAAGCTTTGCAACAAAAATGGAACAGACAGACTGAAAGACAGAAAGATGGATGATCATGGGTAAAACTGATTGACCCTGTTGCCTACTGGGTAGAGTAAAAAATTAATAATCAACCATCTTTTTAAACTCTTACATCTGGTCTGTTATCTCAATCATTTTTTAAAATCTTTTGACACTGTGATGTTATATTTAGTAAATATATAGACAATAACTGTTTAGTGTCTTTAAATATCAGCTGTATTTGTACGAGGCTAGGAAACAAGGTGTATGCGAGCTTTTAGCGAGCTACTACACCTGTTTCGAGCCGAGTACAAATACAGCTGATATTTAAAGACACTAAACAGTTATTGTCTTTATCCTGCAATTAATTCTGTACATTGTTTGTGTTTTGAAAGACACAAAAACTAAACATAATTAGCATTTATTTTCGATTTGTAATCCCTTGAGGCCCGCGTAGTAATATCAAAATCACACATTACGCTGAAGACGCGTTCGCAAAAAAAAGAATCTTGAATGGTCAACAATAATACATTGCTCATGCATGCAAGGTGAATAATTATCTATTTTAACATAACAACTTATTTCAACAGTAAAAACAAATAACAAAACATTGTCAAATTTGAAACAGAAGTGTACGAGTTGTCCTACGCTTCAGACTTCTGATTCACTAAGCATGCATGCTGAAATTGACATGGTTGATTTTGTAACACAATCATACACATTCAAGTTTTGAAATCGACAATAGTCATCGTCATTGGAATGCAACTGGAATACACATTCTGAGGTCACACAGGTTCAAACAATACTCAGTCTGGCAGTGGGCGGAGCTTTAAAGCGATATCTGTATAGTATACAGATACAGCATAGCGATATCTGTAGGGCTGTATCTGTATAGTAGGACATCCAATTGCAGGATAAAAGGTTATCTTTGTATATGTCTGTTTGGTAACCTCTTGGTGTCTAACCACAAGACAGTAAGTAGTTTTAGGGCATTTTTGTTGGTGTTTTTTTCAAGGGTGCTGTCAGTATTACATTGACTTATAGTGATCCATGTGGTGTCTTCTGCCTATTTTTTTAGTTGACTTTTGCCTCATTGAAGTTTATCTTCTTTTATTCCTTACAATGAATCAAACTGTCAATTGTTTTAACTGATATGAGAATATATTACCTATCTTTGGATTGATAATAAATTGTCATAAAAAAAAGTAACACTATATTATTTTCTGTGTTGTATATCATATAATAAATACAAATTATATTATCAAGAAATGACACAAACTGCTTTCAAAAAGATCATTTTATGTTAATATTTCTAGCTCTATTTCTATTTTCTTAGAATACAGTGTAAGTATTATTCAAATCTGGATAACCTAAAACAGCTATATGGTAGAGCTATTCTAGAAAGTTCTTTGTGGTAATTGAAGTAACTCCTGTAGATTCAGTTATTTTCGTGGGTATTAATTTTTGTGGATTGAGAACAACTACATTTTAGTTGAAATTTTATTTCATGGTTTTGTCAGAGTCTGCAAACAAGCCTATAGAAATTTTGTATTTTTTTTAACATTTAATTTCCTAGTAACATTTATTTAAAGAAAATCAAAAAAACTGATACCCCACATATATATAACTATGAATCCAAATGTTGCTATTCAAGAAGAGGAGGTTAGAAAATGTTACTTCTTTTAAAAAGCTATCTCTTGAAATTCAAATGGGCAAAAAGAATGAAAAACTTCTTCAATCATACACTGTTTCTAGAATAGTCCTTCATATCTTGTAGAAACTGAAATTAGCAACTGAAAAAGTAATGAGTTAATAATTCTTTAGACACAACCAAACTTCATTAATTAATCTTTCAAATTCTTCCATCAAAGGTACCAGAAAGTAAAAATATAACATATTCCACTTAATCTTAAACAATTTTGAAAAAGAGACAGCCTTCATTTACTTTAGGGGACCCTGTACTATAGGGTTAGGATTTTGTTAAGAATCATGGTTATGATGGTTATGTTAGGGTAAGGTATAAGTTTAGGTTATATTTTGGTTAAGGTCAGGTTAAGAGTTATGGTAAGTTGAGTATAACCATATAAAGGAAATGAAGGCCAAAGAATCGTTCATCCATTTTTTATTACTAGAAAAGAACTGACACAAAAAAAAAAAATAACAGAAAAAAATTTGGAAATAAAAAGTTCCAGAGAATGATTACAACTTATATTTCTGTGATTTTTCTAAAAAAAAAAATACTCATCTGAATTTACAATACAATTTGTTAATAAGTTTGGTTGTGTCTGTAACACCTAAAAACAACACAAATAAATAAACATTCATGCAGATATAGTATTAGATAATATTAAACCACACTCCTGTTATAAGAAATATTAGATATTAAAGCTACAAGTTTCTTCTGTCAATTATTGAAATCTTTTAAGTTTGAGATAACCACTATATCCCTCCCTTGGGGGTCTCATTGGGAGGTTATGATACCGGATCCCCATTACTGTTTTGTTAGATTCCCGTATCCCGTATGTAAGCAATTCTATTTTTTTTGTAAATTCCTGTGTCCAGTTAGACTTCATTTCCCGTTTTCACGGCACAATAATTTGACTTTCACGTGTCATGCTAACTTAAATACGGCAATCACGCGTCACGCTTAGACCCCTATGAGACCCACTCCCTTTCTATTGGGTTTTGATTGCCAATTAGGTAATCTCCCCTTCTTCAAGTATTTATACCATCACAAACTCATTCTT
Source organism: Mytilus edulis (assembly GCA_019925275.1). Lineage (NCBI taxonomy): Eukaryota > Metazoa > Mollusca > Bivalvia > Mytilida > Mytilidae > Mytilus > Mytilus edulis. The sequence goes on from CM034354.1 coordinate 45,437,216, forward strand.
CCTGAGAGGTTTCCAATTTTGAAAATGTTTGAGCACATTATGACCAATATAGGTATAAATAATATAATGTAATTTACCATTTGTGCTAAACATGGTAATTTGTTTGTTGGAAAAAATGACTTAAACTGAAGTTTAATATAATTAGCTTTCGTAAACAACCCCCCCCCCCCCCCCCCCCCCCCAACCCCCCAATTCCCTTGTTGTTTATAAAATCACAATAAAAGTACTCAAAAACATTTGCTGAATGGTTTGGATATTCACTTTACAATAACAGCTGATAACATCAATTATAATGTTCTTTGACTTTCTAATCAAGATTCCCAGTTGAGCATTACTGAGGGGTTGGATAGGTATAAGGAAATCTAGGAATGAGGGGCCAGGAAGCAAAAGGTGAGGAAAGCAGAAGTCAGTGGGCTGGAACTGGGAAAAGAAAAAAAACAAAGGGAAGTAAAATATATGGGTTATTTCAGAAAAAAGTATCTTTACCAGGAATATGGGGAGGGAAGTAGGAGTTGAAGAAATCGGAAATTAAGACCCCCTTGTCCATTCCCTCATTACAATCCAGAAAATTGTATGAGATTTGAACTATTGACAGAAGAAACAGCTAAAACGTCATTATTAAATTAAGCTAAACCACTCAAAGCTTTGTTATTTTTGGTTACCTGATCTCCGACAGTTGCTTTGGTAACTTGCTATAGCAACCAGAAATAATGAATTATTATACTAAATAAACCGAAAAAATCAATAAAAATTAATAAAAATTAAAAACAAATATTTTAAAATGTGTTGTTTCTCAGTCCCATTATAATTAACACAATATTATATATTAATTGAATATCACACAATATTTAATATACGTTATTTATAACTACCTATTAAGCAATAAATATTTATTTGTTTCTAAAAATATAAGATTTTAAGAAATAGAAAAAAATATGCTAAAATGACTGGGAAACAAAACTTTTTGGCACATCCTAAAACCTCATTTCTATACATTAATAAAACACACAATACCCACAAAAATATAAAAATATAATTTGTAAACCCTTTGATTATTTCCAATTTTCCAAAATCATTTTGTTTTTTATGTACAAGTTTGAGGTTTAAACTGAAGTATTACATAACGAAAACCAAATACTTCAATAACAATATACCATGCAAAATGACATGCGTTCTTGACTGAGCCATCTGAAAAATGTTATAATCCAAAAATAATTAAACTTTGTTACAGAATAGTTATGAAAAATATTAAATCCAACATCTTTTTTTATATGACATAAAAGTAAAAACAATCTTTCTATACTATTAATATTCCCCTTACCTGTGAGCCAACTGTTTTCTTGGTACTTTTACTACCTTTAGGGTTGGCTCGTAAGGGTTGAGTAGGATGGGAACCAGCTCTCTGTTTCTTTTCATTAGGATCTGGTTTGTCTTCAAATAATTCTGCCACTAATGCATGCTGGTATAATGAAAATAAAACAAACAATTTATTTTGTTAAAACACTAATCATTAACTCATTTACTAGCATTATTACACACTTACTTGATTTTATTAAAAGCGTTTGAAACCATGTTTTTTCATCCAGAGGAAACCTGCTAAATTTAAGGTTTAACCCCAAATTTCTTTAAATTGCTCTTCTAAATCATGAATGCCTATTATCCCTTATATACTAATATTAGGTGCCTTTTAATTTTGCACTGGATTGCAATGACTGTTCTAAATAGTTTGCTACAAAAGTTCACAAAAAATAAAATGGGAATGTGTCCATGGGACACAGATGATGGCCTCACTGGCATATAGCGGTATAAAGGGACATAACTTAAGAACAGTAAAAATTAGTACTAGATCTGATGTTTGTTGTAATTAGATTTGTTTATAAGTTTGATAAAATTTGGTTGGGGCAAACTTAGGTAATCAAATAGAAGCAAATTTTCACTTTGGAAAGGGCCATATATCTAGAAAGATGAAAGTCACGCCAACCAAACACTTAAGTTAGAGAACAGAAACAAAAAAATCAGCAATTTTTCTATTTGTAAAGGGGCATAATCTAGAACAGTTAAAGTGGCAACACCAAAATTCAAACTTGATCGTTGTTTTGTGGTAATAAGCATTGTGTATAAGTTTCATAACATTAAGTTAAGGCATTAAGTTTGTGAACAAACACCAATTTATGGCAGCAGCATAAAAAATGGCAGTCTCCTTTAATAATGTTGACTTTGCCTATATAATTTTTACAGGTTAGAATTGTCTATATTACTTTTTTGTTTAATTCAACAGGATCTTAAACCTAGATAACATACCTCACTAGCCCTGAGTATATTGATATGGTCTTCTAATACTGTGTCCCTGTTCTTCTCCAGGAATCCATCAGCCTGGTATGTGACTTTGTCAGCAAAGTGGTGTATGATAAATGCCATGTTAGACATTCGTGGTTTGTCAAAGTGTTGAGCTTTGTTATAATGTTTATCATATAACTTCTGGCACCAGTTCTTATCTGAACCTTTTGGCATCTGTAAATATAAATTATTATAGCATAATGTATTCTGTAAGTTCTCAAGACTTGTGCAAGTTTTGTGTTAGGATTTCATGAGCAGCATAAAGGGTGCCCCTTGAGAAGCAGGATCTGCTTACCCTTAAAGAGCACCTGGGATCAGCCTAACTCTTTAGTAATGTTTTTATTGCTTAATATTAGGTTTTCGATGTTGTGTTTTGCAGACTGTTGTTTGTCTTTCTTGGTGATTTTCAATTTTGCCATGGTATTTTTAGTTTGCTTTTTACTGCATTTGTTTATAGCTATGGTATCTTTTAATTTTATACTGTTATTCCCTGGCCTAATAATCACTGGGTCGATGCCTCTGCTGGTGGACTATTAGTCCCCGAGGGTATCACCAGCCCAGTAGGTCCGAGAACACAATTAATTCGTAGTGCATTTCTTTTAGAACATAAATGAAAATTAAAAAAATCCCACCTGCGCTTTCTCAATGAAATTTTTACAGTGTGTTGTACTACTTTTGGGACAAATTATATCAAAAATATAGAAAACTTCATCGCCTCTAACTCAAAATATGGACAATTTTGTGTTTAGAGTGTCTTGAAATCTTTTGACAGCTTCCGAAGTGCTAATTTTTAACCTTTTTCAGCTGGACCAAATCACTACTTTCCTGTAAAATTCTGGACCCAAATTTTTTTACAGTGTAGTTTCAACCCCCTACTTACCATTTGAGGCATTAAACATGGAGAAATAAATTTGGAAGGGGTATAAAAATTATTGGCAAGTAACCCACTGTTAACACTAGGGACTATATTCGTGAACAACGAAAATCAAGGGACAACAATTGTGGTCTCGGACCTAATAGGATAGAAAGAGTTGACAAATCTTAAAAAAACTTGGTATGACCAGAGCTTAATAAATTATAACACTGCTTGCAAAGTTTCATAACAATAGGATATATATTATAGACAATATGCTAAATTCTATACTCATCTTTGCGTGTTAAATTTTGACGTTAAAATTGAATAATTTCAACTATCAACATTTTGGGCTTTGAAAATTAAAATATTGCAAAAAAATACTTTTTAGATGCCCTAATATATCATTTATTATGTTCATAAAGCAATAGAGTACTCATTTGATTTATCTGACTTAGCATAATTATTCAAAAGTCAAATTTATATCAGCCTGGGCCTAAAAATTGAGGTTTTTCAATGAAAGGGGGCCTTACATGAAGATGTAATATTTTCCAGCAATTTTAAATTTGTGAAACTTTTTGGTTATAAATAATCCTTACATATGTATTGAATGTACTTTAAATGGAAAGAAAAGTCACAAATAACATATCATATTATTTTAAAAGGGTCTTAAGCCAAGTAAGACTGGAAAGAAATAAGGGTCAATTTTGGCCGTGCCACATATTTACATTAAAAAATGCATATTGAGGCTATAAGAAATAAAAAATTGTGTCTTTTTATCATTTCTATACTCATGTGACATGATACAACAAATCTGAGCCCAAAAAGGCTCTTGCAATTAACTTTTCTTACAGACAGTATGGTCTGATACAAAGATTTTTGCCTTTTTAATGAAAAACTTGAATGCAATTTTAGTCTCAACAGGCTTATATCTAAACCACTTGCTATCCTACAGAAGAAAAGAAAGATATTATGTGAGATGGAACAGGTACAATAGACATTGTAAAGTGCTTTTGATACAAATTTAGTGAGGTCTTTATTGTGGACTTCGATATTTTATGTACCAAGAACCCCACTTTTGACTTCATCCAAACAGGGCGTTAGACAAGGGTCATTTATACAATACATTTTGTACATATTGTCTGAGATAATGTTCTTTTCTGTAGATTCTGAGTTCATAAACAAGTAAAAGAACTAGATAAAGGCATATAAACACAAGTATTGACACATGAAAACCTGTCAGATAAAAAGTCAGGATGCCATGTATGCATCATTATTGAAAAAGCCTTAAAATGCCTATTTTGACCATAAAATGCCAAAATTGGTCATTTTTTGCAGAAATTCTATAAAATAAAAGTTTAAATCCTTTAGTTTCATGCTATTTGACAAATTGAAACCATCAAATCATTTAGGGAAGTTGCCAAAGTACAGATTCTATATTTACAGACTTCACCTCTTAGGTCCGAGAACACAATTAATTCGTAGTGCATTTCTTTTAGAACATAAACGAAAATTAAAAAAATCCCACCTGCGCTTTCTCAATGAAATTTTTACAGTGTGTTGTACTACTTTTGGGACAAATTATATCAAAAATATAGAAAACTTCATCGCCTCTAACTCAAAATATGGACAATTTTGTGTTTAGAGTGTCTTGAAATCTTTTGACAGCTTCCGAAGTGCTAATTTTTAACCTTTTTCAGCTGGACCAAATCACTACTTTCCTGTAAAATTCTGGACCCAAATTTTTTTACAGTGTAGTTTCAACCCCCTACTTACAATTTGAGGCATTAAACATGGAGAAATAAATTTGGAAGGGGTATAAAAATTATTGGCAAGTAACCCACTGTTAACACTAGGGACTATATTCGTGAACAACGAAAATCAAGGGACAACAATTGTGGTCTCGGACCAGTAGCCAGTACTTCGGTACTGGCATGAAAATACGGATTTTTTTGTGTTATTAAATTTGCTGTTACAAAATATTAGAAATTATTATAAATTAAGGAATGTATCTCCCTCATGCAAAGCTCTGATTCCTTTCTAGAATTTGACCATACTTTTTGGACCTTTAGGATTATAGCTCTTCATCCTTTATATAAGCTTTGGATTTCAAATATTTTGGCCACGAGCATCACTGAAGAGACATGTTTTGTCGAAATGCGCATCTGGTGCAACAAAATTGGTACCGTTGATTTTATTACTACCACTGGGTCGATGCCTCTGCTGGTGGACTATTAGTCCCCGAGGGTATCACCAGCCCAGTAGCCAGTACTTCGGTACTGGCATGAAAATACGGATTTTTTTGTGTTATTAAATTTGCTGTTACAAAATATTAGAAATTATTATAAATTAAGGAATGTATCTCCCTCATGCAAAGCTCTGATTCCTTTCTAGAATTTGACCATACTTTTTGGACCTTTTGGATTATAGCTCTTCATCCTTTATATAAGCTTTGGATTTCAAATATTTTGGCCACGAGCATCACTGAAGAGACATGTTTTGTCGAAATGCGCATCTGGTGCAACAAAATTGGTACCGTTGATTTTATTACCTCTTTACCAGCAATATTTCAATTAAATAATGTAACATTGTCTTCAGCTGCCTTTGTCCAAATAAAATGAGGTTGATGGTTTCCTCTATTGAATAGTTTTAATTTTGTCATGACAGGGCTTTCATAGTTTATTATATAATATAGGGGTTTGCTCATAGTTGGAAGCCCATACAGTTCCATGTAGTTTGGTTTCTGGTGAAAAGATTTCTCTGGCAATCATACCCCATCTCCTTTTTTCATATTTATTGTCTAAAATAAAAACACAAAAGAAGGAAACAAGAGTGCATTTTTGTCATAAAAATACTGCCTTTTTCTTTTTTCTTTTTGGTCTTCAATTTAATTATTAATTACTATATTTCATTTGATAGCAAAATAGACTGGTATCCAGTCTACTGTTATAATACCTACCCTACATTCTTCATCCAACAGATCCAGTATACCAAGTTTACTTTCAATCAGATCAATACATGGCTGGTTGTCATAGAAATCTATAAATGACCATTCAATGGCTTCCTTCACATATTCTTCTTGTTCTAACTTAAATACATGCTACAAAAGACAAAATATATTTACTTTTTCGATTCACAAATTTTGTGATCTTTGTTTCATTGTAGAAAACATTACAGGATTAGCATGAATTTAATTCAAGGGCCAAATCTTAAATAACGGAGGCATAGTTTGTAGTGTAGCACTTCTTGAAATTCCATTAATATGTTGCCCCTTTTTCCCCTTGTTGATCAGCAATAACATGTAAGTGCACATAATAATTAAACTGTATCTAAACTTCATATTTTTAATGTCAGGGCTTTCATATGTCTTTTTCTCATTGTTGAAGATATATTGTTACTTATAGTCAGTTACAACCACTTTATCTGAACTTTGGTGTATAGTTGTCTCATTGGCAATCATATCCAGTGGCCGATCCAGAACTTTTCCTAAGGGGGGGGGGGGGCTCCAGTCATGCTTCAGTGATTCTCTATATAATCAACCAAATTTTTCCCACGAAGGGGGGGGGGGGGGGGGGGGGGGGGCCCCCAGGGTCCCCCTGGATCCGCCTATGACATCACACCTTCTATTTACTATCTTGTAAATAAAATTGTTTCTTTTTTTTCAACATATAACAGAATATACAGTTAGGCCATTCAAATAAATATTTTTGTTAACCTTTACTGAGTGCATGTTGGTCAGGTGAGCAAATTATATATAAATATACTAAATAAATAAATGATTTGGAAAATACGTTGAAGGTATAAAAAGTCAAGAGAATTCTGAATGAAATTAGGTTCTATCCGGGCACTCTGGTTCTAACCCTGGGTTCCATCTGAGTTTTTTGGTTCTGAACCTTGGTTCTTTGGTTCGAAACCATGGTAACTGGTTTAACATCCGGGTTGTTTGGTTATAGCAACCCAACTTCTTGGTTCCATCTGGGTTCTATTCTAGATCATTCTAATGTTCCCGTTGAACTTTGAGAAGAAAACCGCAAGTATCCGAATAAAAAGATAAAGTAGGTCAAAGACGCTAAAATTGTTTTATAACAGTAAACATTTAAGCATCGGCGGTAAAGGAAGCTGTAAGGTATTTATCTTCTATTTTAATTATGTTCATTAGGAAACTAGATAAAAATAAAGCATCGTATGTATTTTAAAAATAAACCGAAATATACAGTATATCGAACATCCTTTTATTTAATTCAGTCGTTCTGTTTTCATTTATTTTTCTTTACTCATCCTTTATTTCCGTTAATATTTCTAGAAGTTTTAAAACGACATGTCGTTCAATTTGATGACGATATGTGCATCTAGCCACTTGATCAGGTAACGACTTGCATATATATTTGAATGATTGCATATTTGTTTTCAAGTTCGACTGAATTTCATTTAATTGGCTTTGTAATAATGTCAGATTTAATAGAAATACATGTGAAGTATATGTTACAAATTGTTTTGTTCAAAACAAAGTGTTAAAAGACATATAAAAAGAAAGAGATGATTAATTTAAGTTTGTAAGATTTAATTAGTTGAAAAATAAGCTATAAATTAATACAAAAATGTATATGTACAATAAATTTGTTAAATTTGAGACTCCTTGTGAAGGGGATGCATATAATCATTCGGCCCCCCAAAAAAAGAAATCAAAATTAAGATTAAATATTTTTATAATAAAATTGTGTGTGTGTGTGTGTTAATGACAGTGCCAGTGGGATGAGTATTACCAGCACAATAGTCAGAACTTCTGTGTTGGTGCCATAATGGAGAGGCATAAGGTGTTAACCTAGTCCGTCCTTCCCGAACATCCCAAACCAGATGCTCCGCAGGGCGTAGCTTTATACGACCGCAGAGGTTGAACCCTGAACGGTTGGGGCAAGTATGGACACAACATTCAAGCTGGATTCAGCTCTAAATTTGGATTGTGATTAAATAGTTGACACAGCATAGGTTTCTGACACAGAATGAATGTGTTCTAATGAACTTAAAATTTTTGTTTTCTCTTAGAGCAATTCACTATGCTGCTGAATATTAATCCTCTCAAAAAAATGTTTGAAGAAATTTTCTTTTTTATTTATGAAATTTCAAATGAGAACCAGGTGCTCCGCAGGGCGCAGCTTTATACGACCGCAGAGGTCGAACCCTGAACAGTTGGGGCAAGTATGGACAAAACATTCAAGCGTGATACAGCTCTGAATTTGGATTGTGATCAAATTTTTGACATTATATGTTTTTTTTTACACAAAACAAATGTCAAGATTTACAAATCAATTAAAGATTTCTTCAAACTTTTTAAATCTAAAATTAAATAGTTGACACAGCATAGGTTTCTGACACAGAATGAATGTGGTCTAATGAACTTAAAAGTTTTTTTTTTGCCTTTGAGCAATTCACTATGCTGTTGAATATTAATCCTCTCAAAAAAATGTTTGAAGAAATTTTCTTTTTATTTATGAAATCTGAAATGAGAAAAATTTAAACCCCCCCCCCCCCCTTTTTTTCACATCCCCGTTTCCCTTTTTCCAAAACTGATATCAATTCAAATTTCTAATGGAGTTTGCAACAATAACTACTCTTTTAAATACATCATAAGATATTAAAATGTAAAATAAAGTGCTTGTTATCACTGAATGGTAAAGATTGGTTGGTAGTAAAAGTGAATATACATTGTTTATTGTATAAAACAATAAAAAAAACTTCATCAGCAACATTTTATATTGGCAAATTACCAATGAAGTTATTTACATAAAGTTATTGGCAAATAAAAATAGAAAATGACATCATAGTCATGTTTGGCAAATGTCCAACATACATTATCTAAAAATATTTTAGATAAGATAAGGAAAAAAAGCTTCATCAGCAACATTTTATATTGGCAAATAAAAATAGAAAATGACATCATAGTCATGTCTGGTAAATTTCCAACATATATTATCAACTACTATTCTATACAAAGAAAGATAACTCCAATCGAAAATTAATTGCTATTGCACAATATTGTGCAATTAGATATTTCTTGCTATTGTGCAATACTGTGCAATTGAAAATTTCTTGCTATTGCACAATACTTGATATGGAATCCTGATTTGGACCAACTTGAAAACTGGGCCCATAATCAAAAATCAAAGTACATATTTAGATAAAGCATATCAAATAAGCCCAAGAATTTAATTTTTGTTAAAATCAAACTTAGTTTAATTTTGGACCCTTTGGACGTTAATGTAAACCAATTTGAAAACGGGACCAAAAATTAAGAATCTACATACACAGTTAGATTTGGCATATCAAAGAACCCCAATTATTCAATTTTTGATGAAATCAAACAAAGTTTAATTTTGGACCCCGATTTGGACCAACTTGAAAACTGGGCCAATAATAAAAAAATCTAAGTACATTCTTAGATTCAGCATATCAAAGAACCCCAAGGATTCAATTTTTGTTAAAATCAAACTAAGTTTAATTTTGGACCCTTTGGACCTTAATGTAGACCAATTTGAAAACGGGACCAAAAATTAAGAATCTACATACACAGTTAGATTCGGCATATCAAAGAACCCCAATTATTCAATTTTTGATAAAATCAAACAAAGTTTAAATCTGGACCCTTTGGGCCCTTTATTCCTAAACTGTTGGGACCAAAACTCCCAAAATCAATACCAACCTTCCTTTTATGGTCATAAACCTTGTGATTAAATTTCATAGATTTCTATTTACTTATACTAAAGTTATGGCGCGAAAACCAAAAAAAATGCTTATTTGGGTCCCTTTTTGGCCCCTAATTCCTATACTGTTGGACCTAAACTCCCAAAATCAATACCGACCTTCCTTTTGTGGTCATAAACATTGTGTTTAAATTTCATTGATTTCTATTTACTTAAACTAAAGTTATTGTGCGAAAACCAAGAATAATGCTTATTTGGGCCCTTTTTTGGCCCCTAATTCCTAAACTGTTGGAACCAAAACTCCCAAAATCAATCCCAACCTTTCTTTTGTGGTCATAAACCTTATGTCAAAATTTCATAGATTTCTATTAACTTAAACTAAAGTTATAGTGCGAAAACCAAGAAAATGCTTATTTGGGCCCTTTTTGGCCCCTAATTCCTAAAATGTTGGGACCAAAACTCCCAAAATCAATACCAATCTTCCTTTTGTGGTCATAAACCTTGTGTTAAAATTTCATAGATTTCCATTCGCTTTTACTAAAGTTAGAGTGCGAAAACTAAAAGTATTCGGACGACGACGACGACGACGACGACGACGACGACGACGACGACGACGCCAACGTGATAGCAATATACGACGAAAAATTTTTCAAATTTTGCGGTCGTATAAAAATTGAACCCAATTTTTTTAATCACATCCCCCTTTCCCTTATTCCAAAACTAATCTCAATTAAAATTTCTAATGGAGTTTGCAACAATAACTACTCATTTAAGTACATCATAAAATATTAAGATGTAAAAAAAAACTGCTTGTTATCACTGAATGGTAAAGATTATTTTAATTTATCAGTTTGTAGTAAAAAGTGAATATACATTGTATATTGTATATAACAAAGATTTAAGTTGATTCTGGACAAAGAAAGATAACTCCAATTAAAAAAAAATCTTGCTATTGCACAATATTTTGCAATTAGATATTTCTTGCTTACTATTCTGGACAAAGAAAGATAACTCTAATTAAAAAAAAATTTGCTATTTCACAATATTGTGCAATTAGATATTTCTTGCCATTGCGCAATACTGTGCAATTGAAAAGACTTGCTATTGCACAATACTTAATATAATAATTTTAGATCCTGATTTGGACCAACTTGAAAACTGGGCCCATAATAAAAAATCTAAGTACATTTTTGGATTCAGCATATCAAAGAACCCCAAGATTTCAATTTTTGTTAAAATCAGACTAAGTTTAATTTTGGACCCTTTGGACTTTAGTGTAGACCAATTTGAAAACAGGACCAAAAATGAAGAATCTACATACACAGTTAGATTTGGTATATCAAAGAACCCCATTTATTCAATTTTTGATGAAATCAAACAAAGTTTAATTTTGGACCCCGATTTGGACCAACTTGAAAACTGGGCCAATAATCAAGAATCTAAGTACATTTTTAGATTCAGCATATCAAAGAACCTAACTGATTCATTTTTTGTCAAAATCAAACTAAGTTTAATTTTGGACCCTTTGGACCTTAATGTAGACCAATTTGAAAACGGGACCAAAAGTTAAGAATCTACATACACAGTCATGACAGTTAGATTCGGCATATCAAAGAACCCCAATTATTCAATTTTGATGAAATCAAACAAAGTTTAATTTTGGACCCTTTGGGCCCCTTATTATTTTGGGACCAAAACTCCCAAAATCAATACCAACCTTCCTTTTATGGTCATAAACCTTGTGTTTAAATTTCATAGATTTCTATTTACTTACACTAACGTTATGGTGCGAAAACCAAGAAAAATGCTTATTTGGGTCCCTTTTTGGCCCCTAATTCCTAAACTGTTGGGACCTAAACTCCCAAAATCAATACCAACCTTCCTTTTGTAGTCATTAACATTGTGTTTAAATTTCATTGATTTCTATTAACTTAAACTAAAGTTATAGTGCGAAAACCAAGAAAATGCTTATTTGGGCCCTTTTTGGCCCCTAATTCCTAAAATGATGGGACCAAAACTCCCAAAATCAATACCAACCTTCCTTTTGTGGTCATAAACCTTGTGTTAAAATTTCATAGATTTCCATTCACTTTTACTAAAGTTAGAGTGCGAAAACTAAAAGTATTCGGACGACGACGACGACGACGACGACGACGCCAACGTGATAGCAATATACGACGAAAATTTTTTCAAATTTTGCAGTCGTATAAAAATGAGACCCGTTCTCCCAACTTTAGTTGCCTCAACCAATATTGGGAAATATATTGGGAAATATTGGGAAATACTACAAAACTTATACACAATATAAAAAAGAAAATGTGACATGAGTGTCAATGAGAACTCTCCACAAGAGACCAAATGACTCAGAAATTAACAACTATAGGTCACCATACGGCCTTCAACAATGTCAAAGTCCATACACAATAGTCAGCTATAACGGGCTACGAAATGACAATGTAAAACAATTCAAACTATAGATTTAACGGCCCATTTTTATGTACAAAAACAAATATGTAACACATAAAGAAACGACAACCACTGAATTACAGGCTCCTGACTTGGAACAGGCACATACATACAGAATAAGGCGGGGTTAAATTTGTTAACAGGATCCCCACCCTTTACCTAATATGGCTTGAGTGCCAATGAGAACTCTCCACAAGAGATCAGATGACACAGGAATTAACAACTATAGGTCACAATACGGTCTTCAACAATGATCAAAGGTCATACCTCATAGTCACCCTTAAAAGGCACCGAAATGACAATTTAAAACAATTCAAACGAGAATAGAAACGGAAAAATTTATGAACAAAAAATTGAACGAAAAACAAATATGTAACACATAAACAAACGACAAACACCAAGTTGCAGGTTCCTGACATACGACAGGCACATACATACCGAATAAGGCGGGATCATAACCTGGGACAGTGCTTTTTACCACACAACACAAAATAAAATTTGAAATTTGGTAGCGTCACTTTGACCGTTTAAGAGAATCCATGTCCCTATAAAAGCATAGAAAATGTTGAATTTTTCGTTTCCGTTCTCTTAAATAAGTTTTAATCTATCAAACGTTATAAACCTTATACGCGGAATGTTTATTACCCAATAAAACAGATCTATGAAGTTCGATATTGGGTGGCGTCACTTTTACTGTTCATGAGTCATTAGATGTAAGAAGATGTGGTACGAGTACCAATGATACAAATGTCAACACAGAGCCTTAAGATAGGAAAAATGTTAAATCAGTTGTTACCGTTCTTTAACTTCAGTTTGCCTTAACCAAATATTTTGAAACTTATACATAATGCTAATGGTCACAAAACAGTCAAAATAACGTGAATCCTGCATGTATATGTGGATGTTTACTGATGTTTTTTTCTTTCACAAGCAGGGGCATCTGTGGCCCATTCACATATTTTACATTTATTTAAGTAAACATCTTATTTACTCCCATTGAATTCTACTTCTAGAATTAACTTGCATATTTTTCAGGATCTCGGTGCAGTTTGGTAACAGACAACGATATTTCAAGTAACATGTGACCAGCATAACAAAGTGTTTCACTAGATTGAGCTCTCTGTCTAAGTGTACTCTAAAGGTTCTTTGCATTGAGTTCAGTTTATTGATATGCGTATACCTTCTGTGTGAATTTTTAAGATGTAAAAACAGACTATCCATATCTGCATGTCCATGAAATGAAATGAAATCTAAGGTAAAATGATTAAAACATTTTGCATTATCTATCACAACTGGCAGCACATGGTGCTACTAAAGCAATAAATGTTCTCTCTAATGGGGGTCTCGTTGGGGGTTCTGATCACGGATCCCGCTTACTGTTTTGTCAGATTCCCGTATCCCGCTTACACTATCTACGTACGCAATTCTCATTTTTTTGTAAATTCCCGTGTCCCGCTAGACTTCAATTTCCGTTTTCACGGCGCATTAATTTGACTTTCACGTGTAACGCTTACAAAAAGTCAGCAATCCCGCGTCACGCTTAGGCCCCAACGAGACCCACTCAAATTTTTCACGGAAATTAAAGGATTAAGTTTTCATTTGAACGTAACATTCTTAAAAATTGAGAATGAAAATGTGGAATGTGTAAAAGAGACAGTAACATGACAAAAGAGCAGAAAGCAGTCGAAGGCCACCAATGGGTCTTCAACAAAGCGTGAAAATCCCTCGACCGGAGGTGGTCCTCAGATGGCCACTAAACAAAGTGTGTACTAGTTCAAACTCCAAAACATAAAACTGAACTTACAATTAACCAGGTGCTCCGCAGGGCGCAGCTTTATACGACCGCAGAGGTCGAACCCTGAACAGTTGGGGCAAGTATGGACAAAACATTCAAGCATGATACAGCTCTGAATTTGGATTGTGATCAAATTTTTGACATTACATGGTTTTTTTTTACACAAAACAAATGCCAAGATTTTACAAATCAATTAAAGATTTCTTCTTCAAACTTTTTAAATCTAAAATTAAATAGTTGACACAGCATAGGTTTCTGACACAGAATGAATGTGGTCTAATGAACTTAAAAGGTTTTTTTTGCCTTTGAGCAAATCACTATGCTGTTGAATATTAATCCTCTCAAAAAAATGTTTGAAGAAATTTTCTTTTTATTTATGAAATCTGAAATGAGAAAAATTTAACCCCCCCCCCCCCCCCCCCCCCCCCCCTTTTTTTTCACATCCCCGTTTCCCTTTTTCAAAACTGATATCAATTCAAATTTCTAATGGAGTTTGCAACAATAACTACTCATTTAAATACATCATAAAATATTAAGATGTAAAAAAACTGCTTGTTATCACTGAATGGTAAAGATTATTTAAATTTATCAGTTGGTAGTAAAAAGTGTATATACATTGTATATTGTATATAACAAAGATTTAAGTTGATTCTGGACAAAGAAAGATAACTCCAATTAAAAAAAATTCTTGCTATTGCACAAATAGGATATTTCTTGCTTACTATTCTGGACAAAGAAAGATAACTCTAATTAAAAAAAAATTTGCTATTTCACAATATTGTGCAATTAGATATTTCTTGCCATTGCACAATACTGTGCAATTGAAAAGACTTGCTATTGCACAATACTTAATATAATAATTTTAGATCCTGATTTGGACCAACTTGAAAACTGGGCCCATAATCAAAAATCTAAGTACATGTTTAGATTCAGCATATCAAAGAGGCCCAAGAATTCAATTTTTGTTAAAATCAAACTTAGTTTAATTTTGGACCCTTTGGACTTTAATGTAGAATTTGAAATTTGAAAACAGGACCAAAAATGAAGAATCTACATACACAGTTAGATTTGGCATATCAAAGAACCCCAAGGATTCAATTTTTGATGAAATCAAACAAAGTTTAATTTTGGACCCTTTGGACCTTAATGTAGACCAATTTGAAAACTGGACCAAAAAAACTTCAATAATCAAGAATCTAAGTACATTTTTAGATTCAACATATCAAAAAACCCAACCGATTCATTTTTTGTCAAAATCAAACTAAGTTTAATTTTGGACCCTTTGGACCTTAATGTAGACCAATTTGAAAACGGGACCAAAAGTTGAGAATCTACATATACAGTTAGATTCGGCATATCAAAGAACCCCAATTATTCAATTTTGATGAAATCAAACAAAGTTTAATTTTGACCCTTTGGGCCCCTTTTTCCTAAACTGTTGGGACCAAAACTCCCAAAATCAATACCAACCTTCCTTTTATGGTCATAAGCCTTGTGTTTAAATTTCATAGATTTGTATTTACTTATACTAACATTATAGTGCGAAAACCAAGAAAAATGCTTATTTGGGTCCCTTTTTGGCCCCTAATTCCTAATCTGTTGAATCCTAAACTCCCAAAATAAATACCAACCTTCCTTTTGTGGTCATAAACATTGTGTTTAAATTTCATAGATTTGTATTTACTTATACTAACATTATAGTGCAAAAACCAAGAAAAATGCTTATTTGGGCCCTTTATTGGCCCCTTATTCCTAAACTATTGAAACCAAAACTCCCAAAATCAATCCCAATCTTTCTTTTGTGGTCATAAACCTTGTGTCAAAATTTCATAGATTTCTATTAACTTAAACTAAAGTTATGGTGCGAAAACCAAGAAAATGCTTATTTGGGCCCTTTTTGGCCCCTTATTCCTAAAATGTTGGGACCAAAACTCCCAAAATCAATACCAACCTTCCTTTTATGGTCATAAACCTTGTGTTAAAATTTCATAGATTTCTATTCACTTTTACTAAAGTTAGAGTGCGAAAACTAAAAGTATTCGGACGCCGGACGACGACGACGACGACGACGACGACGACGACGCAGACGCCAACGTGATAGCAATATACGACGAAAATTTTTTCAAAATTTGCGGTCGTATAAAAACATACAAGATCAACAAAAAACAAAGACTCCTGACTTGTCGTCAAGGTAAGCATACCAAGAGACACACCCAATATGCAGAGGTCAAGAGTCAAAAAGTCATAGTCTGGTCAAGAGTTCCTTATAAAAAAACCACAAAGCAGATTTTGAGGAAAGGGTAAAAGTGCTACACAAAAATAACAAATATATCTTTATATCTAAAATAGATATAATAAGATGTGGTATGAGTGCCAATCAGACAATTCCTCATTTAATTCAAACAAAATATACAAGTTGTTCATTGAGGCCAAAGGTCAAGTTCACATGAAGTTTCTATTGCCACTAGACTCATGCACCATCTTATGACAATACATCTACATGCCATATATTCAGAAGCAAGGTCAATTGAAAATTATATTTTGAGGTCAAGGTAATATACACACTGTATCCCGATGACACACCTCACGTGCATAGGTCAAGTGTCAAAAAGTCATATTCTGGTCAATAGTTCCATGTCAAAAATGTACACAGCAGTCATGCACGAAACTTCATCATGGTACACGTAACAATGTCTTATGTCATGATGCACTACACATGCCAAATACAGAAAACCTAGATCAGAGACAGAAACACAAGACATATAACTAAACTCAAATGGAACGGTACTTGTATTGCAGGTCACTACAATTGCCTTCAAAATAGAACATAAACTCTCCCAGCACTGCAAAATTAAAACCGTCTTTCACAAAAGTTTAACAGGATTCTTTGCATCGATTATCTTACCACTATCAATTGAGAATCGAGTCATGCAGTTATATCAATAAATTAAAACAGTGAGCACTAAAAACTAGGGTTTACCATTAATTTCAAAACTAACCATGTTCTATGGTAAACTGATGGCAACACATGATACAGTCATGAAATTTAATATTTGCAAAAGTACGACCAGAACAATACAAGACAGAGTTGTAGACAAATAAAAGTAATGATACGTACGAATTTTTAATCACAATGCACAAATAAGGAACCGTAGTTTCCATTCAATTTATTTATCTAAAATGTACGCTTGCGTTGAACAATGGAAATTAGCACTGTATATTTATATACACGATCAATCTTGTAACCAAAATAAATAAATAAATTCAAGGTTCAGATATATTATACTTACACTATTAAAAATTTGTTGTAGTTTTTCATTTGCATAGTTAATACAGAACTGTTCAAAACTGTTGATTTCAAAGGTTTCAAATCTGAAATACAAAAACTCACATTTAAATAAATCATTTTGCAATACAAACTATCCTTATGTTTATGGTTTTGTGTTAAGTTTACTGGTTTGTGTTAAGTTTACTGGTTTGTGTTTTGTTTACTGGTTTGTGTTTTGTTTACTGGTTTGTGTTTTGTTTATTGTTTAGTTTTTTGTTTACTGGTTTGTCTTGTTTTGTTTTTGTTCATTGTTTTGTGTTTTGTTTATCATAAAATTGAGAATGGAAATGGGGAATGTGCCAAAGAGACAACAACCTGACCATAGAAAAAAACAACAGCAGAAGGTCACCAACAGGTCTTCAATGTAGCGAGAAATTCCCGCACCCGGAGGTGTCCTTCAGCTGGCCCCTAAACAAATATATACTAGTTCAGTGATAATGAACGCCATACTAATTTCCAAATTGTACACAAGAAACTAAAATTAAAATAATACAAGACTAACAAAGGCCAGAGGCTCCTGACTTGGGACAGGCGCAAAAATGCGGCGGGGTTAAACATGTTTGTGAGATCTCAACCCTCCCCCTATACCTCTAGCCAATGTTTATTGTTTTGTGGTTTTTTTTTACTGGTTTGTCTTTTGTTATTGTTTTGTTTACTGGTTTGTGATTTCTTCATTTTTGTTGGGTTTTTTTGCCACAGCTTTGTAAGTTTATGACTAATGAGTTTGATAGATCGTTCTGGTATTTTTTACCTCTAAATAAACATACCCATAAATATCTAGAACTCCTATAAACCTGTGGTGTTTGGTTGTACTGTGTAAACTGAGATTTACTTTCTCCACGATCCAGTCGAACATTTTAGCATAAATATGTTTAGCCAGAGCATCCTGTGCATTACTAGCCTGAAAAATAAATAAAAGATTTTAGAGATCAGAATTTTTTAATGACTAAATTAAAGGTGATTTAAGCCTCACTTATTCTAAATTAAGCGCTTGAATTAATTCAGTGAAAATAATATATTTACGAAAATTTTAAATTTACAATATATATTTAATCTTTTCGAAGGAAAAATATTAGAATGATAAGTATCTTCATGCTATTTATAAACATAAGTGGTCCAATTTTAATGTAGTATTAACTTTGATGTGAAAGTATTTCAGGGTCCCAACAGGAAAAGAAAGGTTAAAATTCAATATACATATATGTCTTAACAATTGACTATAATTCCAGATCTGGTTTTGCGCATTTTCTGCCATACTCATATCCAAAGGTTGGATACAATATAAATTTATCAAGTACCTGTTCTGCCGTAAGAGGTTTTGTCAGGACTTCACCGACGGTTGTAAACTTCTTGTTACACAGCCACATTCTCATCTGTGATTCCTCTATACCTAGTAACTGGCACATCAGTTGTAAATGTTTGTCTTTAGCCTGAAATGTAAAATAAAATTTATAGAATGAAACCAGCATGCAAATATACATCAGTCATAATTTGACATCAATATTTGTATTTAAAATTCAATATAAGAATCTACAAATATTGTAATGTATATTTTTGCCGAGCATTTTTTTATATTGGAAAATTATAATACAACAACCAATTACAACCACTCAAATACAGGTCTTGGATTCAGACAAGCACATAGAGAATGCAGTGGTGCTACAGTGGGCTACTGGTAAACATGTTTGTGAGAGCTATTTTCTAAACTCTGTCCATACAAAAGGTTATTTCACACAGGTAGCCTATTCAGACATCTAAAACAAGAATGTGTCCATAGTATACAGATGCCTCATTTTCTATGTTCAGTGGACCATGAAATTGTGGTCAAAACTCTAATTTGGCATTGAAATAAGACAGATCATATCTCAGGGAATATGTGAACTAAGTTTCAAGTTGATTGGACTTAAAGTTCATCAAAAACTTTATCCTGAAGCGGGACAGACGTACAAATGGATGGATGAACGAACAAAAGAATGAACAGACCGAAAAACATAATGCCCATAAATGGGGCCTAACAATCTCATTCAAAACCTCTTTGTATGCAGCATTTACTTCAATTTATCAAGAATTACAATAATAAATGAACGCAAACATTTCTGCATTTATAGTGACATTATGTTGACAATGAAAAAAGATAAACTCATTTCAAAACACTAGTTTATATAGATAGGGGATTAATAAAGGAATCCAAAGAGCATAAAAAATATATAGGTCATTGTGCTTGTTTTCAAGATATTAGCCATTGAAATTTTGGCGGGGAAATATTCTCTCTTGACTTTTCATAGCTTTATCATTGACAAGTTAAAGTTCTCAAAAACTGTTAAAAAGTAATTAAAAATTTATAAGACTTTAACAGATGACTTATCATTAAACATGTAAAAGATTTACAAAAAGAAAAATGAGGGTCACCGGGCAAATTTTTTCAAGGCATTCAAATGGATAAAACCAGAGGATTCCGAAAATCTGACAAAAATCTAAAACATGACAAGCCAGCTTCCTTAAACTATTACAGAACAATGAAAAAAGCTAAACTCATTAAACTATTACAGAACAATCATATTTCAATATGATTTATTAACATGAGTGGTACTTGAATCATTCTGTTTCTGAGAGCCTTCTATCATATGACTAATACCGATCAATATTTAAATTGGTATGGAGTACCTCCTACGCCTAATGATGCTCCAATTATAAAATGAATGCACAAATGTCAACAGTACTTGCATGTTTATCTCTGCATTAACAAAACACAGTTATATAATAGGTCATTCAGATAAAGGGAACAGATTATTTATCTGTGATATCGCATGTTGCAATAGTAATTATAATTATTTATATAATATATGTGTGTGTGTGTGTATATAATAAACCACTTCTCTGCAAAATGGCTTGAAAAAATTAAGTACTGATGAATCATTTATGTTATTCTAAAATGAGGGAAATTTGTATTTTCATGGATATTTGATTTCATAGATTTGCCATATTCTCTAGATGTATAGAGACCAATAGAATATTATAAATTTGCTAAGCATTTAAATTTGATGTGAAGTCTATACACAAAATTCTAAGAAACTTTGTATCCCACGAAAAATGATGAATCTACAGTATGCAGTAAAATTAGGTCATCTCACAAGGTTCAGACATTCATGTCAATATCTTAAAGAATGCATCTATAAAAACGTAAATCATTTTCTAAATTTAAAGTACTTTGAAATTTCCTGAAAACATGTGTATACATAATTTTTCAACAAAACTTACAGAAATTTCTGATGTTTCCCCTTCAGCCTCTTTTATTCTAACATTTCCAAAATGTAAAATGGCTGCCAAAATCTGGAATATCATCATCTGATCTTTTGCAGAAATACCTAGAATTGGAAATTAAAATAACTTTAGGGTCAAATTTCACAGACCTTAATATTGCTATTTCAATGTATTTGTGAGTGTTAAGAAGCTTGACCTTATGCTGTCACACAACATTAATTTGTTCCATGTTGTCAACCATTTTTCTTTTGACATCAGAATTCCACATAAATGTGGAGTAATATCATACAAATATGGGTGATGTGTATTGACCTGGTACAAATATAATTCACAAACCAGAATAATGACGGACCGATTAACATGCGAATGAATGACTGCTTACATCCACTTTCAAACTTATAGTAGTCTCATTGGGTATAATCATACCACATCTCATTATTTTTATATTAATAGACATGTACATTCTTATGTGCTCCTCTCTTTGAGGGTAAGCTATAATTTTCCTATAAGATTGAATGTCTTGTGAGTTACCATGACATGGCACATTATTGGCTATCAAATACTTGCACTTGGATTAGTATAAAAATTACCTAAAAGAAGTAAAGCATCCCTGGTGTCACCGAGATCATCAGCATCGTCTACACCATTGATTATTGGATCTCCTCCGTGGGCTGTGTAAAAAAAGTCACCCGCTGCCACTGCAAATAAAATACACAAAGATTAAGGACTCTCCATTAGAAAAACATGTGGATGTGTTAAGAGATTTATAATTTTTTAATTTTATGAGTAAACATTTCTATGGAAAAAATCAATAATAACATAACTTTTACTTTTACATTACTCAACATGTTCAAATTAATCTTCTCTTTTTATAGTATTAGATAAACAGTAAGTATTTTCCTCAAATTATTGCAATATCTTTATAAGTGCGGAAAGTGTGACAAGATGGTGTCATAATAACATAGACTCTTTTAGAATAAATCTCATGACCATCGTGTGCCGTGAAAATGAGTTGTTTTAGGTTTGTGTAGGTAATATTTGTTTTTTCTTGAATGTTTTGTTATAAATGAGGATGTTAGTTTTCTCAATTAAATTGTTTCATATTTTTCATGTTGGGACCGTTGATAGTCAACTATATGGTATGAGTTTTTCTTATTGTTGAAAACCATACAATTTCCTATAATTACTCACATCCACTTCGTTCGAACTTTGGTGGATATATAGTTGTCTAATTGGCAATCATACCACATCTCCTTACTTTTATATAAAATAAAATAAGAAATACATGTATTATTATCTGATTTTACAAGTTTCTGAGAAGGACTTACTTAATTGAAACTTTTTAAACTCTGGAAGATCACTGGATGCACACATCTGATAAAATATATGATAGTTTCTCTCATCTGAGGCCTGGTAGACTACTCTGTAATAGAAAGAGAATCATAAAGTCGTATGAGTTAATAAATTCAAATCATAAATTAGTAAGTACAAGGTCATCTAAAAAAAAATCTTGACGTTTTATATTTGTAAAAATTGAACATTTTTTATAATCACCATAACCTTTACCTTGATTTTTCCTATTAGTAAGTTCTCATGTGAGAAGTGACAAATACTGTAAATTTAGAAATTATTGTGAGGTTTTTTATTATTGCTAAAAATGCGACAAAGTTATATACACAATAATTTAAGCTCGCATTTTGAAATAAAATAAATGCATGCAATAATTTCTGAATTTACAGTAGTGAAGATACATACACTGGACAAAAATTTACCTTGATTTTTTCAGTAAATAAGTTCTCACATAAGAAGTGATAATCTTCATTGATATACACAATGGCCAAACATTAACCTTAAGTAAGAGCTCATGTGAGAAGTGATAATCTCTCAACCAAATTTTACCTTGATTTTTCCAGTAAGTAAGTTCTCATGTGAGCACCAATGATTTCATTTTTTTTGTTGAATGAAAGTTCTATGTATTTTCCAAATCTACTACTGTTGTCATTTCTTGTTGTCTTGGCATTTCCTATAGCCTATAAATAAACAAAAATAATTCAATATAAAAATAAGAAGATTTCGTATTATTGCTAAATGGACAAAAAAAACCAATTATAACAATATGCATCATTTAAACTGCATTTTGGCAAAGTATGAAAAAAAGTTCTGTCATTCTTGTTTATACTCTCATGCATATGTATGCTTCATTGTAAAAAAAATATACTGTAAATTCAGAAACTATTGTGATGTCTTTATTATTGCGAAAAATGCAACAGGGTGATAATCGCAATAATTTAAACTTGCATTTTGAAATATTTTATATGAATTAAACAGGATTTTTTTTCATGTTGCAAAAATTAAAATCGCATTATAGCCTAAAATGAATAAATGGAAATAATAAATGTACCCAATAATTTCTGAATTTACAGTATATATACCATTGACATAGAGATATGTCTCACCTGTCGGCATGAAATTTAAAAAGGACCATCTGATGGACAGTGGGCAGGGACTGAAAATGGTTTACAAACTTAGTTGTACAGACAGTCATGTAACTTTATAGAACATATTGTTGTCTATTGTAGCTTTAGCAGAAAATGTAACATTGAAAATTGCTAATAAATTTAAATTCACTGGACCATAATCTAGGGGATAGGGCCTCAAAATAGTCTTCAAACTAATATGTACTGAGAGTAATGCAACTTCATAGAAAATATTATTGATCTATCACAAGAAGTTCCTATCAAACTAACTTCAGCAGAAATTTAAACAATTGTTGATGCCCTTGTCACTGTAGCTCTTGCCAGAAAAACAATCCCTAATGTCTCACCTTTCATGACTATTGTCGAAGACGAGACAAAAAGTACCTCTTTATATTTACATTGCCAAAATATACCTACCTCCATAATTGGATTGGAAGCTAGTACTCGTTTTTCTACTTGAGTCTCAGCCTGAGATCCTCCTACCATGGCGAAGTATCTCATGGCATACTTAGCCGACACTGTCTTACCAGCTCCAGACTCTCCACTCACAATAATACTCTGGTTCTGTTCAAATCTGTAATATAAATGTATTATACAATTGTTTGAACATGTTTAATAAAGAAAATTCTTTTTTAATTTATTGGTAATTCTAATACCCAAAACTATTTGTTTCTCTTTATTTATCTATGGATTGATTGGTTGAAAGCCAATTTCAGACCTCTTGCCTCTATCATGGCAGCACTTTTTGATGGATAAAACCAACCGTCTAGAGAAAACTGGAAATCCTAGTCCATAAATATCAAAATCAAAAGCACCTAGCCATGAGTTTGGTTTCCAATTCACAACCTAAACAGGCATGTGATCACTACATATTCTACAGACAACTTTTGTCATTTGGTCATTTATTTGTAGAGAGCCATCTCATTGGCAATCATCTTCTTATTTTCATACTTAGACCACTTGGCCACTGGACCCATCTTTATATCATCTACGGATGTTTTTACAAAAGAATTCAACAAACAATTTTTAAAAACAGTAGGTAGAAATCATCAGTACACCACTTTCAAAAAGGATCTTTACCTAGACATTTTTTTGTAAGCTTCTTCAGCCACAGCAAATATGTGAGGGTCCATGGCTCCCATGTCTTGTCCACTGTAGGCCTGGATGATCTCATTTCCGTAGATGGGTAGGTCAGCATATGGATTGATAGCCACAAGTACAATTCCTATAAAATAAAACTATGACAATAATTTCAGTAAAAACTGAGAGAAAATAAATGTGTAGTTTGTTTAATCAAATGTTTTCAATGCTCAAAATCAAATATGACATAAAATATTCTTGCTTTCCCATGATTGCAATCGTATTGAGATATAAAGAACAATTTGTTTTGCAGATTATTTAAAAAGAGTAATAAAGTTAGGCCTATATATTATATAGTGTCTGAACTTTATTAGTGAATACAATTCTATCACTGCCTCAAGTATGAAACAATACTTCTCTGCTCAAGTTTTCACTTTTCAAAAAAAATAAAAAAAAAAAGTGAAACTGCGAGCTACTGCTCACTGATGATACCCCCGCCGCAAGTGGATAATATTAATAGTGTAAAAATATGCAAGTGTTCGGTAAACAGGAAGTTATCGAGTGATGAATCTGAAAACGCATCACACGGTATAGCTGACTTATATAAATCCTGAAACCAAATTTCAGAAATCCTTGTATTGTAGTTCCTGAGAAAAATGTGACGAAAATTTTCAACTTGGCTATCATGTGTAAAATCATATAAGTGTTCGGTAAACAGGAAGTTGTCAAGTGATGAATCTGAAAACGCATCACACGGTATGTCTGACATATATAAATGTTGATACCAAATTACAGAAAGGGTGGATGTGTAGTTCCTGAGAAAAATGTGACGAAAGTTTCATGGGACGGACTGACTGACGGACTGACGGACGGACGGACGGACTGACAGACAGAGGTAAAACAGTATACCCCCCCTTTTTTAAAGCGGGGGTATAAAAAGAATACTTCATTGCTCATTGTTCCTTTTTTTGTATCTAATGCAATGGAAGAATTTACTTGAAATTTTACTTGCACGTTGTCTATATGAGTAAATTTTTTACTGAAACAACATTTGAACCAAAGAGAATTTAAGTATTGATGAGTAATAATGTATTACACATATCCTTATGGTGAAAAGCTGACAAACAAAAAGTATCCTTGGAGGATATTGCAGTTAAAAAACTTACCACAATATGTATATATAATGTTTTGGTCCATGAATCTGACCTGCAGATTGTACAAAACTGAAAAGATAAAGATAAATCTACATTAAAATATAAAAAAAAAGAAAACATCAATAACAAGACATGTTGTATCAAAACATCAAAATCAAAATAACTTCTACACCATTTGGTCTCTGAGTTGGAGAGTTGTCACAGTTGCAATCATACCACATCTTCATATTTTTTTATATTGCCAAACAAATTGGAAGTTTTGGGTAGTTGCTGTTTCAATATGAAAGTTAGGAGATTTCATATGATGTGACTTTTGTGTGTAAAATGAAACAAGTTTGGCACTGTTGTGAGTAAAGTGAATGAAAGTATACATAATTCATGTTATTCAAAATCTCTGATTTTCTCAATGCCAAACTTTTAATTGGAATTTCGATATTTTTTTTTATTCTTTTTACCAGGTTTTACCCGAGAAATTGGAAAAAAACTAAACAATCAACATAATCAAGTATGTATCCCCTTCAAAAAATTTCAAAGAAATATTGATATGAATCTAGGAATATTTTTTGTTCAATCCTAAAACCAAATGTTACAAACATGACAAAAGAACAATAGTCTTAACACCCATTATGGCACTACAGGTGAATTATCACATTGTGATTGGTTTAACGCCGCCATGTGGTGACCCCTATGAGACCGTAGGGGGGTAGTAAATTTCATAGGGGTTCATGACGGATTAATGGTGTTGTGTTTCATTGTTCACTTTTCAACTAAACGCTGCAGAAAAAGTCATGTGTGCTATAAATTCGTTATATGGTTAACTACTGACCCCCTACTGCCATAGAGGGTGAATAAAATCCATAGGGGATTCGGCCTCCATCCTCAACCACTATGGATTTTACTTACCCTCTATGGATCCATAGGGGTCAGTAGCGACCAATATAGCTTATAATATACATGATATATATATCTAAACATATATGCATATTTTACCTTCTGGTTCATTGAGATAACTTAATGATGTCAAATCATTTTCACCAATCAAAATTTCTGGATTTCTCAAATGTGGTAGGTTGTTTTTATCTTTGATCGCCAGAACTGAATCCTGCAAAAAATACATGTCAACATATGAAATTAATGTAAAATGTGCCAATGGTACAAAAATCATGTCCCCGCTTACATGACATTATAAAGGACATACTAGAAAACCTACGCCATCCAAATTCAAATTCCATCTGTTTTACATGTATATGGTAAAAACATTTTGTATTCATATAAGATTCATAACATTTGGTTGAAGCAAGCCAAAGTTAGAGAACAGAAACTAATTCTGAGATAAAATTGAGAATGGAAATGGGGAATGTGCCAAAGAGACAACAACCCGACCATAGAAAAAAAACCAACCCAACAGCTAAAGGTCTACAACAGGTCTTCAATGTAGCGAGAAATTCCCGCACCTGGAGACGTCCTTCAGCTGGCCCCTAAACAAATATATACTAGTTCAGTGATAATGAATGCTATACTAATTTCCAAATTGATCACAAGAAACTAAAATTAAAAATAATACAAGACTAACAAAGGCCAGAGGCTCCTGACTTAGGACAGGCGCAAAAATTTTATTTTGTCGGTTTTTATGGATCTAT
This sequence comes from Mytilus edulis, assembly GCA_019925275.1. NCBI lineage: Eukaryota > Metazoa > Mollusca > Bivalvia > Mytilida > Mytilidae > Mytilus > Mytilus edulis. The sequence continues at coordinate 45,464,305 of CM034354.1, forward strand.
GATTTTTTTTAGTTCAGTACTTCTGTTATATTTTTTTACTCAAAGTTTCGATCTGTCTGTCCTCTGTTTTTCTATACTGCAAAAACTTTCAAATTTTGATTTGTTTTATCATAGATATATGGGACACACACACAGACTAGAAACATATATACACACTAACTATTTTTAAAAAGCCTAGCAAACCAATATTCTAAGTTTGAGAATAAAACAATTCGGCAAAACAGTGTCACATTTCTGCCATTGCAACAAAAAATTGAAATGTTCATTTCTCATTCATTTGACACCTGTTAATACTTTAAATCTTCCCATTATTTACATCTGACATTTAAATCATTTTAATTCAGATTTTAAATTTAAACAATCTTCTTCAAATACCTAGCTACATATAAAAAAAATAAAAAGTAAAACAAATTAAAATTTAAACAATCGTCATTAAATACATATAAAACTTTTTCTGTAGTAAAACAAATTAAAATTTAAACATGCAATGTCTCAGTTATTGATATTCACATTATAGGACTATTTACAGTATGGATTTAGCTTATCGTTAAGGGCTGTATTGTCCCTTCAAACTGTTAAATTCAAGTTTAAAGGACTCTAATGTATAGTTGTCCTATCGGCAAACATACCACATATCCTTATTTCATAAAAAAATGTTTTTGTTAATATATTCAGACTTTATAAACATCTTTAATTTTCCAAAGGCTTATCTATCAATGTAATTTTGTATATATGTATTAAAATTTTGTGATAAATTACTGCTGCATGGTTAAATTCCTGTCTCACGTCAAATTAACATGTACAACATTGTACAAGGTCTATAGTTCGCTATAAAATTTTCTTTGAAAAATTGCAACATTTTTTTTTACCTTAAACATTGTTTGTATCTGCTAAAATTTGACGATAAATTTTCAACATTTGTTTTGCCTTAAACATTGTTTGCATCGGCTCAAGTTTAAATTGTGTTACAATGGTTTATATTAAAACTGAAATACTGGTTAAGAAATGAATGAATTTGAACTGAATTTAAAAATACCAATGAAAGTTCCTGATCTGAACATAAATTTGCATGTGACACAGTGTAGTTGTAAAATGTATCAGGATTATTATGACTAAATCTAGTTTCTACAGATTAACTTATTCAAATTCTGTATCCTGACTTTCTGTATTTAATAACCCCCCTTTTTCAAGCACAGATCTGCATTCAAATAATCAAAATTTTACTCCAGGACTTTCAATTTTTCAAAATTATTATGCATATAATAAAATTTGATGTACTAATTGCCAGGTTGCTGTCTAATTATCATGTATCTACATCTGGTTTTACTCATAATACAATGTCATAGAAAGCTGCATATAGTTTAACCTATAGTTTTTTAACTTCCACATGATTTGGTCTCTTGTCAAGAGTTGTCTCATTGGCAATAATATTATACCATATAAAAATAAAATTTGATGTACTGATAACCAGGTTGTTAATTGTCAAATTACTTGTATCTATAAATTCACATGTGCATGATGTACTTGTCACTTATTTAAAATATGCACTTTAAAAAAATTGACCCAAGGACTTTTTTTAAAGACTTCATTATCAATTTTATTTTGATATACATGTATATAATATACTAGATAATGGAGTGTGTGTCCGAGCGAGAACTGCTCTAATTCATTACTTTAGGAATATTTATCAAAAAGTAGTATTTCAATATTCAGCCCCATTCTACTATTTAATACTGATAGCGTTTGACATTTTTAGCCGAACAAATTTATCCATTTTATGTAACTTCAATTATTGTATGCTGGTTCATATTCTGGACGCCAATCTTTGCTCCTTTATTATATAATTCACTAACAAAACAATTATGAAGCTTAGAAATGGAAAATTACTAAATACTAAACTTGTTCAAAGGGTATCCACACGTCTCAATCTTCAAAATCGGTTATCTAAAAATACTACCATCGCTAACATTTTTAACAATAAAAATCGTGGTTACCCTTTTATCGATAAGTGTCATGCCAAAAAATGACTTACATGTCCCCGTCTTTCCACCAACAATACGGTAAGGTCCACGTTTAATGGTCGCACATTTTCTTTAAATTTTGAAACTGATATAACTTGAAAAACAAACAGTATTATTTATTTACTCACATGAAACAAACCGGGGTGTGGTATTCAGTACGTAGGAGAAACTGGACGATATTTATCTAAACGCACTCAAGAACATCTGTATCGTTTTAAAAGACCCAATAAATTCAAAAGTATCATTTACCAACACCTTAAGAAGCACAACCATCCTTTTAAATATTTAGCAGTTCAACCTTTAGAAGTTGTAAATAAGCAGCCTGGTGAATCGCATTCAAAGTTTGTACGATCACAGAAAATAATTGAATTAAATTGGATTAAAAAATTACAGACAGTTTACCCTCTCGGTCTAAATGATAATATCATGGGAATTGGTAATATATCTAGAACCAATTCCGTTAACATTTTGGATATAGTTTCTAAAACTGTTCGTAAAAAACGTTCTCACGGTCGTAGAACAAATCGCAATCAAAGAAAATTTCGGGCCAATCATACCAATATTTCGGACCTAATTTCTATTTCAAAAAACAACGGCAGACATTATCTGTTAACAAAACTCTGTTCGTTACCGGTTAATAAGTTAAATAAAATTTTGGAGGATTGCAACACAATTTCATATAGCAGTCCTAAGTATGAAATTGTTCAAATTATTATGGCATATTGTTATTCTAAATTATTTCCCAAAATTGATCGCCCTGAAGATCATAAAAAACATTTTATTAAAATTAAGTATGTCAATAAAGGCTTTGATTTTGTAAATATTGCCGGTATATTTAACGACCATTCTGTTAAAGAACAAATTCCTGGATATTTTGACAATACTGAGCTACCTCTTATTTGTTATATTTACAAGAAATCTACCCGGAAATTTGTGTTTAATTATAGTCAATTGTGTAAAGATGTTAATATCAGTGAAAATACACCTACTTCATGTAATTGCAGTAATTCCGAATATATTTATGGACCCATTTCCCATGTTATTACAGGAGATCTTAACATCGTTCAAGACCGAGAGTTAAAATCATTCCTCAGTAAAGGACCTAAATATCGTCCCCCGTCAATTATTAATTGGAATGAGTGTCGTAATATCATCAACGACTCACTCCATACTTACTGTATGAAATGGATAAAACGGGAAAAAGCTGACAAAAAATCTTTGGACTCTTTTTTTAATTCAGTAATGAAGATAGTTGATATACCTATTCAACATTTTAAAGAACATTTTACTATAAACAATAACCACAATAAACCTATTTCTCGTATCAAACATAAACTAAAAGAACTAGCCAAGGAATTTGTTTTTGTCCCGGCAGATAAAGCTGCTAATAATATTATTATTGTTTGACGTAAATTTTACATTGAGGTTCTGAAAAAGGAAATCACCAATTCACCAACATTCCAACTGACTCCATTTTCAGAAAACGAAATCTGTAACAAACATAAACTGTTAGCCACCGCTTTACAAGCAGAGCCAAATACAATGAAAGTCCCAACTATGTATTGGCTTCCGAAGCTACACAAAACCCCTTACAAATATAGATTTATTTCGTCTTCAAGCCATTGTTCAACTACTAAATTGTCTATTCTTCTTACCAGCACACTTGGTACAATTAAAAACCTGATAATAAATTGTTCAAATAAGGCCTTCGAAAATAGTGGAATAAATTACTTTTGGAGTGTCAAGAACTCGTTGGAAGTACTTGATAAATTGCATGCTTATATTGGTGATTTTGAATCTGTTCAAAGTTTTGATTTTTCTACCCTGTATACCACATTGCCTCACATTCTCATTAAGAAAAAATTCACACACCTAATTAAATGGGCATTCAAAAAATCAGAATGTGAATATATCTGTTCAAACTCTTTTAGGTCATTTTTTAGTAGCAATAAACAAAAAAACTATGTTAATTGGACATGCTTTGATACTATATATGCCCTTGAATTTTTACTAGATAACATTTTTGTTCGCTTTGGAGATTCCGTATATCGTCAGATTATCGGAATTCCAATGGGGACTAACTGTGCACCACTTATTGCGGACCTGTTTTTGTATTGTTATGAGTTACAATTTATGACAAAAATAAGCAGAGACCCATCGAAACAACATCTGATAAACAAATTTAATAATACTTTTAGATATTTGGATGATATTTTGGCTCTCAATAATGACGACTTCAGTATGTATATTAATGAAATTTATCCTGTTGAACTTACTTTAAATAAAGCTAATACTAACAATGACCACTGCCCTTTTCTTGATATTGATATCTATATCACTAATGGAAAGCTGAATACTAAAATTTATGATAAAAGGGATGATTTTTCATTTCCTATCGTTAATTATCCGTTTTTAGATGGTGACGTTCCCTTGTCACCATCTTACGGTGTTTATATATCTCAACTTGTACGATTCGCTCGTGTATGTAACAATGTTTTCGATTTTAACGAGAGAAATTTATGTATTACTGAAAAATTATTACACCAGGGTTTTCGATATAACAAACTAGTCAAAACATTTACTAAATTTTATCATCGGTATAAAGACATCATTCGTAAATATAGCTCAACATGCAGACTTCTAATACGTTCAGGTATTTCACATCCAATTTTTTATGGTAATATTCTTTATAAAGCACAAAGGTGTCAGTATTCACCTCAGAAACTTACAAAACCTTTGAATAGACTTATTAAGAAGGGATATAATTACGATACTGTTGTCAAGTCATTAAAGATTGCATATTTTGGCGTTAATATTGAGTCACTGATAAGGTCTTTGCATCGGAACTAAACACATTTATTCTAAAATACAGTTGTTGGCATGACACGGGTTATGTTCTTCTCATATATGTTATGATGGTATGATACTAAACCCCTAACGGGAAGGATTGTGCCTGATGTTCATATGATGAAATCATAATCTTTCAGTCAGTTTAATTGAAGTCTGGAGCTGGCATGTCAGTTAACTGCTAGTAGTCTGTTGTTATTTATGTATTATTGTCATTTTGTTTATTTTCTTTGGTTACATCTTCTGACATCAGACTCGGATTTCTCTTGAACTGAATTTTAATGTGCGTATTGTCATGCGTTTACTTTACTACATTGGTTAGAGGTATAGGGGGAGGGTTGAGATCTCACAAACATGTTTAACCCCGCCGCATTTTTGCGCCTGTCCCAAGTCAGGAGCCTCTGGCCTTTGTTAGTCTTGTATTATTTTAATTTTAGTTTCTTGTGTACAATTTGGAAATTAGTATGGCGTTCATTATCACTGGACTAGTATATATTTGTTTAGGGGCCAGGTGAAGGACGCCTCCAGGTGCGGGAATTTCTCGCTACATTGAAGACCTGTTGGTGACCCTCTGCTGTTGTTGTTTTTTATTTGGTCGGGTTGTTGTCTCTTTGACACATTCCCCATTTCCATTCTCAATTTTATATATAGTGATATAGTGATATAGATCACCATATTTAACTAGACAGCAGCCCGACAACAGTTACTGTCAACCTTATCAGCACTTCAAAATATTATGTACATGTATCTACAATTATATAATTGTCACTTATTCAAAATATGCATTCATAAATTTTGTTTTAAAAATTTGACTCCAGGACATTTTCAAAGATTTTTAACTCCTCATTATCAATTTTATTATAGTGATGTAGATCTCCATATTTAATAGACATGTCATTGCCTGCTGGTCATTTATTGATTTATCAAACCAATGACAGATTTTATTGTTGCTTCAGAGAAACAAATTACATGTTAATTTCTTATTATGTTGTCAATTACATGGGGTACACTTGTATATACATATAGGTAAACATGCTATGGCTTTATTATCTACTATGGACATGAATTACAATCCATATTTGTTCACAGGTCCATAAAGTAAAAATTAACTGTTATAAATTGGAAAAAACAGGACATGGGTTTCTACTATAGGGACCCTCACTTAATATAAACTAATAAATAAATACAAATTAAAGTAAGGCTATAGGGTGCATGAGTTCTCATACTGTGTTCAACTCCTTAAAGCATAGTGGAACCCTGGTGCTATCTTAATTGATTTTATAGCCATGGTTTTTATATTTATTGAAAAACCAGTGCTTTGTGGGTTTTTTTCAATGGTGCTATTTGAAATTTCTGAGGAAAACACAGGTGTTTTCACCTACTCTAAGTCATTTTGGAGCCAATTAAGAAAGAACAGGAGTATCATTTTGCTACAGTTTTCACAAAATTTGGCAGCAAAAAAAATATGTTAGTGATACAATATGTTCATTTTACTGTTACATGAAATTGAAGTCAAAACACTAATTTGGCATTAAAATTAGGAAAATCATATCATAGGGAACATTTGACTTACATGTACTAAGTTTCAAGTTGATTGGACTTCAACTTCTTTTAAAACTATGTATACATTGACCAAAAAACTTAAACCTGAAATGGGACACATGGACAAACAAACAAAGGAAGCAAAGATTGAAGAACATAATGCCTTAAACATGGGCATACAAAAATTTCATGCTACTCTTTATCTTCACAATTACTAGAAAGACTTTAAATTGGTGTTCTATTAAAAAAAAGCATGCTTAAATAATGGGTTTATCTGAACAATTCTGAATAAGGGAGTGAACTCTCAATAATGGGGACTATGTTTTTTAATTTTACATTCTACTCTAAGGAGAAAGATTTTACATGCAGTTAATTTTCCATTTACATGTACTTTTCTACCTGTTTTATAGACTTTTTTCAACCAGTTCACTGATAAATACATATATACAATTTCTAACATTATTAAACAAATACAAATTATAAACAAACAATCCAGTTAAATTAAGTGTCTTGAACTTCTCATTATGTTTCTGGAATGTCAACAATTTTGAATTTCCTAAACATGTTGAATAACAACAAATAAACCTGATAAAAATTATGGCATTTAATTTTAGTGATGTATCAATTTAATGCTAATTATATAAGCATTTAACTCCTTTATACTATAAAGTATTGATTTTTTACTGTTTTGGGTGTATTCTGTATTTGATGCTTTCATTTTGAACAATTTTATGTGTAAATTTTTTTTATGAGTAATACTGCATTATAAACATGATAAACTGTTGCATATCTAAAAAAAATATAATGTACATGCATGAATTTGATGGTGATAATTTAACTAAAACATGCATTGGCATGTACAGTATGTAATACAATTAATCCTGTTGTTGCTTTTCTTTTCCTCTTTATTTTGTATTGTATAAAAAAAAAGATTAAGAGATAAAACAAATTTTCCAGTTACTACATCTTTAGATGGTTTTAGTGACCAAATATATACACTTTACTAAATTGTATACTTTTAAAACAGAAGTAAATTTCAGAGCTTGATAAAGATTATGCACCTATATGACCATGACTGCTATCTTTATCATCACAAATGGTCATGATCGTTGATATAGGATGATTACCATTGATTGTAATTATACACACAAAATCAACGCTTTTTACATATTAACACCAAGAAGTTGTTAAATGAAAGTGGATACCCTGCGTTAATCATGCTTTTCAATAACATATTATAAAATACCTCAAAGACTTCTTCAACCATTTGTCAACTGTGGAAAACTACAATTCTTCATTGACAATTATATTTAAGTGTATTAGATACACCCAATAGGGGCTGGGCTAACAACTTCATTGGTGTATCTAATAATTATATACATGATAGCAGGTTATTTTCCCTGGGTGTAAATTTTCGCAGATAGAACAAAATCGCCAAAATAAATACCGTCATATTAAAAGTGTACATGCAAAGGTATTGATGTTTAGAATCCGTCAAAAGAATAACCACCAAAATATTTTGTATGTATATACTTTATTCAAAGAAAATTGCGAAATTTTATACCCACGAAAAAAGAAAAAAAAAACGCTATTTGGTACTTATACAAACTTTGTATAATATAAAAGAGAGAAGAAAGATACCAAAAGGATATATGAGGGTTTGGATGGGGTTAAATGATTAAAGAATAACAGGCAAAAAAAATTGAAGATTAGAGAGAAAAAAGGGGTTAATTTTTTGAAGATTAGAGAAAAAAGGGGTTATTTTTTTAAAGATTAGAGAAAAAAAAGGGTGAAAATTAAATGTTTACAGAATAACAGACCCCCCCCCCCCCCCACCATCCAGACCCTCATATATTCAAACTCATAAGACAAAAACAAACTAACAACAAGAACAATGTCAAGGAAAAAAAGAAAAAAAAAACGATCAAAAGATTATAATAATCTAGTATTTGTACTTCCTCAACTGATTTATCACACCTTTTATCAAATTTAACAGCCAAATGATAAAACACTGTAGATGATTATTTGATAATAAATATTTTTTTGGAAAAAGATGTTTAATTTCTCTGAATCTCCCTGTCCTTGTCTGACCTTTGACCTGCCCATAATTTAATAAATAAAAATTCTTTACAAATGATTAGAATTAATAAATAACATCAACAAGATTTCGAAATTTAACTAGGGATTGAACACCCATCAATTCAGAGCATAGCACATGCAATAGTTATCTGAATTTCTAAATTTGTATTTATTCTTTAATTTTTATTTCATTGACCATCAGGACTTTTTAATGTAAATAAAATAGAAAATGCAAGGAACTTTGTATACACATTTTTTTCTACACATTGCTCAATTCATTTTTATGCTAGGTCATGGATAATATTTTGACAACTGTTGTTTAATGACATCAGAGGAGTGAATTAATTGAACATCACATGAAAATTATATAATTATCACTCTTTAAGGAGATATGAACCTGATGAATTTGAATTTTCTACGCAACTCGAACAGTTGGTAAGATACAAAACTCATTATTGTAAACTAACTGGAAAATACCATTGCAATTAATGTTATACAAGTAAATGTTATAATGAGTACATACATGTATTTACTGGGTAGGGGTCAGAGGGGTCCTGATCCGAAATCCCTGGCTTAAAAACATGAAATCCTGAGGTCTTGAATTTGAAGAAAGTTAAATTCCAACATCCCGAAATTCCAAAAAAAGATTTCCCGGATACCGAAATCCAGAGCTTAAAAACACCTGATCCCGAAGTCTGGAAAAAGGTCCTGCCCCCCTCTTTACTTGTCCAAGATTATGTTTATAATCACGATAATCATGCATGATAATAGTAAATTAAATCAAAAACGCCTAACATAACAATATCTAAACTTATCTCACCTCGCCATCTTCATACCGAACTTTGATCTGTCCTGGTCCTTTGTAATCTTCCAATAGTTCAGCTCCTCGCCAAATAGCTTCTGGGTCAGAAATCCATATCCTGGCACCCTGAAAAAAAACAACAAATATAAACATTAAAAGATTTAAATGTTGTTTTTTAATACAATGTATATAACAAAACACACACATGTTTACGTATTCAACAGCAACTATCAACAACTTTTCAATTACAGGCTCCAGACTTAGGACAAGCATATATAGAATGTTGCTGGATTAAACATACCGGTATTAGCTGGTTCCTTACCCTCGCCCTAACCTGGGACACTAGTGAAAGCATATATACTATCCGACAGTACATGTACGTTACTATCGAATCCGTTCAATACAGCATCTTCATAAATGATAAAAGAAAAAAGTTGACAATATAAAGGAAAAAATAAATGATATTTTGTAGAGTTTGTGCCCTCTTTTGTGTCCTTTCCCATGGTGGACAGTTTGATATAATAAAATCCACATGAGCTATTGCCATAGAGGTAGTGATGCTCAATCCACAACTGTCCACATTATCCTTTTTCAATATATCACTTTCATTAAATATCACAAGCAGTTTTAGTGTTAAAAGTAATAATAACAAAAATACTGAACTTCAAAAAAAGGGAAATTCAAAAACAAAATAGTCCATTTTAAAACAGGCCTCGCCAATAACGCTTGTCCGATTTTCCGGTACCAGAGGGAAAATAGGTCGGACAAGTGAAAGCTGTGTCAAGCTTGTCCGTCGGGACAAGAACAATAATTCTGCAGAAAATAAATTTCATCCAACTTTGATGAACAAAGTATAATTATAAACAAAAAACAAAAAAAGAAATATTAATTGGACATGTTTCTGTATTCTGTTTATTCAATTGCAAAACCTTTTTCTTCAATATCATGAACATGTTTACTTGCAATCGATAATTTTTAACTGGTTCTTTGTCAGGTACTTTTTAACAGGCTAAAGGTATATTATTCTCGGAAACCAGTCTTACTGATCCGAATCAATGCTGCGCTTTGTAGATAGGTAACTTTACAGGACAGTTCGTCACCTGGACAGGTTTAGCTCAAAGTTTAATAGACAGTTTGGCACTGTAGGAGACATATTTAGTAGACATGATTGATAGACAGTTTGGCAAGGCAGGAGACATTTTGGGACCAAGACAAATAAGTTCCCCATTTTCTTACCTACTCTGTTCTTTATAATAAATACCATACCAGTATTTTTTTCACAACAATGTTTTTTTTTATTTACCAAAATTTCATAAAATTCACCATATCATATTTGATCATAAGTAGAAAAAAACAATACTTGCAATATGGTGACCTATAGTTGTTAATTTCTGTCATTTCATAGGCGGATCCAGGGGGGCCCTGCCCCCCCCCCCCCACTTTCGTGGGAAAATTTGGTTGATTATATAGGGAATCATTGAAGCATGACTGGAGCAGGGCCCCCCTTAGGAAAAGTTCTGGATCCGCCACTGCATTTGAGAGAGTTGTCTCATTGGCAATCAGACCTTATCTTCTTCTTTTTATTGATTGCATTTGAATAAACTTTTTTCAACTTAAACAAAAAAAACAGGTTACAAATCCAATGAGTGTACAGGCCTATCATATCAGATGGTGCCTCATTTTTAGAGTCTGATGAGACTGGCATTGATGAAAACTAGAACCTAAGTTCTGTGACATGACAAGATTCGGTTGTACTTGACTCATATTTTTGAAAAGTATTTAAAAAGAAATACATCAAATTCTGTTCTATTGTTTAAATTCGTTTTGTTCCTTTAATCAACTTAAAATGTAAAAAGGTTATTTTTACTTAAAAAAATTTGGACAAGTAACAATTTCATTCGGACAAGTAAGTTTTGATATGTACTTGTCCTACTGGACAAGTTGAAAAAAAAGTTATTGTAGAGGCCTGTAAAATGCTAAATCAAAATCCCAAACACATCCATGACATCAAATGAATGGAAAACAACTGTTAAATATTCCTCAATAATTCCTGACTTGGTACACGCATTTCCTTGTGAAAAAATTGATCAACAGATGTTTTCAAACTAAAAGATGTAAAATTCTTAATAATATAATCATTCCCTGTGTTCACAAGTTTGAAAGACAGTAGATATAGACCCCAAAGTCCCCAATGTTACAGACCTTTGTAAACAGCTCCTGAACATCAGAATCTTGCAGAAAACTTTGAAAATTAAATCTCCGGTAAATACTGTCACAATTCTTTAGCCGATTCATAGTTAATACACACAACTATATTTAATAATAGCGCAGTATTTAAATAATCGTTAAATAATTATCCAAAATGTCAAATTTGTAATTTGGTTTATTAGTCATGATGCACCAAAGACTTATGTTAACTGTAGCAGACTGCAAGATTCAGTAGGATTTGTTTATTTGTGTGTGATGCACCAGATACTAACTTATGTTAACAGCAACAGACACAATATTCAATAGCATTTATTTATTTGTATAAGTGGAAATCTGCAATAGATTTCTGATTGAGTTTATTTTTGGAACAATTAAATTTTGAAGAGGTTCAATTAAGTGTTCATATATTTAATCATTTGTTAATAGCTAAGAATAAACTTTCAAGGATTAATTACTAGTAGTACGTTTATTTCGGTGTGGGGAATTTTTTTCTAGTTATCTATATAAAAAGGGCTAGTCCAGAAAATGTATGATAGATTTGGACATGCTACTATATATCTATCTGTATGTCATGTATGTATCTATTAGTATTGTGTGGTAATGATTTTTCTGCAAGTGAATGCTTAGCCAATGAACATGATGAAAGCAAAAGTTAGTGGTGTTGGGGTAATCACATCAATGTTGATGTCACGCCTTAACATTTATATTCATATTTCATGACTATTTCGGAATAGCCCCAATTTATTCAATGAAAAAAACTAATTTTTAATTTAAACCCTGTGCCTTTTACCATGATTACATGTATTATATAGTGCTGTAAATCTGACTTATTTAACAGTATTTCTGAATACATGTACAAAATTTTATTAATCTCACATACATGTATTGTTTGTACCAATTGATGAGGAAGGTACATTTATGATGTTTATGATTGAAAAATAGTCATTTTTGTGAATTTAATAATTTAATAAAACAAAACTTATTTCAAAAAGACGGTTTATCACATCTCATTTTATAATGTGGATTCATTATATTTTCGATTGTTTAATTTTTATGGTTTGAGGACACATGACAATACATCAGAAGCATACGGAAAAGTCACTTCTAATTAAGAAACTGATAAGAAGATGAGGTGAATGTGCTTATTCTGATCACTTAAGCCACCATAATCATAAAAATGTTTGGTTTTAACCAAATTTATTTTTCCAGAAAACCATTATCAGAATCTAATCTAACAAAATTGTATATTAAGAAATGTTTTTTTTAAATATTTTGTATATAAGTATGTTCAAATTAGCATTAAAGTTAAAACTTTTTGTTATATATAGGTGGTATTGCTATACAAACGTATTCGGATTTGGTTATTTCAGACTCATTTCTGTCTTCAAATTATTTTCATTGAGCCGCAGTCTTTTGACTGATAGCAGATTCTTTGCATAAATGTTTTCTTGAATGTTTTTTGAACATTCTTATTTCAAGTGCGGTCCAACTCTTGGGGTTTCGCGTGGCATTGACAAAAGGACACAGGTTTCTAAAAGTAGATTTTCCTGGACGGCCCCGAAACAATAATATATTAGTAGAAGTTATTAGAAGTCATTACATGTATGATTGCCACAATTTTTTAATGTGTATTGATGTGACATGTTTGTACATATTTGTTTTCAATAAAATCAGCAGCTCAGAAAATATACAAGCAGCAAGCTAGTCGACAAACATACGTTTTTGTTTAGTTGTCTATTGGTAGAAGTGGTGCTCTGTTAGGAACGTAAGGTAAAGAGAAGACTTATTTAAGACCTATATAGAGCGGTCAACTCATGATAACATTTAAATCAAATTTTCTGCCAACTGTAACCAAAAATTATTGTTTCAGGCCTGACAGTTAATGGCATTCCTACCTCATATATTGATAAGGTGTATTGTACATGTATTTTAGGCTAGTTTAAGGTTTGATGCAGAAATATATATGACATTCTTACATAATTTCAAATCTATTTGTGTTTGTGTAAAGCTTCAACAGAATAAATGTTGCTAAGAATTTTAATAATTTATTGAATCGTTTGGTGACCAGATCTTTTAAAATCAAATCCCGGTAGCTTGGGGTATTGTCCACAATCTGTCAATATATAAACACAACAGTATATATATCCTGTTTAAATGGGCGTATTTACCTTCACATAAAGTTCATTTGTCGTCATTTTTCTGACTAGAACTTCTTTTGAGTCAAAAGGTTATTCTTCAGGGTTTTACATAATCCAAGTAATTTGTCTAATCCATTTGTTTTGATGGTGCTATATTGTCTTTAAAAGATGACCTCCTATTCCACCCACCGAATATTATCAAGATATCTTGATTATGTGCAAACTTGTTTTACCTGTGACAATATCTACATTGACCAGGTAACGATCAAACGCTTAGATGATAAAGAAACTCTCGTGTTTCTTCGGGCAATTACGTTGATTAAGTTGTCGTGAATAAACTTGTTAAAAATAGATTTCTCGTTGCTTACTGATTTTTTTAACTCGATAGCATTTCGTTTGTTGGTATTTTTGGGGTGGGTGCATATTAAAGCCCATTCAGAGATACTTAAGGGGAGGGGGGGTCGTAATAATGAAAAAAAAAAAAATTAAAAGGAGTTGTGGGGTACTGACGAGAATATTAAAGGCGGTGTATAAACCAGTGGTATAAACGGCAATACATTATTCATTTGTTATTAAAACTGGAATGAAGTCAAATCATTTTTACAAACTTGGTCATCATGGAATGTGAATAAATGCATAGAGGCAGATTAAAGGGGGGACTCTATGGTGAAAAATACAACGCAGTTAACTACAGACCAATCTCTCTCACTTGTATCAGTTGCAAACTAATGGAACATGTCATATAAACAAAACATTTAATTAATCACTTAGAAAAAAACAATTTATTATACGACCTCCAGCACGGCTTCAGACACTCTAGATCATGTGAAACACAACTTCTATCTTTTATACAAGAACTGGCTTCAAATTCAGACAATAACACCCAAACAGACCTTGTAATTATGGACTTTGCCAAAGCCTTTGACAAAGTCCCACATCAAAGACTCTTATACAAACTACACTTCTATGGAATACAAAATGAAACACTTAACTCGGGATCTCTGCCTTTTTATCAAACCGCACACAAACAGTTGTCCTGGATGGAGAGTCATCAGACGTTGCTCCAGTTACTTCTGGTGTCCCACAGGGAACAGTTCTGGGTCCAGTTCTATTCCTGGTTTACATAAACGACCTACCAGAATATTTGAAAACCAGTAAACTCAGACTGTTCGCCGACGACAGCATCATTTACAAAAGCATCAAATCTAAAGAAGATTGTGATAGTCTTCAGGAAGATCTTGATGCTGCTGCAAAGTGGGAAGAAGACTGGCTGATGGCTTTCCATCCAGACAAATGTACAGTTCTCACAGCCTCAAATAAGAAAAATACAATTAAAAAAGACTACATTCTCCACAGTCATACACTAGAATCTGTCTCCGCAGCTAAATATCTTGGTATAACACTACAATCTGACCTAAAATGGAACCAGCACACAAACAACATCATTGGCAATGCAAATAAAAGTCTAGGATTTCTAAAAAGAAATCTAAAAACATCAATCACAAACATTAAGTCCCAGGCATACCTAGCACTTGTCCGACCAAAACTAGAATATGCTTGTTCGGTTTGGAACCCTCATACTGCTGAACAATGCAATAAACTTGAGATGGTTCAACGTCGGGCAGCTAGGTATGCCTGCAATCGTTACAACAACACCAGTAGCGTTACAGACATGCTCAATACCTTAAATTGGCCTACCTTACAACAACGCAGACTTAAAACTAGACTTATAATGTTCTATAAAATTGTTCACCATATTGTCGCCATACCATCAGATTTACTCATACCAACAGACAATAGAACCAGACAATTCCATCCACAAACTTACAGACACATACTTACATTTAAAGACTGTTACAAATATTCCTTTTTTCCGTTTACTATTACACAATGGAATGTACTACCTCCAAAGGTAGTACTTTCTCCGACCTTAAATATTTTTAGAGAACAGTTGACACCTACTGTTCTCTACAATATAAAACAGTAAACCTAGTAGTTATGTAAATAGTTTTAACCACATGTCATGTTAGTATTTGTTTATTTTTGGCACTTTTCTTTTGTAAATATTTATTTATTATCCTACGCATGCGCAGTAGTTAGTAATCATCAAAAATCTGATGGATAACTGGATACCATAAGAAGAAGAAGTCTGTATCCCTTTTGTGGGGGAAAAATTGGCTTGATTATAGCGTGGATTCACGGGGGGGGGGGGGTAACTTCGATATTTTTTTGGTAGGGGTGTGCCATTTTTGCCTTAAAAACGTACCCATTTTAATATAACATTCACTGAAATTCAGTACCTATAGTTATATAAATATTTAAGAAAGAATGACCTATACTTATATACAATATTTAAAATATGACCCACGCTTATATAAGCATTAACTCATCATTACTCATAATTCATAAATATACCAGCTACCCTTAAGTTTTTATATATGAATTGACATCGTTTGGTGCAAAACATTATTGAAGATCAACTCAGGAGACAAATTACCGGGGTTCATTTGGGAATTTATTTGAAAGGTGTACTTTCAAATAAATTGATTTAATTTAATATAATAATTGACCATTAATAATGTAAGATTCTCAAAAGCATATTTATATATGATATGTAGATCATACCCCAAATCAATATACAGTTATCAAACGTAAATGCATTTTAATATAGGATGCCATTAAAAAGGAGGGTCATTTTTATATAAAATCTCGCAAAATTATGACCCATATTTTTGGCATATCCCCGTATACCCAATAATAGGAAGTTAACCCCCCCCCCCCCCCCCCCGTGGATTATAGAGGATCATAGAGGAAACGGCACTGAATCATGACTGGAGCGGGTCCCCTCTTAGTCAGTCAGTGCCCCCCCCCCCCCCCCCCTTTATGAAAATTACTAGATCCGCCGCTGATGCTGTACAATTACTTTTAAATAATAAATCTGTAATCAAATAATAATGAATAACAAATCAAAATTAAAAAAAATATGTGGAAATGGGTAAGGGCTGAGACTACTAGGGACCGGTCAATATTTATTGGGGGTTGGGACCGGTGCAAATTATATTTCTCCCTTTCAAAAAATCTATGTCCTACCCTCTGAATATATCCAAAAAAAAATCTGTCCTATGCGAAATATCTACTAAATAAGTGTATGTCCTATATTGTCTATGAATTAATTAAACATACTTTCACTTCATTTTTATAGATCACATATAGTAAGTCGTCATTGAATTTGTCTGGAATTTTAACTGATCTCCTCCTTGAAGAAGGCAAAAATATGTCAAAACAATAGAACTGCGATTCTAATGGAAGATGCTTACATGAATCTAGTGATACTCTACAATACTGAATGAACAATTTGCATTATTTATTTTTTTAATATATATTTTTGTCTGTCTTTTTTCGTAATTTTCTAGTCAGAATGTTTAATTATTAGATAGTTTTACTTATTTTTAAATATGTATATTTTATTTAATCCTACTTTTTTTTAATGATAAATTTGGTTAATCTGTACCACACTGATGGCACTTATTAAAAGCTCCATCAATGTTCTCTTTTTACATTTTGTTTTTATTAAATTTTTGTTTTTATTCATTTTTGATACAAAAAAGTCATGTATATCTTTTTTCAACCTTAAAATCATTAATTTACATGAATGTTCTATAAACATAATATTAAAATGTCTTGACTTGAAATTGTATTTCCAATGGTTTTGTTACTTGTTTGGTCCTCAACTAATCTTGTTTATTTTGTTGTAATTTGTATAGCCTATTTTCTACATCTATACATATGTCATCAAAATATCGCTGTCCTATTAGTGCTGAAAACTAAAAAAATAGAAGTCCTATCAGAAATTTAGTTTAAAAAATGTGTGTCCTACTGCGATTTGCACCGGTCCCAACCCCCAAATAAATATTGACCGGTCCCCTATAACACATGTGTTAAAGTAGTCTCTGGTAAGGGATAACAAAAAGTTAACTGCGCATGCACTGCTATGTACATTTTGCATATTAGGTACTAATAATAGCTGTACTAAAATCTGTAATACTGTAAATTTAATATTTAGTACTATTTCTTTGTCTTAATATTATTGTAATATTTAGGTACCTGTATTTTACAGTACGTGATTTAATACTAATTTAGTACTACAAATTTTTGGTACAGAAATGAGGGGGGATAGGACCTTAATCGGGAATCCGTGATCGGGTGTTTTTAAGCTCGGAATTTCGGGATTAACCCTTTCGGGATAATTCTTTATTCGCATTTCGGGATGTCGGGATTTAAATTTATTTAAAATCGGGACCTCGGGATTTCGTGTTTTTAAGCCCGGAATTTTGGGATCAGGACCCCTCCTAACCCCTCTCAGAAATAATACCAACAGTGATTACAATATTCCATTCTGAAAATCATAATTTTAAGAGATTTTAAACAGACAACATTTCAAAATGCTGAAAATGTAACGGTATCACCAAAAATCTGTAGTACTTAAATTTCAAGTATAAATCAAATACTGTAAAATACAGGTACCTAAATATTACAATAATTTTAAAATAACAAATTAGTACTGAATATTATAAGTAGATTTCTAGTACTACAGATTTTGTGTACAGAAATAGTACCTATGCAAAAGTAGCTGTGTAGTACTGGGCTACCATGTA
The DNA here is from genome assembly GCA_019925275.1 of Mytilus edulis. Lineage (NCBI taxonomy): Eukaryota > Metazoa > Mollusca > Bivalvia > Mytilida > Mytilidae > Mytilus > Mytilus edulis. Next base: position 45,482,597 of record CM034354.1, read on the forward strand.
TGTGCCTGTCCCAAGTCAGGAGCCTGTAATTCAGTGGTTGTCGTCTGTTTATGTGTTACATATTTGTTTTTCGTTCTTTTTTTTACATAAATAAGGCCGTTAGTTTTCTCGTTTGAATTGTTTTACATTGTCTTATCGGGGCCTATTATAGCTGACTATGCGGTATGGGCTTTGCTCATTGTTGAAGGCCGTACAGTGACCTATAGTTGTTAATGTCTGTGTCATTTTGGTCTTTTGTGGATAGTTGTCTCATTGGCAATCATACCACATCTTCTTTTTTATACCATAGCCCCATCCCAATTTTCCGTTGTATTCAAATATGGGCTCCATCCCAATTTGCCGTAGCAATTGTATTCAAGGGACTACATTATGGGCTCTATATAATGGACTCTTTGTTCCACTGCCAGAACACCGGACTCAATAGAAACACTGAAAATAAATATACCGGTAATAAAAACAAATGGTAATCACAATGCTCAGTGATTACAGAAATCAAGGATTTGTAAAGTAAGACTATACAATTCCTTGCAGAAATGAAAGAAATACTGTTACACATCCTCGATGTACAAAATAAAGTATTAGAAATCACCACGACTTCCGACAGAAAATTTAAATAGTAAAATAATTTTCAAGAATATATTTAAAAATTCCAAAGATCTTTTTGAGTACATACAATCTAACTCTCTTTCGTCTTGTAATAGTATTAAAACATTGGACTTTTCTACTCTTTACACAGGTATTCCACATTCCAAACTAAAAGACAAATTGAAAGATTTGGTATTGCTTTGCTTCATAAAAAAGAACGGCCAACGTCAATCTAATTAAAAACCGATCTCTCATCGCTCCTGTTTCTGATATGTCGCGTGGCCGCGACATATCAGAAACAGGAGCGATGAGAGATCGGTTTTTAATTAGATTGGGCCAACGTAGATACAAGTATCTTGTCTTAGGGAGGGATACATCCTACTTTGTAAAGGATCACTCTGATTCAAACAAAAAATTCTCTGGAACTGATATTATCAAGATGCTTGATTTCTTGATTGACAACATATTTGTTACGTTCGGAGGACGTGTTTTTCTACAGACTGTCGGCATTCCAATGGGAACATTGTGCCCCTCTACTTGCCGACTTGTTTCTTTATTATTACGAGACTGACTTCATGCAGGAACTTCTAAGAAGAATGATAAGAAGTAAGCGATATCCTTTAACTCTACTTTTCGCTATATAGATGATGTTCTTTCACTAAGTAATTCAAAATTTGGTGACTATGTGGAACGCATCTATCCTATCGAACTAGAGATAAAGGATACTACAGATACAGTTAAGTCGGCCTCATATCTTGACTTACATCTAGAAATTGACAATGAGTGTCGGTTGAAAACAAAACTTTACGACAAAAGAGATGATTTCAGCTTTCCAATTGTGAACTTTCCATTTCTAAGTAGCAACACTTGCATACAGGTTATATATCTCCCAATTGATTCGATATTCCCGTGCTTGCATTTCCTATCATGATTTTCTTGATAGAGGGTTGCTGCTCACAAGGAAGCTATTAAACCAAGAGTTCCAAATGGTGAAGTTGAAAGCATCCCTTCGTCAACTTTACGGACGCCATCACGAGTTGGTTGACAGTTATGGAATAATCGTTTCACAAATGATATCGGATATGTTCATTACGTCGTAGTTACAACCCCCTTCCCTTTCATGAATGTGACCTACCGAATTAGACTGTTTACCGGATTTGTTATCACATAAGTAACACGACGGGTGCCACATGTGGAGCAGGATCTGCTTACCCTTCCGGAGCACATGAGATCCCCCCTTGTTTTTAGTGGGGTTCGTGTTGTTTATTCTTTAGTTTTCTATGTTGTGTCATTTGTACTGTTTGTCTGTTTGTCTTTTTCATTTTTAGCCATGGTGTTGTCAATTTATTTTCGATTTATGAGTTTGACTGTCCCTTTGGTATCTTTCGTCCCTCTTTTATAGAAAAAGCGTGATTTTGAAGGTCAAGAAATTACATAAATGTGTAAAGAATATAGAAATAGGATCCTCTACTCTTTCATATTCACCTAATAGAAATCAATATACGTGGACTTTGGGCACGGGGAACTGTACATAGTGTCTATATCTAATCCCATTCTATACATGGAAGCTACATTTTATGAGGGGCCGGATTCTTCCTATCTGATATATACCAAGGATTTGCCCAGTTATAACAAATCCTTGTATATACATAGACGTGTGACTTGAACGGGTCATTTTCTAATTTTTCAACTGATTGCAATTTCACTACGTTATTTTGAGGGTTTGGATCGGGTCAAGGATCTTACTATACAAATCCTTGATCGGGTTAACAGACTATATCAAAGGTAGAGATTAATGGACAACTAAAAAGAATAGCAAACACTAGCATGATATTGACAAAACCCTAGGGGATCTTACCAATATAAAGGGGGGTTCCAACCATATGTCCCATTAAAATAAATTGATCTATGATCGTCAAAACGGAGGGTCCAACTCCCGGACCCCCTGAAGGGGGATGGGGAGCATTGCTCTTTTTTTCTGCATATCTGAAAAGTGCTACTTCTGCATGTTCTGGAAAATATGAGGGTTTAGCTTGACAGAAAGGAGACAATGGAGAAGAAGTGCTGAATAGAGAGCAAAAAAAAAAAACAAGAATAGAGAAAATAGGCAAAAAAAACCAACAATAGACAATATATTGGAGTGATTAAATATACAGAATAGAGAATAATTGTTTAAATATATTACAGAAATATAAAGGACGTAACTCCATCCAGACCCTAATATATATATATACAATATAAGGTCAATGTCAGGAAAATATAAACGTTTTTGTATGAGGCTGAGAAACTGGGGAAGGGCGAGGTTCTACCGAGCCCTTCCCCAGTTTTGCGCCGAGTACAAAAAAGTTTATGTTTTTATGACATTGACCTAACATTGTTTTTAGACTGCAACTTAAATTGATGCATTGATACCTTTAAATCGTAACACAAATGTCAAACTTATTTTCACCCTTTAATGGACCCCTGATTGTGGAGAAATGTAATTGACATTGTACAAAATATAGCTTTGTTACTATATTTAGGAAATAACACAACTAGTTGCAGTATAAAAGCATACTTATATATGATGACCCTTTCCATTTTAATAATGTATTTTAATAACATGTATACATGAAGGACTCGCCTGAGTTAAATGTATCACCACAGCATTTCATTCACAGCCTTTGAACATGGCAAGGTGATAAAGATGGGTGTGGCTGGGGATTAACGGAATAGAGAATAATTGGCAAAAATATTTAAAGAATAGAGAAAAATAACGTGTTAAAATATAAAGAATGGAGATTAATGGACTTAAAGTATAAAGAAAACTAGTTATTTTAAACTTAAATATATTTAAAGCGTTTTGGTTCTTGTTTGCGTTTTTCTTCTTTTGTGGAATGTTTAAATGAAGAACCAAAGAACAATTTATAATATGTTAAATCGGTAAGTTCCCATTGCTAGGATAATGTATTTCTATCGTTCTTTACAATTTTACACCCTTTGTGCAAGTTCATGTCGTGTCGAAACCGTAGGAAGATGAAACACACAAAAAACGTCAACTAAAAATTATGATATTAGTTGTCAATGCAAAGAGGTATAACTCTGTATCTTTTTTTAAATCATAGATCATAAACTTAGAACACAATGCTGAATGTCATTTATAGCATAAAATGTATAACTATTTGTTACTTTCATATACCATTACTTTCATATACCAATGCAAACCTATACCTATATACTTTATATGGTATACAGAATTATCTTAAGTGACCTAAACCAGAGACATTTAACACATGTATTATATGTCTCTGCTTATACGGAGTTAATTTTAAGTGTGACGTCCAATTTTTCTGGACTAGTATATACATTTTTATTTAAGGGCCAGCTGAATCCCGACTGAGGCTGCATGATTTTAAAGCTGTGTTGAAGACCCATCTGTTGCCTTGGGCTGTTTTCTGCTTTATGATCGGATTGTTGTCTCTTTTACGCATTCCCCGTTTCCATTCGCAATGTTATAGCTGTTATCTTCCATGTCATTTGGTCTCTGGTAGACAGTTGCCTCATTGGCAATTGTACCACATCTTATTTTTATATTTCCAAGTGCATGTGCATGGTAAACAGCATCAGCCATTAACCAGGATCGGATCAAGCCATTTTAAAATGGGGTAGGGGTCCAACATTCGGAAAACCATGAAAGAATCACATCATTGAAAAACATATTTAAATACCTACTTTTTTTTTACATTTGATTCCCTGAACACTGCATACCCAACACCACCGAAAAAACACACCTTTGTATTCGTACCCTAATCAGTGTGTTTTTGATGAAAGTTTTTGGAAAAAGACGTTACACATAGTTTTCACCGACTCGATGGTCTTGTGGTAGCATGTTCACCTTGAGTGCGGGAGGTCATGGTGTCGAACCTAGGCTGGTCAAATCAAAGACTTTAAAATTGTATTTGCTCCTTTCCTTCTCTGCTACTCAAGCGACATAAAGGTGTAAGAGCAAACGACAGTAACTGTGTGAACTAGAACGTTAAAAATCTGGCTCAGCGTGTCTGTCTAGTACAAAGCATGATACATTTTCAGATTCCATTAAAAGATTCTCGTTTTGAATATGAATATCAATTTATCGTGGATTTATCGGCTATTGGAGGTAGCTTACTGCACACATTGGCTATGCATAAAAGTAAGAACAGATATTTTGCTTATTGGTATGATAATCCGAAACTATGTTTATACAATTATTCACTAGAGTCAGGATGGGAGTGCTTCATTTCTTTATTCTTTATTTTCCTGGACCATTTTTCCTATTCTTTTTGTCTGTTATTCTCTATTCGTTATATTTTAACACCCTATTATTCTCTAGACTTTTTTGTATTTGTTAGGTCTATATTTATTCTTTATGTGTTTTACTCTTTGTTTAAACATTTTTATTTACAGTAGATTGGGAAACAAGTTTTGCAACTTATATAAATCCGTTTCCACTTTGCGGGTGCGTGTGCTGCCTTGTAGCGGCATTAGCCTGCTCTTTTTCGAAATCTACAAGGGTGTCTTTAACGTGCAAGATATATGGCTCTCTCTTAACACGGGTCAGCCATTTATCGTCCCCTTCCGACGGACTATCATCGTTTCCTTACTCTTTATTATGCACCTTTTTTGTAAGGTAACAATTCTTTATTCTGTAAATCCCACAAGACCCTCTTTTATTGCATAAATATTATTTTAAACATTCAATCTAAAATTTAATTAGCCTCTCAAATCCATCATTCTCAACATCATTATCTGGTGAAAATTCACAATGTATATTTGTATAACTTTTCCCTCATTCTGTAGATAAGATGTGGTGTGGTGCCAATTATCTGTATTTAAAGAAGATTCATTAAATAATTCTTATTTGTTCTTTAGACGTTTAGCCAGGTTTATCATAACTTAATTAGCTAGGAGAATTTCAATTTAGAGGTAGGAAAGTAATTTTTGTTTTAAATGGTTAAATCATCTAGGTTAAATGGTTAACTAATGACATGAGAGATAAACGTACAAGTCATTGAAAGCGTTTAGCCTGACAAAGATAGATAAAAAAAAACACCAGTGAATACATTTTGTACTTTACATTTACTGTCTTTTGATGAGGTAAATGTGTGGTTTTATTGACTTTTGATATTAACCATGTTAACTGAGGCCAACGGCCGAAGTGAAAATCAGTTTTTTAAAAGTTAATTAAACTAGATATCTACCTAAATAAACGACAGTAATTGTATAGTATTCACTGTTGGTTTTATTCCATATTACTAGAGAAATGCATGTCAGGAAAATTATCTACCCTACCAATATATATATATATATATAGAGTACATCAAATACAATTGAGAATGGAAATGGGGAATGTGTCAAAGAGACAACAACCCGATCATAGATAAAACAACAGCAGAAGGTCACAAACAGGTCTTCAAACGCATTTTTACCAAAATTATACACGTAAAAGCACGCGGCGTTTTGCTCGGTGAATATACTTTTTACGCAGGTGAATATGCTGTTTTAGTCAAAATCCCATCCATATAGAAAAGCCTACTAAATATTATTATTTTTTTTTAACAACATTATATATTTATTCATCAAATATGCTTGTTACATTGTTACACCAAGAAACCAAGCTTTTCTTGATGCATCCTGTAATATTCCACCGATTGCCCAGGTTAGCAATCAGCTGCTGGTATATATGTATATATTATAATATTAGTAATATGTATAAATTTCTTGAAATGCAATTATACAATATTATAATACATTATGTTTTATTATATCAATCGTCTAAACTTCTTTTTAGTGACTTTAGTAATGGATCAAGTTTCATTGTTCTGTTTTCGTTGAATCTTTTTATGTATTCTCGAACAAAAATTTGATAAACATTTACCTTTGTCAATTTCTGATTAGATACATAATATGATTTGTATATGGAAAAACCTAAGATTGTTAGGAAATAATTCAGACCAAAATAATTTTTGTCAAAAATTTTATATCCAAAGACTAATTGCTTTAATGATACTGTAAAATTTAAATTTGATTTTATCATTAATCATAAATACTTTTCCAAAATTTTTCTAAAAATCGACAAGAAATAAAAAAGTGGTTATAATCCTCTTCTTCGTTACATACATTACATAGATTGACATTCTTCTGTTTCCATTTAAACACTTATTGTTTTGTTGGTAATATGAATTGTAAAAGTTTCCATCTATATATTTTTAACTTATTTTCTTCTAAATAATGAAACATGAAAACATATAGTTGGTTAATTCTAAGGTTCTCATTAATTTGTAAAATACGCATCCATTTGCTAACACCAATTGATGGTTCAATTTTATCTTTACAAATTGACTTATATAATATATTTGTTGAAAAACTTGAAGCCTCAATGTAATTACCTTTCCAGATTAGTTTCTGTCTAGTAATATTTAATACTTTTTTTTAGAACTTTCAGACTGTAACATCTGAAGCCAGTCTTTTGGAATGGCTTTTTTTTTTAATATTTATTTCTGCAATCCAATTAATCATGCATTCTAATTTATCCAGAATAAAATGTTGAGATATATTACCAGTGTCGTCTATAATATCATTGACAAATATCAAGTTACTCTTAATCCAATTTTCAAAAATAATAGTTTTATTTTTAAAATTAATCTGTTTGTTCCCCCAAATTACCTGTTTCCTTACTTCTGTGAAGTTGGTAGGTTTTTTTGTTTGTCCACCGCCTGATATTACCCAACATTTAAATACTTCTCTATAAAATTCAGGGATATGTTTGATATATTTCAGAATTTTCTTCTTTTCAAAATTCATCTTAAAAATTAACCAATTAATAACAACCACGCTGAGATATTTTAATGGAATCAACTTCCAGTTTGAAATATCATTACTAATGAGTTTACTTACCCAAGATGCTTTTAGAGACATACAATAACTTTGTATGTCGATCATTTGTAACCCCCCTTCTTCGTTTGACTTTATCATGGTATTTCTTTTAACCTTATCTGGTTTACCATCCCAGATGTATTTATAACATTTACTTTCTATTTCTTTTCTGAATTTCTCCGGAACTGTACAGACACTTGCCAAAAATGTCAAAAGTGGTAAAACTAATGTTTTTATAATAAGAGTTTTCCCGATTAAAGTTAAATTACGTTTCCCCCATAAATGAAATAGTTTATTCATTTTCTTAATTTTATTCTCCCAGTTTAATTTTTCACATTCTTCTCTGTTATGACCAAAATATATTCTCAATGCTTTGACTGGTTTGTTTGTCCAATTAATCCCAGCTACCTTATCTTTACTGTTTTTCAGTTTTCCTATCCATATACCCTCTGTTTTATTTTTATTCAAAGTTAACCCAGAAAATGATCCAAAAATTTCTATTTCATTCATAGCAGCTTTGATTTCTTTCTTATTACTGAGAAATAAAGTAGTATCATCAGCTAATTGTGAAATTTTAATGCTATGATTTTTATTATCTAGTTTAACTACGAACCCTTTGATATCTATGTTTTTTCGAAGTCTTAATTCCATGATCTCCACGGATAAAACGAAAAGAAGAGCAGATAAGGGACACCCCTGCCTTATTTCTCTTGAGTTATAAAATATTTCTGAAATCCATCCATTATTAATAACACAAGTTTGTAACCCAGTATATAATGTTTTTACCCAGTTTATAAAAGATTCATTAAATCGAAAATGTTTCAAAGTGATTAACATAAAATCCCATTCTAAGGAATCAAAAGCTTTAGTAAAATCTACAAAAACTATTGCCCCTTCAATTGAATATGCATCCGCATAGTCAATAATATCTTGAATTTGTCTCAAATTAAAACCAATAAATCTGTTTTTAATATATCCTGTTTGATCTTCATTAATAATTTTTGGTAGTATCTTTTTTAAGCGTTGCGCTAGAACAAATGACAATAGTTTTAAATCTACATTTAGTAAGGAAATTGGCCTATAATTATCTAATAATAAATGATCCCCCTTTTTGAACAATAAGGTCAAAATACTAGTACGTTGTTAGTGCGATAGACTTCCTTTTTCATTACCAGTGTTTAAAACCTTGACTAGAAAATATTTTATTTTTTCCCAAAACATCTGATAAAATTCAACTGTTAGACCATCTAGCCCTGGTGCTGTATTTAATTTCATTGTATTAATAGCTGAAGTACATTCTTCGATTGTTACTTCTCCGTCACAAACTGATTTGTCAACATTATTTGAATTATTTTCTAATTCAGTTTCACAAATATAATTTTCGACTAAATCTTTTTTTTGACATTTAGAACTGTACAGTTTTTCATAGTATTGTTTAATTTTTGTTAATAAATCGACCTGGTCTGTTGTTATATTTCCATTCTCGTCACTTAGTTTATTTATCGACTTTTTTACCTGTCTTTGTTTTTCTAAACCTAAAAAATATGCATTATTTCCCCCCCCCCCCCCCCCCCCCATATTCAACCCATTTCTCCCTTGACCTAACCTGTGCACCTCTAGCTTTCTGTTCGTATATCGTACCTATTTTTAGTTCTAAATCCTTTATTTCTTCATCTAAATATGCATCCTCCTGTGGTAATGCATCTCTTAACATATTTCTCTCTTCCAGGTTTTTTTTCTAGTTCCCGACTTAATTCTCTGTTTGCCTTGGCTTTATTCTTACAATATGCTATGCTTACCTCCCTTATTTGTACTTTTAAAACGTCCCACAATAATTGACAATCCATATTATTATTTCCATTAGTAATTTATGAATAAAATTACTGATTATCTCTTTGTATTTTTCCTCTTTTAAAATAGAGTTGTTAATCTTTCAATATCCCTTACAGACCTTCTAAAATTCAAACTGACCATTATTCCGTGCGTTCATCGTGTATCGTGCGTGTTGCGTGCGTGCATCGTGCGTGTATCGTGCGTGTACCAATCGTGCGTTCATCATTCATCGTTCCGTGTATTTTCCGTGTAACGTGCGTGCATCGTGTATTCTTAATCGTGTATCGTGCGTGTATCGTGCGTGTATCGTGCGCTCATCTAACATTCATTATTAACCGTGTATCGTGCGTGTATCGTGCGTTCATCAATCATTCATTCTTAACCGTGTATCGTGCGTTCGTCAATCGTGTATAATTGTGTAGATCAGATAACGTGCATTTGTGAAACGTTCATCTCTAATTGTGTAACGTTCATACATTGCGGTTTTTATATGATAGTCGGTTATAGAGCGGTTAAAGTATATGTATATATGTATCATGGTTCCGACTTTAAATAAAATTTACAGTCATACTTACTTTCTTGTAGACTCTTAACCAACTTCATCGTACATAACGTTCATACAGATTCATGACTTTTTGTGTAAATATTTTATCATCTGTAAAGATTTTGTGGTTATTCGGTGAATCTTGGCTGGGACTGACACATTTTGATATAATGATACATGTTGTACGTACAAACAATAACATGATATTGACATTTCTACGACAGAAGAGTTAAAATTGGAATTTCTATTCAACTTAGCGAAAATGGACTTAAAAATATACTGTTGGCCAACTGGTATTTGTTAAAAATATTCTGTCAATTAAAAACAAATGTGTGTTTGCAAAATTTAAATGTGGGGTAGCTCCACTAAAAAAATAGAAACTGGAAAGTATGAAAGAAAAGAAGTCCACGAGATGACATGTGTTGTAGCTCTACTATTGAAGATGAACTCCATGCCATTCCAAAATGCCCATTATAGTATAATATTATACATTTTAATGAACATTTTAACCCGCGGCTATAATTATCAGATAGCGAAAATTTAATATTTTTATTTAATAACGGCAATGTTGCTGCTATAGTCGCCAAAAACACCAACAATATTTTATTGAAAAGAAACTATACAAATCCTTGGTTGTAAATCCTAGGTAGAATATAATTCTTCGCTTATTTGGCAAATTCCTATGCTACTAAGATATTTCGAAATATTTTAGTTTTGATAAATACCATTATAAATATCATTTTTGTCTTAGTTTCTGCACAAATTTTTGGTCACATGCACGTTATGTTATTTCATTGAGAAAATACAATATACAAGATTGTCGGGTAAATGTGGATTGCGGATTAAAATGTTAAATGTCAAACATGAATTAACAAATTAAACTGAGGCGAATTAACACGAATCTGTATATTCTCTTCAACAGTGTTTGAGATTAAATAATTTCTCTGTTCTGAATTTCATTTAATCTAAGCTAAAATGTTTTGTGGAAAATTGAATAAAAATAAACATTACATGTATTTGAAGGCATTATTTTAATTTAACACATGGCATGGGTAAAATCCCTTTGTTCTTACTGTGCTATAAACTGGATAACGCACAGCAAAGGTGTGCATTAACTACCTCAGATATACTGCACAGTTCAAATCTATTTTTACCTTTAGGGGCGGTTCCTGGATTTTTAGGGGCGTAAATCGTTATTCAATAAAATTAAAATAATATCACCGAGTGTAGCGAGACTAAAAACAATATTGACAATATTATTCTAAAACACGATATCTTGTCTAATCCTAGGGTGAACAACCTAGTCGTCCCTACCCCCGAATCCGCCGTCTGACTTGAAATAATAACAAAGTTGAACTTTGTACAAATATCGTAGTTTCAAAATAGGAAAAAAAGAAAGGTTTCTCATTCCTGTTTTTTTTATCTAAGCTGGGACGTATTTTATTATATTTTGTGTACAACATAAATTTTAAATCAGTGTTTTAAGTCCGAAAAATAGTTTATATTTTTAAACATTTTTTTGTAAATTCTGCCAAAAAAGAAATGTATCTAAAATATCCGAATAAAAGAAATCTGATTTGGATTAGTTTTAGATTCAATGGAATTTTTAACGACTTTTTAATGATCTATTCCTATAAAGCGATTATTTTTGGATCGCATTTAATGAGGATCAAAAACAGGGGGGGGGGGGGGGGGGGGTAGCTGGAGAACCATCAGACTTCATTTAGATGGACGTATCTTAAAAATTAATACAGTAGATAAAAAGGCATTTGGGGGGTTGAGGTAGTAAACAAGGAATTGTATATTTAAATATACAATTCCTTGTAGTAAAAGATTGGAAAGAGAAAGGTATTTTCTGTTCATTTATAAACATTTATTTTAGGTAATATAACATGCATTTTTCTCAAAGCGTAGAATTTGAGAAAGAAATTCAAAAGCAATTAATCTAAACTCAATAACCCTTTCAGTTATGATTTTTTTTTTATCATACATCGATTTGAAAGTACACTATTTGTCAAAGTCTTAATCGCCTCTAATTGAATAAGAATTGGGAATAAATTTAACAGAAACGATAAAAAAAAAAATCTACCATCAAATCGCAATTTTTGAATAAGCCAAAAACTAAAAAAAGTTATCAATTTAAAACTTACCAAAAGTCGTATTTCTCCCTGTCTTTACCCTACAAGAAACTTTCCTAGGATCCGTGGATTGCGGAATATCGTCCACATTTCTAAATTTCTATAACGTTTACGTAAATTTATATCGTCATGTGTTAAAACAGTTATTGACCAATCAAATCGGTATATGTAATTAATCTGCGTCGTTCGGGTTAAGCTGGGTCACTCGAGCTGTGCAGATTAAATAACATATACCGACTTGCTTGGTCAATAACTATAACTAAACAAATATAAGATCACGCAAATATATCATGTATTATTTTAAATTGAGGAACTTTTAAAACTTGAAATTGGATTTACAAGTTTAAGATATAATCTTGGTTTGTTTTTTTGTTTTTTTTTTTTTTTTATAAATTAGTTAAATATACGGTATTATCATAACAAGTCTTTACTTGAATGGAATAAACATGGAACACTTTCACGTATTCATTTTTCATTGTGTTCATGGTTGCCTATCAATGACACCGTTTTTATTGAGGGCAGAATCAATTTGCGCCAATTGCAGTTTTGAAAAGGTATTAATTGCGCCACTCTTTTTTATTTTGATAGTATTAATTGCGCCAATAAATGAAACGAAATTGCGCCACATTTACCTGTTAATATTTTTTACCTATATCATACCTGTACATGTATTACCTATATCAAGACAAGACAAGACAAGACAAGACAAATACTTTATTAGAGTCTCACCTCAAAATTGACATACATTTAAACAGTAATATTTAAAACAACATGAGCCACTCTAAAAAGAGTTATGAGAGACTATAAAATTTCTACAAAACACATTATTATCTACAATTATATAAAATACCTTTTCTTTTTAATAATACATCATAGCAGATTTTGGCTAAAAAGTAACACACATTTTCATCAGTGAATAAAAATTTGAAATTTGACAATACAAGACAAGACAAATACTCTCACCACCGTGACTTGTTACATGTACATATGAAATATACAGCTTTTTTAAAACACAAGTTAACAACAAGAGCCACTCTATAAAGAGTTTTGAGAGACTATAAAACATTTTTTTTAAAATTATAATACAAATACAAGTCAACTATCATGAGTATAAAATACATTTTCGCTTTATTAAAATTTCATAGCATATTTTGGCAGTATAAAATACCATATTTTCATTTGTAAAAAGAAAGATATTTTTTTCATTATCAGTGTCCAGAAATTAGAACGTCAAATTTTGATAACTTCGTGCAAAATAAAAGCAACCGATATGTTGTCAGGGCGACCTTCAAAAATAATAAATTCAGAGCTCTACAAAATTGAAGAAGAAAATTTAGAAAAGAAAGATTTAAAATATGTGCGTCAGTCAATGTATATAGAGAGAAAACTGCATCCGGCTCAACCTAAAAATCAAGTAGAATTTCACAGAATATTGGATGATATTGGTGTTGTTACAAACACAGATGATGACTTTGTATTGTGTAACGATCCAGAAAGCGGGATAATTTTATTAGGATGCGAGGCTAATTTAAAATTTCTATGTACAATCAGAGACATATATACACATATATGTATATATGTCTCTGGTACAATGTAAGAGGATTTTTTGCTGATGGTACCTAGTCAATCATTTAGTTGTTATATATGAATAAAGATAAATAGAATTGGCGCAATTATATGATTATTTTATTGGCGCAAATTATACCTATGGTTTTGAAAATTAGGTGGCGCAAAAGAAGTATTGGCGCAAATAAGTTGTGGCGCAAATGAGTTACTTTTTGGCGCAAAAAGATATCGCCCTTTTTATGTATGTCTAAAAGATTATTATCCGAAAAATAATTCACAATAGTACGTTGTTACTGACTAGGTTGGTCCCCCCGTAAAACATTCATTATGCCTTCGGAACATACAAATATTAAGGTATTGTCAAGAATTTCAATAACGGCCGGGAAACAAACTAGTTGTTAACCTTCTATGATTATTAAAGAATGACGGATGTTTGTTTTTTTCGGTACACTGCTAAGGAATCCTTAGTGCACTAAGGCTTTGACTATACAATGCCACTAAGGAATAAAAGGAGTGCTGTTATATGTATTATTTTTATATATCATGTTAGAGATTGATATTTAATGCATAAATTTCAAATTTTACAGAAAAATAATCATAAATAAACGAGATATTCAACATTATTTAGACACGTGCCGGTTTTTCTTTGATATGCCGAAAATCAATGAACCGTTTGACACGTGCCAAATAACATATATATATAGCAACTGATCAAACAATGACAATCTTTTTTATTTTAAGTGATTTAAAACAATTGTATCAAAAAGATTTATGCTTCAAATATTTAATTAATGTGTTGTTCTTATTTAAAATGATGAAAAGGACAAATAATTTTGCTGTTGTTTCATTTCGTTTACAACAAAATTGTTTGCCATAGGAGCACGTACGACTTTGATGTGCGCCAACTTATAAATAAGAGTGTGGTCAGCTTGTTAAAATGTTTATGTAGGATATACGGAGACAAAAGGAATATATATATTTATAAGTGTTTTGTTTTTATTTTAATTCCGACAAATATGCGTGTAAATACAAATGGTTTCACAAAAAATATGAGTAAATTCCGAAAATTCATAAGAAACAACTATGTTAAGTTTCATGAAATGGATAAGCGGTTCTCAAGTTACAGTGCGACATGCGGACGGACGGACGGACACCGGACATTTGTATACCATAAAACGTCCCGTCAAAATGTTGACGGGCGTATAAAAAAGCGTAGTGCGCCCGTATGTCAGAAAGAAATCTGATTTGTATGTTTTTTGTCGAGTCTTCGACTTTAGTCGAAAAAGCGAGACTAAGCGATCCTACATTCCGTCGGCGTCTTTGAACTTTTAATGACCGTTTCTTAAACTATCCTGGATTTCTATTAAACTTGGACAGAAGCTTGTTAATAATCATAAGATAGTATCAAGAAGTTTTAAAACACTTATTAGATTGAAAAACTATCCTGGGTTTTTATTAAACTTGGACAGAAGCTTTTTTCAATCAAAAGATAGTATCAACAGGAATATTTTATTGATTTATTTCCTCATTTTTTTTTAACAAATTGTCTGTTTAACATATTGTATGAGATAATTTATGAAATAATTACTGTGGTGTGTTCATTACTCACTGTTGAAGGCCGTGGGGTGACTTATGGTGAAAACTTCTGTGTCATTTTATTTCTTGCGATGAGTTGTCTCATCCCCAATCATACCACATCTTTTTCTTGTTATTAAAACTTCAACACGTATTTTCAAAAACTTTAAGAACGATTGTACGAATATGTATTGAAACCTCGTAACCAGCTTCAACATGTTCATGTGTGGACAAGTATCATTTAAATATAGAAATATTTAAAACACGTATTCAAAATGGCGATTAACTGGAAACAACAAAGTATTAATACCAGAATTTGTGAAAACGCTCCACGAACAACTCAAGCTGACGACTTTGGCGCAATGGAGTGCGATGGTTTATAAAACGCGGGATATCTTAATTAAAGTCTACATATGTGCAATTATTATGAGCAGTATATATGTTTCAATGTCAGTATATAAAGCATTTTTTTTTTTTTTTTTTTAGGGATGCACCCAGTTGCACCTTTTCATTTAAGATTATATTCCGTGACGTAACCTCGAAAGAGTAGTCACATCACTAAAAACAATAAGGGAAATGAAACTTCTTCTCGCATGTTGCACTTTGGGTAATCGTTCTCTTCGACAAAATACTGCCTTGAACTCAATTTTGGTATAAATATAAAGAAGCCAAAATTTGGTTCTGAAATGTATATTTTTGTAAACTCTAAAAGCTAGGTAGCATATCCCTTAATTGATATAGGCTCTTAAATTCGACAATGTTTAAAGACAGTGCTAGGGCTGTTAGCAAGTCAAGGTCGCTAAACTCTCATTACCAGTTTAGAGATTTTCTGAAAATACAATGGCTTTTGCCTTATTCGAAACAAAAACATTAGCAAATATAACTGGTGGCCTTTGGCTGTCAATTGCTCTTTTCGGGTTGTTGTCTCTTTGACACATTCCCGATTTTCATTCTTGGTTTTAAAATAACTAAAAATACTATTTAAAATTGTCAGTTCAAAATACATCTAAGAAGTCAGTGCGTTGATACATGTTATATTATTTGACTTTTTGTCCTATCAAAATTGTGACTTTATGTCCTGTGACTTTTTGTCCTGTGACTTTCTGTCCGTTTACCTTATATTCTACTGAATTTACTATATCCGTTATTATTACGTAATATATATATTATATAAGTCCTGTGTCCAGGTGGAAATAGCGGGCCGTAATAACAATATGTGATTTGTATGTCAGGTGAAAGTGACAACGGGTGGTATGTATACTAAAATGTTTATCGTCTTCCATTATACATGAGGGTGTGAATGGGGGTTTATAGAAGGAAATTATGGACAAAAAAATAAAGAATACAAAAAATAACCAGACAAATTGAAAAGAAAATGATGAGGTACTAGAATGTATGGAATAAAGAATGATCGGCAAAAGGTAAAACGAATTATAAAACAAATTGCCTAAAAATATAGAATACAGAAATACTGAATCCCCATTCAGACCCTCATGATCTGACATTTAAAGCTTTAGGACATTTATGGGCATGCGATACAGTTTTTAAATTAGACCGACAGTGATTTTTTTTTACAAAATCAATTTGTACATGTGTATATGTGCTAAAAATTATATCTTCATGTGCTAAATTTAAAAGACAAATGGGTTTGAATTATTCGACATTTCCTTAATATTTCGGTTTCTTGTACATTTCTGTCCTTTGAGCAGACACCCTTAACATTTTATGTTTCAAAATATAAAGATATGCAGATTTCGGTAAAGAGATAAGGAATATCTTCGTTACAAAATTGGGTTCTTCCTACATTTGTGTAACAATTCTATTTTTGTTAAAAGATATTGATTTAAGAAAAAACGGTATTTTTGTTGAATATTTATCAAGTTAAAAAAGTCGTTAATTTCTTCATAATAGTTGTAACAAAAATCTCCATACGGTATCAAGCCAAATTTCTAAAAAGAAGGGAAATATGCTCTTCAGCTAATGGTTAAATCTCGAAAAAATGTTAAAATGCTAAAAGTTTTTAAAAGAAAGAGTTTAATGTCTGCTATTTTAGATTAATTCTGCGAATTGTTTTTGTCTGCAAAAACATAAAACAGAGAGATAAAGAGAATCACCAACTAATTGAATAAAATGGAGGATTGAAATGGAGAATGTGTCAAAGAGACAACAATCCAACCAAAGAGCAGAAAATGGTACGTCTAAACACGGCTAAGGACTCATAAGTGCACTAATATGTTATAATATGCTACTAAGGACTGAAACAGTGATGTGCAGTGTAAACAAATTTCTTATCTAGATTGAGATTGATATTTAATGCATATATTCAAATTTAATCAATAAAAGATCACTGATAATAATTGAACAATGCCTGTGCCGGTTTTCGTTAATTTTTCCGAAAAATCACTGAACTATAAGACACGTGTCAAATTACATTACTGATAACACTATTACCTTAAAAAATGAAGAAAAAAAATATTATTTAGAGAGGAAAATTACCCAGACATTTAGATATATTTACCATAAAAATATGTTTTTAAATTTTTAAAAAATCATTTAATATGCATCGGTTTATGATTTAATGAAAACATATAGAAAATTGTTAAGCGGTTTTTTTTTTTGGAAGGAAAATAATGTTTGCATCGAGAAAAATAGCCCCTCCCGTATAAATGATCATTAATTTACCTAAGTGGGAGCTTAAATTTTGGAATCAATTGCGAGGCCTGACTGCCATAAACAACAGATTACGAACAGCAAACAGTGGATACACCAATTCATTGATATGCATGAAAGACAACGACGGACACAAAATGATTGCACTGAATAATTTCAACTACCATTGAGATAGATTTTTCAAATCTCCTTATCAAATTAGACATGCATTTAAAAAACCCTTGGGATATCTATTACCGTTAGTTTTCAAATTGGAATTAAAAATAGCATTTTCCCAAAGAGTTTTAGGTAAAACCCCGTGAATCATACCTCCTAGAAATTTGAAGTGTCAGCTAAGATGTTTGAAAATATGTATGAATTTTTTTGATTGAGTTAAGTCTGCCAATTGATATTTTATCGTATGTTTTTCTTTGTTGTGATGTTATGCTATTGTTTCAGAAAAAGGGAGAAGGTTTGGATCCATTAAAACGTTTAATCCCGCTGCAAATGTTTGCACCTGTCCTAAGTCAGGAATCTGATGTACAGTAGTTGTCGTTTGTTTATGTAATATATACGTGTTTCTCGTTTTGTTTATATAGATTAGACCGTTGGTTTTCCCGTTTGAATGGTTTTACACTAGTAATTTTGGGGCCCTTTATAGCTTGTTGTTCGGTGTGAGCCAAGGCTCCGTGTTGAAGTCCGTACTTTAACCTATAATGGTTTACTTTTTAAATTGTTATTTGTATGGAGAGTTGTCTCATTGGCACTCACACCACATCTTCCTATATCTATTGAAATTGGAAAGGAATATAAACACATTCAGTATGTTTACTGTACAAACAAACACCAGACACCAATTGTGTCTTATATTGTTGAAGTCATTTTTACTGAGAGCAAAATTTGATTAATTGATTATTCAGTGGTTGTTTAAACGTCCAGTGGCAAACATTTCATGCATATTCAGGACAAAAAGTCGTTTCAGAAGTATATAATGAAGTATTTGGTATTACAAATGTTAATTTTCTAATTATTTAGTAAATGTCATTTTCTTAGGTAGTTCTAATTAATTTGTACGAATCAAATTTTTCTGACAAAATAACATCTTTTGCTCTCAATTAACACATACGATTCTGATAACAATGGATAATATAAGGAACTTTGTAACTTAAAAAAAGAAATTATGATTGTTTAATTAGGTGTTATGTCAGTTCGCTTGTGTCAGTCGGATCACTGATTGTCGGCAATATCAAGGAAAAACCGACACGTTCTAAAGATTGTTCAACTACTCATTTATTTGTGAAATTATAACCTAATATGTCCTGTTGATAAGTATATATGTACAGAACTACAAAAATTTGCAGTGAATGTTAACATAAAAGAATCAAATAATTTCTGCTATGCTTGTAGTGAAAACGAAAACAGCTTACAATATTTTTTAGATATACATATATAATCGTTTATAAAATGTATCCGTCAAAGTGAAAAAATATATAACATGTAAAAATACATAGATCATTCATTTATTGCAATCAATTATATCAAACATGTTAGTTAAACTAATTTCTAGAACCAGTCTCTCTATGTAGATATAATGCGTCGGACATTGTATGCATAAAAATAAAATCTCGATTTTTAACTGTATGAAATAAAATTAGTAAGAGTTTCGCGGAACACAATGTCTAGCCTTCGTTTGCCGTAAACTTGAACTCTCAGGGTGAGGCTGAAAAAAATCAAGATACTATATTTTGATTGTTATGAGCTTCTGTCCAAGTTCACAAATATTTCCGGTGCCTATAAAATAGCCGACTTTAATTAAGTTATTTGAATCTGAGCTGGCAAAATAGCATATTATCTATTATGGTGGTATCGGCAAAACAGCTACAAGTATTGCCTTTAATGAAAATGCATATCAATTTTAAATACTATTCTAAATAAAATAGCTTTGAGAATCGTGTAAAAAGCGTTCGTTGTTCAGTCGTCAATGAATCATTCAACGTGCGTGTATCGTGCGTGCGTGTATCGTGTATTTATCATTCATCGTGCATCGTGCGTGTATCGTGCGTTCATCATTCATCATTCA
The DNA here is from genome assembly GCA_019925275.1 of Mytilus edulis. NCBI lineage: Eukaryota > Metazoa > Mollusca > Bivalvia > Mytilida > Mytilidae > Mytilus > Mytilus edulis. Next base: position 45,502,458 of record CM034354.1, read on the forward strand.
TTTTGCGTTAATCCTCCGTGTAACGCTCATCGCTCATCGTGCGTGTATCGTGTATCGTGCGTGTATCGTGCATTCACCGTGCGTGTATCGTGCGTGTGGTCAGTTTGAATTTTAGAAGGTCTGTACCTCTTTCTGATACATCAGTCCTAATACTTACGAAAACGCTTTGATGGTCAGTAGAACTAATTACAGCTGGTTTAATTTTACAATTTTCTACTAATGACTTAAAATCTGAGCCAATTAGTATCATATCTATTCTACTTGCCTGAGTTTTATCTCTCCTCCGCCATGTATATTGTTGAACGTTTGGATTCAAACATCTCCAGATATCGATTAGTTTGTTTGATTTTAACATTAATTTCAAACTATTTACTGGTTTTGAAATCTGGCTATTTGGTCGTGTTGTTTTTCTATCTATAACATATAAAGTATCATTGAAATCTCCCCCAATCATCGGTATATCGATACCAAATTCTTTTATATTATCACTTAAATACCTTAGAAATGTTCGGCTTTTCCTGTTCCTCCCCATTAATTGTATACATTACAAATTTTGTGATTTATTATGTTTAAACCCATACTGCATGGTACATAAATGATTTCTTTATAACAGTATATAGTAAGTAAGTAAGTATGTAAGTATATCATAAAATTTTATGCTAGAAGAAAAAATAAAAGTTTATACAAAATTCTCAGAAATGATCCTGAATAAGTTTAATTGTCATTTGTTCCATGTTTGCATTGTGTTCTGATTCTTTGTAAATATTTTTCGGGTAAATCTATTTCTGTTTGATGTGATGCTGTTCTAATCTTATTTTAATTGTCTGTTATTTATACTGTATCTTTTCTTTGGTAATCTGTTATGTAATAGGGAAATGTGTGTTAACACCTGAGCAAACATCCAACCTCATATCTTTTGCAAATTCTTTGACCTGACAATTAAACCATCCTGATGCAACTTTCTGCCCTATATTTTAATTCCGCTAATAAATGTGTCAGTGAACAAAATCCTCAAAGTCACACATAATGAGTTCATAGTAATTTCATAGTAATTTAAATAATTTAATTACCCCTGATTTCTTTCAGAACACACCATTTGAACTCATGATATGTAAAATTAAGGATTTAGTGCTCACATTATTATCAACCTAATTTTTCCTGCTATAACCTATCTTGTAAATAAACTCCTGGGAAATACTGTGTAGCAATGCCATTGGTATCCATGTTTGAATTAAACATAAATCATAATTTAATTACAACTTTTATTTTATATATATACATCACAATTATAATTTGGCCCTTGGGGAAACTACTCAGCTACAAAATTTAATTTTTTGCTCCATGCCTAAACCAAGAGCCTAGCTATGTGCATACTGAAAGTAGCAAAGTATAGACCCCTGGCTTGACATCACACCAATCCAATTGGAACGATGGTTCAAAATAAATGCATGAGGCTATCAGGAAGCCTATGAGGCTATCATTCCTAGAGGCTATCATGCCTATGAGGCTATGAGGAAGCCTATAATGAGACAATGAGGAAGCCTATAGGAGGCTATGAGGAAGCCTAGTAGTGTTGATGTTGAATTGGTGTTGGAATGAATTTGTATGAAATTTGACAGTTTATCCCCAGAAATTCTTGGGGGATGAGTGAAATTTTTGAAACAACCAGTGATAAAATTTCATAAATGAAATCTATAAACCGTGCTGAGATTGATTCCCTTGTCATGGCAATATTGAAGGCGAAAGGAGGGGTCGGTGGGAGGCAAGTTTTTAGCTAAAACACTATTAGAGCCAATATTATTCTTATAACTGCTTAATCTGCATTTAAATAAATGAATACTCAAGGCAGCATACACAGGTTTTTAATACACAACTTCTTAATGGGATACTCCTAAGTGGGAGGAGTTAAAACTGCATCCAGATTAATGTATCAAGAAACAAAGGACAAAGGAAGCCAAATGCCACAAGTGGTCACTAATTAACAAGACATGTATATTTGTATTGGAACTGATGTAATTAGACCTCCTGCTAAGAACATGTGATAAACTTCACATCTAACTGATTGACATATGATAATAAATCTGTTTCATCTCAACAGCAAAGAAAATACCCATCCTGGGAAAATCCTAAAATAATGACTACTGAGTAATTAAAATCAAACTATGTATAAACCTAACTTATATAACATATAAGTACCTAATATAATTCATTAGGATAGAAATGAAAATAACGAGAAAATTAACAGTAAGTTTGTGCGGATGTGTGCAAAATATTTTGTGCTAATTAGAACACGGATTTGTTTACAAAGCGTAATAAGAACGTCATATAAGAATTGGAATTTGATTTTGCTGGAAATCAGTTAGCATGCGATGAGTAAAAAGTTAAATCACAAAAATACTGATCTCCGAGGAAAATTCAATCGGAAAGTCCCTAGTCACATGGCAAAATCAAATAACAAAACACATTAAACGAATGGACAACAACTGCCATATTCCTGACTTGGTACAGGCATTTTCAAATGTAGAAAATGGTGGATTGAACCAGGTTTTATACGTGTTTATTAAAAGTCTCTGTCTTTAATTACAGAATTGGAGTCCACTTCACCTGGCAGCATTATTGAACCGTACGGACATAATTGAAATACCGATAAAAGGAAAAGCTGATGTTGATTTACTTGATACGGATGTAAGTATGATGAAATTTTTAATCAATACCATGGTTTTAAATACTAGTACTTTAAACCAATTTATTTTCACGGATACTTTATTTTGCGTTTAGCCCTTTCTATCCCATTTCGTGATTCTCAAATTAACTTGATGTAGTTAAGTACGAACAAATCCAAGTTTTACATATTGAATTTCGCGACGATTCATATTCGCGATATTTTTCTACTCGTGAAAGTCGCGAAAATAAATCGTTTGCGAAAATTATTTGGTTTACAATGTTTTTTTTATTTGTGACTAGTATTGTCATGTCGAGGATTATGTTGGATGTTCACATTGCGTCGCGTTATATATATATATTTTATGATGACGTCTTGGTGGAATTAAGGATCGTCAACCTACTAAAGATCATCTTGATAATTCCTAGTATTTTATGGATGCACAGTTTCTTTTTTCCATTAATAAAGAAAAGAGCGATCGTCAACTAATTTTGTTTCTGGGAATGGGGTTAATGAAAAGTAAAATCACAAAAATACTGAACTCAGAGGAAATCCAATCGGAACATGCGGAAAGTCCATAATCACATGGCAAAATCAAATGACAAAACACATAAAAAACGAATGGACAAGAACTGTCATATTCCTGACTCGGTACAGGCATTTTCAAATATAGAAAATGGTGGATTAAACCTGGTTTTAAAGCGCTAAACCTCTCACTTTGATGACAGTCTCATCAAATTCCGTTATAATTTACAATGATGCGTGAACTAAACAGACATAATAAATAAAATTATAGTAAAAAAATGGGTACAGCAGTCCTCATCGTGAAACAATTTTAAAAGGAACAATTTACAGAACATAAAAAACATCCATCTACAAACACATTCATTGATTCGCGTGTCTGACATCAGAAAATGTTATACGTCACATAAATTTGTCGTTCAATGTATATACAAACAATTCAAAAAATTCACATGTGCAATGTAAGCATACAGGGTTAAAAAATCAAAGTATGTAAGAATTACAGAATAGACCGAGATTTAAAATAGTCCAAAAGTTTATAAGAATCCACACATAGTTAATTCCACTACGCGATTGAAGAATTTTGACGTTTGTGGTTCAAAGTATTTTGTAATTCATGATAGAAATATATCATAATGACATATAATAGAAAAATATCATATTGACGGGATCTTTTAAAGTACAGAGTCACATTATAAGAACAAAGACACGCAAAAAAGTCGCATATATACAAAACACACTAGCAAAAAATGAAAGATAATACAAACACATTGACGGGATGTTTAAATACCGATCCACGTTAAACATTGTTAAACGGATATCACATAAAACAATCCAACAGTAAAAGTAATATTATTAATAGAACAAAGACAAATGAAAGAACTATAAAACACGTTGTTAAGATGATAAACAACATCATGCAGTACGCAGAATCTATATATCAAGACCATCATGTATTATTTGTGAAGTTGATACGGAATATTTATCAACAAGGTCTCGGTACCTTCCGATGAACTTTTTTTCAGAAAAAAGGACGAGATATTCTTCGACATACCCCTGGTTTATCAACTTTCTACTCAGACACTGATGACGTTTAACAAAGTCTGAGTAGGAGCTGCAGGCTCTTGAATATCGAATAAGTTGGGAAATATATATCCCATATGCAGGTGAAGTTGGTATATTGCTACTAAGGTGGGGGAAATTTATAATTTCAAAATTAAAATCGTCTCGTTTGTCATAGATTCTAGTACTGAGATGACTGTGTTAGTCAAATTCGATATATAAGTCTAAAAATGAGGCGGAGGAAGCCGTGTCTGTTGTTTCTTTAATTTCTAGTTTTAATGACCGAGTGGCAACATTAAATACAAATTGACTTTAAGAATCTAAACATGTGTGAGTAGGAAAGAGCGATCATTAACTCTATCTTAAATCTTTTTCCGAATTATGAATTAAGACTGAATGAAAACATTTGGATTTGTTTTTTGCATTTACCATTTCCAGCTATATTTCTTATTTATTGTTATGAATAAGAAGAGGTGATTGTGTTTCTCCCAACTTTGTAACTCATTAGAATACTTCAACTCTCCGACATATTATTTTACTTAAATGGGCCTCCATTAGACATAAAATAAAATGTAGTACTGGCACTGAAACTCTTTATGTAAAGTTAGTAGAAATTACAAATTTTCCCCCAATTTAAGTATGTTTCTTTCATTTTAAAATGTATTTTAAAAAAGGGGAATGTATTTTGCCGACTAAGTAGTTATCTGTCTTCATTCAAACCATACACAGACTCTATCTGTACTTTTTCAGGGTGACACACCACTACATTTAGCTCTTTTGCAAGGACATCTACAGGCTGCTAAAGTTTTAAGACATAATGAAGCAAGTCTCGAAACAAAAAATATAAAGGTAAAAAAAAACCAAATGTGTAGTTACTTCCTTTTCTTGACAGAAAAATCTGTATATATTTTATGAAATAGATATACTCAATGAATAAACGAAATGACTATACTGTTGATGTTTTAAACTGGTGCATGTCTGTCATATTTGTTTTTCGTAAATATATTTGTTATATATTAGGCCATTAAATTTCTCTTTAAATGCGTTCTCATGTGTCCATCGCCAACTATACGGTATTACGCTGACGTATAATTGCTTATATTTAGTTCATTAGAACTCCGAAGTATAGTTGTGTCAGTGGTATTCATTTGATATATCCTTCATTTCTATAAATCTTTTCCCTTTATTTAATAATAAACTTCTATATATATTGCTCTAATATAGTAATAAAATATGGAGATGAGGTATGATTGCCAAGGAAGTTTATTTACACATCCACCAAAATTCTAATAAAGTGGTTGTAAGCAATTATATTATTCTGCTTTTGGCAAAACTTTACGAATCTAGGTTCCTCAATGCTATTCAACTTGGTAATTAATTGGCCCATTTAACTTTTTTCATCCTAGTGTCGCCAATGATTAGACTGAGTAAATTGTAGACGAACCCGCGTCTGGCGATCGAAACTGAAAGTGTGGTTTCAATAATGGTCCATGTCTTTGTTAGTGGAGGTTTCATTAACAATCCCACTTGAAAGCACTTTTGCGTTGGCGGGATTGTTTTTTATTAATATATCTATTATTATAAATTAGTAAAAAGCTGAAAGAGGGACGAATGATACCAGAGGGACAGTCACACTCATAGATTGAAAATAAACTGACAACGCCATGGTCAAAAAATAAAAAGACAAACAGACAAATAAAAGAACACAAGACACAACATAGAAAACTTAAGACAAAGCAACACGAAACCCACCAAAAACCGGGGATGATATCAGGTGCTCCGGAAGGGTAAGCATATCCTGCTTCACATGTGGCACCCGTCGTGTTACTTAGCTTATTACATATGATTAATAGTCTAATTCGGTAGGTCAGATTCATGAAAAGGGAAGGATAGTGTAGTTACGACATAAGGAATATATCCGATATTATATCATGTATATGTGAAACGGTTATTCCATAATGGTCAACCAACTCGTGATGGCGTCCGTAAAATTTACAAAGGGATGATTTCAACTTCTCCATTTGGAACTCTTGGTTTAATAGCTTCACTGTGAGCAGCAACCCTCTATCGAGGAAATCATGATAGGAAATACAAGCCTGGGAACACCGTATCAATTGGGAGATAAATACTCCGTTTGTAAGCGCTGCGGGAATGTTGCTACATAGAAACGGAAAGATCACAATTGGGAAGTTAAAATCATCTCTTTTCTCGTTAAGTTTTTTCTGCCAACTCTCATTGTCAATTTCTAGATGTAAGTCAAGATATGGTACATACTTAACTGACATTTCAACAAACACAGATACTTTATCATTTTACCTTTTAGACTGAACATATTTATAAGAAAACTTTAAAATATGGATATTGTGTTACTAGTAATACAATTTGCTGTAATTACATCTCTCGGCTTCGCTATTACCATTTACCTTTTTAGATTAAACCAATTTTATAAAGTATAAAATAGTTGCCATGGTGATGGATATTGCTAACCATAGATTATTTTAATCACAAAAAAGTGTTGCAGAATCTAAATATTGATGACTTCAAAGCTAAACCACCTGATTGTGCCTGTTCACATTCCCATTCCCATTTCGTGCACAATTCTGCTGACCATGTAATTTCTTGAGACCTAAACATAGTCAATAACTACAAGTTGAGACAACTTTTGTCCAAGGGTCCGAAATACAGAGAACCACAGCCAATCAATTGGAAGCAGAACTTCAAACTACTAATGGATTCTGTTGAGGATTTTGCAAAAGACTGGGCAAAAAGAGAAAAGGTTGAAGTTGACACTCTTTCGGAGTGCATAGTATGAGTGGCCGTTCGTGTCATTGGCGGTATGAACATACCGTATGAAATTTTCAACGCGTTGGTTTTTACTTTCAACGCGTTGGTTTTTTCTTTCAACGCGTTGGTTTCACTTTCAACGCGTTGGTTTTCAATTTCAACGCGTTTGTCTTCACTTTCAACGCGTTGATTCGTAATTTATACTGTATGAAAAACCAACGCGTTGGTTTTCAATTCCATACCGTAAGTTTTTCTTTTCATACCGTAAGTTTTGTACTTTTGTCAACCAATCAAAATGTTTGTTACAAAGTATTTTCTAAAAATATCTAGTCGTCATTTCACTATTCGGAGAGCCTCCGGAGTTTTCTTAAGATCTGGGTAAAGTATAAATATGGCTGAATTGTCCGCAGTCCGTCTGCAAATGTTTAAAAGTTGCTTTCTTAAAAAAAAATGCGATGGTAAACCCAAATGCTTGTTTGGCATTAAATATTAGATAATTGTTTTAATTAAGATGCATTGTTTTAGATTATTTTTGATGTATAAGAATTAGAAACTGACATTGATTGTTTTACTTAAAGAAACTATATACTGATCAATGTGGGGTGAAATATTCTTGTTGAAGGAATCATTGTTAAAGGAATGTTTTTTCTCTCCTCTCTCCCGAAAGACAACATGTTAAGTCACCACTACTGGATGTTCCATTCTAGTCCATCAGCTAGTTCTCAAAAGCGCGCTAGTTAAGGAGTTTGTGTTACACCCCAGGGTACAGCGATTTTTTTTTTTGATAGAATTCAACTTCATTATCTTATTGATAAAATACAAGGTGTTAGACTAAAAAAAAAGTGTCCAAAAGAGGTTTAAAAACGTCCCTTTCAATGGTCCCCTCATTAAGCAATCACGACTAAGTAATTTTTAAATAAGATTTTTAATATAAAGCATTTAAAAAAGATTAAAATATAGGTTTAAACAACTAAAACAGATACAAAACTATCATATTAATTGTAACTCGGAAGATTTTTTTGTTTAAAAAAAAATGTTTTTTTACATTAAAAATAATCCGATTTTTTTTGTTCAAATTAAGGCATATTTTCTCCTTTCATAAAGAAATTCGTTATACAATTACCCATTTTAGTTAATTAAACTTGAGAATTAATCATTATGCAATGTTTAAATCATTTGCAGTATTTATATATCGTCTAAAATATGAATTATTTCATAAAATATATGTACATGCAAATACTCGTGAAATACCGGAAATCACCAAATTACCGTCTTTGATTCAGTATACAACATGTACAATGTATTTACACATTAGCATTATCAATTTGCAACTGAAAACACACATTTAATTGTCGATTTATGATGTTTTTGTGAAACAAATTATTTTATAAAGTGAATGTGTAACGAAATATTTATGAACAAAATACAAATTAAGGTGATTTTTTGTGTTCAGAAAAGGTGCACCCTATCGAACTCAATAAAGGTGTGCTTGATAACATTTTGTGTTTTAGCTATGTAGTGATTGACTTAAGATTGTTAAGTCATTCAATCGACAAACATCGCTTTGAACGAACGTCAAATAGTCAGTTGTGGGATTTGCTAATACTTTTTACTTTCTTAGGTTTCTTAGAGATACAAAAAAATGGCTTTGTTGGTTTCAGTTTAAATAAAGATTCTGATAAACATTGGTTGCTTAATGCACATGAAAGAGCTTCAATATCCTTAAAATGTCGACATTTGGTAGGGATGGTTAACCTTGAAACATCCGCCCAAAAAGAACTCAGAAAAACTCGAATGAAGCGAGACGAAACTGATGTTTTGAAATTGTGTCAGACACTGCAAAGCTGGTCAAATCCAAACATCTGAGCAGTTATATGGCCTGTTCTCGGTTCTGTTGCTTCTTTGGAATTAATGTGCGACCTTCTAAACGCGTATGAAAAGGGAAAATTTGCTACAGAAATTTTTATTACGGAACGGCTCATTCAAAAGTCAACCGATATCTTCAAAACACTCAAAAGAAAATCATTGCTTACATTTTTAAAAAAGGAAATAAAAGGCAAGCAGATAATGGCTGATAAGAACAACAAAATATTGAGAACAAATGCAAAAAAAATGTCGCCTGCTTGTCATAGCCAAGACAAGATAGTTGGTTTTGCGATACATTCTCCAGTTTGAATTATGTCCTCTTCCAATGTTTCTTGCAAACTTTGATGGTACACATGTAATGAAAAATTAAAATCTGTCCTATGTGGTCTTTTAGAAAAGGGCATTCCTTAGGAATTTGATGACATGACAGTTATTCAATTCATTACTAGGATACCAAGCACTTTTTTTCGATTTGGCAATTATTATTTAAAAAATCATCCTTTTAGTTTCAAAAAGAGGTCCTGCATTGATTTTGTCACTGATTATTATCCCACAATATTCATAAAGAAATTAGAACGGCAGATCCTTGGGAGGGCATTTATCAGTACGATAAGTTTTAGAACACCACTATCGTGTTCTTGGGAATGGAAAAAAATGGTTGTTAGTTGGGGGAAACAAAGTTGCTCTTGTTGAATTCTTTGGTTTGGAAAAGAGTAAACAATCCTATAGATTTACACATGAATGTATTGATTTATTTGTATCACATGGAAGTATGTGCCACAAAATATATGTTAAAAATGAAATAGCGTAGAGTGGTGTTAGCTTATAATCAAACAGGAAGAAGCCAATAAAAAAAGTTTCTTAATGCAAAAACATGCAGCTGACAAAGGTTACGACTCCATTGTAAAAAACCTTCTGACACTGATGTGGAAGTATTGGCTTACTATTTTCACAGTTGCATATCAATTCTAATATTGGTAGTCTGACAGATACATCTTCCAAATGCAGATTATCAAATGTGCAATCAATGTGTGCGAAATTTGGTGAGCATGTTTGTAGAAAACTACCAGGATTGCACGCCAATACAGGTTATGATTCAGTAAGTGTTTTGTCTTGTAAGGAAAAAAGCAAAGCATTCGCCTTTTTGACACGTTATGTGGAGTTTTCAAATGGTCTATTCCATCTTGGTGAAACCTTTGAAGAGGTTGGCGAAGAGTTGTCAAAACACTCGAGAGGTTTTCGTGTTCTATATATGGCTACGAAATTAAAAATATAGATGAATAAAGATCAGAACGTTTTGAAATGCAAAAGATGCAATGTTAAGACACATTAAACAAACTAACTTTCAGACGAAGATTTGGAAATCTGCTTTTAAACACAACACTGGTCTGTTGCCAAACAGCTATGGTTGGATCGTTTAGAACGCTTTGATCAGTATCAATTGGTTAGACCAACCACCAGCGTTAGATGCTTTGATAATTCTGATGTCCTGTTCATGTAAAGCTTGTTGTGCCAACAAAAGATGTTCATGTGTTCAACACTGTGTTGAACAGATAGCTGTATATAATGCTGGACAGCTTGTAGATATAAGGATTACCAAATCGTTGATATTGCTAACGATGACGACGAAGATGATGTAAATGATGATAATGATAATTCGGTAGATGCAGGTCACCAAACTGATGATGATTCTATTGATTGACCTTCTGAGTGACCTTAATATGTGGTGATTCGGTTGTTGAAAACAATTTTAAAAAATAAAGATCTAGAAACCCTGACATTTTGTGTGTTTTAATATGAGAGTTATTTGATGAATGTGATGTATAAATACATGACAGAATCGTGCATTTCTGGTTGCTTATGTTTTTGTGTCTCACCTTTAAATGTTTTTTCAACAGCCTTTAGTTACTTTATGCGCTATGTTTCAATGTAAAAAAATATATACCATTTTATCAAGAAAATTAGTACGTATGCTTCTTTTCATTCAAAATCATGATTTTTTGAAATTACCATCCCCCTTTTTTCTTGGTCCTCTACGATTTAAAAAATAGTTAAAAATTAGCCTGCGTTTTAATTAGATATGATGTGTTCCATTTAATAAAAATAATAGTACTGAATACTTGGATATTTTTTACATTTTTCTGTAAATATGTGCAAAACAAAATTTTTGATATACCCTTAAATACGTCCCCTGTTAACCCCTTTTGGACACTTTTTCAGAAGTCTAACACCTCTTAAAATATTCTTCAGATATTACTCTTTAAATTTATACAAAAAAATTGCGGTAACCTGGGGTGTAACACAGAATTGAAATTTTGCCCTACCAGCTGATGGACTACTATGGTTAAGTTCGGATAAATACATAATTTTACGAATTTGTCTGTTAAATTTTGGAGCACACCTTTCATAGTAACTGTAGTGATGACCTTGAGTTGTATGTTTGCCTTTTTATTAACTATAAACAGAAGATACACTTTTACTATGGAATGTTCATTCATTAAATTGTGTAGTGAAATGTACATCACTTGTCACATATGTACTTTAATAACCGGTTTTCGTGACCGACATTTAAATATAACGCTAATCAGTTTCATTGGGTTTACAACCAAACTTTTATTTAATGGGTGTTCATTTGAATTGTTTAATAGTTTGATATTAAAAAAAAAAAAAAAAAAAAAAGTATACAAAAATGATGGATAAATTTTTGTAGGAAAAGATATTTTACATGTGTTATTGGTTTTGAATGATGTGTTATTTTTATTTTCTAAATTATTTTCCAGATGTCTCACCCGGTTTTAAAGCCTAAGCACACGTTGATCGGCAAGACCCTTTTGCCTATGATTCTCAAGTTTAAGTCGGCGGATGACATTGATCCAGAGAATTTAGCCAGGCTGAAAAGCACTTATCCTCTGACAAAGTATAGTGTAGATGAGCTGGCGGCAGAGTTTGTAAAGATCACGGGAGACGAGTTGAAAAATGTGATGCTGCTGGCGGGTAAAGACCTTGATTTGGATAATTCAAGGCTGTTACTGCACCAAACCATTCTCTTTGCAAATCTGATTGGAGCACCTAAGGGTTCAAGCTTAACCGACCCTAGGCCTCAGGCCGGTTCTTCAACTTTTGTTCCTCAAGGTAGTTTTAAGTCTAAATTGGCATGTTTATAGATTTTATTAGGGTTATATAAATTAGACAATTTATTGGTTCTCTTTTTAGATATATTTATTTCGCACAATTCTTCTCTGGCTATCATTGCATTTTAAGAAGGTTCAATATTGCAAATAATTTATGTATAGATTGTGGAATTCAACTTTTTCATTGTTATTGAAATACGGACCAGAATATTTTACCTGAGAAAAAACGTTGATCAAATATTTTGATGAAAAGAATATTCTCTGTGTGTAATGACCGACTACTTAGAAATAAAACGTCCTAATATATTGCTGTACTTCATCTTGATCTTAATTTGGCTTTGGAAATTATTTCATCTATACTTATTGATATTAATTGTATTGTAGAACTTTTTGTGATATTGGTTTCTATTTTTTTAGCAGGCCCTTCTGGACTGCAAGCATTAGGGAGTGGCAGTGGAAGTGGCACAGAAACTGCAAGTGGTAATGTCGGAAGTTCCAGTGCGCCAACAGGAGGTGCAGATCTGGAGGCAAGACTCAAAGAAATGGAGAAGCATCTCGATGGTATGCGAAATCAACAGCACGCAGATAAGGTGGACGAAGCTCTCAAACATGTAAGAGTATTGGCAAGTAGGCCTAAGCTTACTTCAGCATGTGTACTTCTAGCGTCTCTGGAAGTCCTGGTCGATTGTGCTTTAAAGGCAGGTCACAATGAGACTGAATACTATAGCAAGGTGCTACAGGCCTGTAGACATTATGAGGATAATCCTGATGTCTGTAATTTGTGCCTGAGGTTGTTGGGATCAAGCGAGGATAGGAAGATTTCATCCGCTATAGCCGAGTGGTCAAAAAATAAAAAGTATGACTCAAAGGCCGAAAAGGAAAAGGAGCCGAGCGTTGGCCAGAGTGTTAATTTATTACAAGATCAGCAACAAATACCTTATTTTTACCCTCCATATCCGGCTCCGATGCCAATGGGTCATAATTATCCAGGTCAAGTGTTGCCACCATTAATGGGACCGCGAGGGCCAGGTCCAAGGCACAGATTTCAGCGTGTAAGAGGTGCCTGTTTCTTCTGTAAAGAAATTGGCCACTATGTTAACAATTGTCCAAAGATGAAGAAAGAATAGATTTATTTTGTTGTATTACTGTACGAGTCATGTTGATTATTACCACATTTTTGAACATTTGAACTTTAGTTATCTTTTGTCCATTCACTACTTTTAGTATTTTTGATTTCTATTCCGGAGGATCTAATTCTCTAGTGGCATTTGTCACGTGGAATGGAGGTCGGAATTTTTTCTCTGTAATTCTGTAATTTATTTTTCTCTTTTAGGGTGGTTCTGTTAAGAAGTTAAGATTTCATCCTGACATTCCTGACTGGGAAACGGGATCTGGTTTTAATCCTATGGAAGTTAGTCATTTTAAAATACAAGAACATTGGGTCAATTACAGAGGAAAGGTTCTTCAACCTCCGTTTCACGTTACATTAGCTGAAGAGGTTGTCGCTAGTGACCAGTTTGATTTCGAAGCCCTACCCTTTAGAAATCCAGAGTATTTTCAGGCGGGAAATTTGCATAAGCATTTTAATGAATGGAAAACTGTAGAGCCAAGTGAGGAAGGTTTAGATTGGTTGGAAAATGGCGTTGATGTGACAAAATATTTCAAACATTTTAGGGGAAATTTCAAAGGGAAATCTTATGATTCAGACAGCCCGCCTAAACAATATTTTATTAATTCAGCTATGTGCAAAGATCATACCGATTTTATTAAATCCACTCTTTTAACTAGGCTAAAAAGTGGGTCAATGTCAGTATGGGGTAAAGTAGGGAAATGTGAACCTCCTCATCTAGTTATGCCACTTACTATAGAGATAACAAAGCCAAGACTGTGCCACGACGAACGGTTCCTTAATCTTTGGATAATGGACAAACCTTTTGTCTTGGACACTTTAAAGGACGTTCCACGGTTAGTGCATAGCAATGCCTTCTTAAATTCTTCAGACGATAAATCTGGGTACGACCATGTTTTACTAAAAAAAGAGTCTAGAACATATTTTGGAGTTGAATTTGGGGGCTGGTTTTTAGTTTATAATACAATTCCGTTTGGGTTTAAGACCAGCGCGTATATTTACCATACTATTGGGCTTGCAGCTACTGGATTTTGTGGGAAACTTTGGGTGCCTTGCTTACAATATATAGACGACAGACTCATTGTTGAATTCCTCACAGTTTCTTGTATTAACGGAAAATTCAAAGCCTTAAAGAGCTTGTATATCGTATGTCAAGTAGTAATTAGGTTAGGGTATTTCATTGGATTGGATAAATCGGTTTTCGAGCCATGTCAGGTTATTGGATTTCTTGGTATGTTGATAGATTCTGTTAAACAGGCTTTTGTGTTACCTGAAAAGAAGAAAGTGGCATTTGCTTTACTTAGGGAAGACATGTTGACCCAGCAAGTAGTTTCGTTAAAAACGCTTCAAAGGTTTGCAGGAAAATGTATATCATTTATGTTAGCGGTTCCCGCCGCGAGATTGTATACCAGAGAAGTAAATTTAGCTATAAGCAAGGCCATTAAAAACAGCAGACCCGTTGCTCTTGAGGGTCGTTTAAAAACTGAAATAAGTCATTGGGCATTTTTAGACAAATGGGAGGGGTTTGTCCCTTGGAGGAAAGAAAGGCATTTGAAAATAAAACTTGCAACAGATGCATCGCTGTACAAATGGGGCGCTGTTGTTGAAGAGCAGGAAGTTTTGGGTGATTTCTTTGTTTCGGGAGATGATAGGCCTATTCATGTGAAAGAGGCCGAGGCTGTTGAAAAAACTTTGGTTTCAATGTCAGGAAAAATCAAGGATCATAGGGTTGACGTGTTGGTTGACAATCAAGTAGTTATAGCATCTTGGGAAAAGGGTGGAAGTAGAAGTTCTGACCTCAATGATGTATTCAAATCAATTTTTCACGTCTGCCAAACCATGAACATTGATTTGCATTTACTTTATATTCCTTCAAAATGTAATCCTGCAGATATTCAGTCTAGAATTTTAAGCTTTCAAGATACTATGCTCAGTCCACAAGCTTGGCTCTTGGTTCAAAAGCGGTTTGGACCGCATACTGTGGATCTAATGGCCCTTGACTCAAACGCTATGGTCGATGATGGTGGTAAACCTTTAAGGCACTTTACTCCTTGTTCTACCCCAAAATCTTCTGGAGTTAATCTTTTCGCTCAGAATGTTACTGATGAGTTGAACCCATACGTTTTTCCACCTTTTTGTCTTATTTCTCCTGTTCTCAGTTTTCTTGTTGAACAAAAGCCGAAATGCTGCACGTTTGTTTTCCCAGCTTTATCGCCGTCGCCGTGTTGGTAGCCAACACTTTGGTCTATGGTAAACGACGTTTTAGTCTTAGGTCGTCAAGGGAATAATACTGTTCTGTTAGCCCCATCGAAATATGGTTTTCACCCAATGCCTTTGAAGCATGACTTGTATGCAGCAAAAATCATTTTCTAATTTTAGATACCTTGTGGAATACCAAGAATTTGGAAACCAGCTTCGCCCTGTGGCTCATGCTCTTACCCTAACGATGACGATGCAAAGTTTTGTCAATCTTATGGTAATTATTTAGAGATTCAGAGCGACGAGCCTGTAGATTTGATAGATATTATGGTCAATGAAAGAATAAGACATTTGGATATCATGATGGAGAATACCCCGTACTGTAAAAAAGTTAGCGCCCTTGAAAAAGAATTTTCAGATTTTCTTTCTAAAAATGCTAAGAGCATTGTTTTTGCTACGCCAGAAGAAGTAAGAAAATTCTTAATTGTCAAGGATTGCAAGGGAAAAACCCAAGTGCATGAGATAATTTGTCCTAATCTGGGTAAGTCTGGAATTTTTGACTGTCCATGCCCTTTAAGGTTAGCCTCAAGCACTGTACGAACCATGTTGGGCCAATTGAAAAGAATTTTTGAAAACTATGGGAAGGGAAGAAGTTGGGACGAGGGCTCTAATTTGGGGAACCCTATTGCTAGTAAAAAAGTTCAGCGTTATTTGGAGGCGATAACCCGCGAACAAGCAATATAACATCGTGTAGTGAAGCAGGCAAAACCTTTGTTTTTTGACAAGCTTAGAAAAATAGCAATATTGATAGATTCCAAAATTGTGAAGGGAAATACAACACCTGAAACATTTATTTTACTAAGGGGCCAGGCTTTTCTGAAGCTCCAGTTTTTTGCAGGTGATAGGGCCTCTGATCTTGGAAAATGTCTCAGTCAGGAGATAAGGCGTTTGCGTGACGATTCAGGATTTGTTATTACACACACAGTTGGCAAGACGTTAAGTGAATGGAAAGAAAAATGAATTTTCGGTTATGCGACTTGATGACCATTCTGTTTGTCCTGTTTTGGGAATTGAAAAATATGTGTCTGGTGCTGGTGAAATGGGCATAAATTTAACCCTTGGGTATTTGTTTCGTATATTAGATTGTTCAAGAAAACGGGTATTGGAAGCTCCGGTTAGTCATTCGGTTATGTATGGTCGCCTGAAGTCACATTTACGGGAGTTGGAAATGGATGAAGGCGAGACTCCTCATGGTATCAGAGGGGTGTGTGCTGTTACTTTGGCCGTCTCTGGTTTTGGAAATTCCCAAGACATAATGGATCATGTAGGCTGGTTTTCTCGCGGTAGCTTGGACAAATATTCAAGGTTGGGCAAAATGGCAGATAAAAGTACGGTGGGAAATCTTTTTAAGCAAGTTTCTGATAACCCTTCACATGCAAGTTCGGTTTATGACAAGTACGGGGATACTAGCAAATTACCAACTGCTTTTTGAACTATGTAATTTTGAATATTGTAAATTGCCGTTGGCGATATATATTTGTTTTTGTACAAGTAGCATGTATATTGTCATACTTTCTGTATTAAAAAAGTTGCAATAATAATAAATATTATTCTTAAATGTCTTCTTGTATAAGATACGCATGGATGGATGGGTTGTTGTTTAATGTCCAGTGGCAAGTCAGATGCATATTCAGGACGAGAACATAATGATAAATAAATTTTAACCCTGCTTTGTACTAGACCGATACTCTGAACCGAATTTTAACGTGCTAGCTCACAAGGTTACATTTCGCAGGAAGCAATGTCACCTTACCCGGACACATTTTTCTGACTCCGGGCTGACCAGTCTTAAAGTTTGCTCTAACTCCTCAATGTCGGGTGCTTGGCGGAGAAGCAGCAAATACTAATTTTCAAGTCTTTGATCCGGTTAGGATATGTGGTATGCGTCAATATGACAACTATTTAATGATACAACTGAACACGACGAAATACTTGTACACACTTATCTGTATGGTTGGTAATGTACCAGAAGGTTCTCTTTGGATGGGGATGGTTTAATTGTTTTCGAAATACATATGTAGCATACCTAATTTTTATGATATTTAGGGTCAGTATTGATAATTTGGATAATAAGCAGTTTCAGAAGTTGATGACTTGTCTCCATCTATGGCTCTGTTCTTGGAACTTTTCGGCTTTACATTTTCGGTCATCTTGGTATCATCTAATATTCTCTCGAACATGGGTACTGCTGACGAGTGTTTAATGCATAAAATATGCATATACAGTGTGCAGAAAAGATTAGTGTCGTAGATTGTTATTCATTATATTTAGTGTTGGCAACTTTTAACGGAATCTTAAGAAAAGAAAATCATGAGTTTTGGGATATGTTTTGGGGTTGATGATTTTTTATACTAAAGATTCTGTGTTTTTTCAAATTCAAACAGTCAAACGTGTTGTATGTGGACCAAAATTGTATGCCAAAACTAATAATGCATTCAGTTACTTAGAGCGTGGTGGCGCTTTGGATAATGTCATATCCTAAGCGACATCACGTGAGAAGTAACGAGAATGCGTGCATGCTTTCACTTTTCGAACTGTTTTCGATGGGGGTTAGATGTATATCAGACCGATTGTAATGGGATGTTTTGTTCAGGTATAAATTGTCCATGGAAGTATTTCCTTTGTCTGTCGTGATTGATAGTGAAGTAATATCGTTAACCAAGTTGGTCTATCTCGTCTCGTATTCATAGTGGTTAATGCATAGCGGCCGGTTTTCCCCTCAATCCCTCCCACCCGACTTTTCTTGGGTTCGCACACTCTAAGTAACTGGATGCTCCCCAAAATTGTATGCCAAAACTAATAATGCATTCAGTAACTTAGAGCGTGGTGGCGCTTTGGGTAATGTCAAAGCCATACGGATTTCTTTGTTTTCATTATAATTTTGATTTAAGAGATGCCCGAGTGTTTTGTATGGCGCAGAATATAGACTGTACTGATTTTTCATTTTATGGTTGTGAATACATTGCTGTTTTTTCTATCCACGATTTTTTCACCCTTGTTCATTTTTGTGAGGATGAAGCTCATTCTTTTGTAAAATTTGTGTGTTTGCAAATTAGCTATAACAGTAACCTTTTTTTATTTTTGTTATTTTTTTTTTCTATTATTTTATATACTTTGGCAACAAATTGGCAGAAAAGGAAATCTTTCAAGACCAGCTTTAAGGTATGTATTTTTTTTTAAATCAATCTGTAGTGTTCTGTGTTAATTAAATCCACTGTATAAATTGATACAAGTTTCTTGTACAAATAATATTGCATGGAAGTATAAACAAACGCATTAGCTTGAGCTATAATAAAAGCAAAAGATTCTAGCTGTATGGATCACGTGATCAAGAAGTTATGAACTATATTTGAAAATAGAAAAAAAAATATTAAAACAATGAGAAAACAACTTTAAATTGGCAAGTGAATTAGTGCTTGATTTTAAAGAGTTTATTGTTTATTTATAATCTCTGATCATTTTTTCCCTTTGTCATATTCTTTATATTTGGTTCTTTCAGTTTCTATTGAGAAGGAAGAGAATAAAAAAAAAAGAGAGGTGAGAAATATTAACAAATGTAACGATGAAGGTATTTTTCCAGTTTCATCGAAAATTTCATTTACAATGGATTGAGCACGAAATTCAGGAAATGGGGGAATGTTCAGTGCATTATGACTATGAAAGAATTCATACAAATGATGATAAATTAATAAAACACATCAGTGATCTTAACTGTCTGTACAAATTCATGAAGGTCGACACGGTAAACGTCATGGACTAGGTTTTTTTTTTTTACAATTGCGAGTCAAAAAGAAAAGAAGGTATGTACCTTTCATTCAAAATATTGTGGTGACGAAGTTTCAAAACATTAATTATTGAAACCAAACAATACGAGATAAACATGTAATACATGTATAATACAATTGATTTTAGCTATCCTTTTTAATGTAAATGTAATGACGTCTCATTGGAAGGTCCAAACACCAAACGATGTTCCATTTCTTTTAAAGGTTCATGAAATGCCTGATATTAAGTCTGTTCGAAAGAATCTAATATATGATATCTTAAAATACTAACTTTAACGAAAAATACATCAACACGAA
Organism: Mytilus edulis; assembly: GCA_019925275.1. Lineage (NCBI taxonomy): Eukaryota > Metazoa > Mollusca > Bivalvia > Mytilida > Mytilidae > Mytilus > Mytilus edulis. The sequence continues at coordinate 45,521,955 of CM034354.1, forward strand.
GCTGTTGGATAGAATGATCGTCTAAAGCTTACCAATTACCGAAAAATCTAGCCAAATACCTCTAAAAAGTTAAATATGTTAATGCAATCAAAATATGTAGGGAAGACAGTACAAAACTGACTTTGTTTTGATTATATATATAAGTTAAATGTGTTAATGCATTTAAAATATGTAGGGAAAACATTACAAAAATTACTTTGTTTTGATTATATATAAAGTTAGATATGTAAAGCAATTAAAATACTAGAGAGAGTACAAAATTACCTTGTTTTGATTATACATAAGTTAAAAATGTTAATGCGTTTACAATATGTAGGGAAGACATTACAAAAACTACTTTGTTTTGATTATATATAAGTTAAATATGTTAATGCATTTAAAATATGTAAGGAAAACATTACAAAAATTACTTTGTTTTGATTATATATAAGTTAGATATGTTAATGCAATCAAAATATATCGGAAATAGGCGAGTGTAATATTTGAAAAAAAACCCGTCTAGTTAAGGAATTTAATGCACCCACCTAACACACAGCTAATTTTTTTTTTAAATGAAAGAATAATGAATTAACTTTGATTTTTGCCCGGTCGTCACAATATCGTACGGTTCAGTTTTTGTAAAATTGACGTTTATTTCAGAAATTAGTTGAAAATTATAAAATTATGACATATTTTTCAAGCAAAGGAAATTAGTCGTATCTCTTCTTTTAGACAGAATAATTAAGTGAATTAGATTCTTAAAATAATGAATAACAATATTTACAACTGTAAGTCCGCATGCTTTTGCATTCCTTCTAAATATTTGACTTTTTGTACGAAAATTTTCATAATCTTGACCTTTTCTGATCTACAATTAAATTTTTATTAAATGCTTTTTCACTCTATCCGTTTTAGAACACAACAAATTACTCATCAGTTATCGTTTTTTCATTCAAGATCAAGACTTTACCTCAACATTTCTTAAAATCAAGAATTTTCTGTAATTTTATGATGTTGGGTAAAATCACTATAGTTTCCGGAATCCCTTATCTATTTCGTTATCGTTTTTTTACTGAATATATTAGTCGATTTCCGTACGTGTAGTGCTATTAGAGTACGATAAATCATATTTAAACGCTTCTATTTCTATCTTTAACTTCAGTGAAGCTTAATAGATATAAAATCGTCCGAAATTAAGATCAAATTAAAGTAAAACATAGTTTTTGAGTTCTGTAGAATTCACCCCTTTCTAAATAAGGAATCGTATCGGAAAATTGTAGAAAATCTTCCGAGTCATGTCAAATTTTCACAGTCCAGTTCACAATGAAACCCTTCTTATGCTAAACAGCAAAAACTATCCATTGATTGACACAGATCCATAGTCTGTCATGTATTTACTACATAGACACTATGTAGTTAAACACTTAAATGAAGATACAGTTGTATTGCCGCAGTGGGAAAACGAAAAGATGAAGTTTACAGAAGACTGGTCGATGAATATGAAAAAAATGAAAACATCCCATTTGAAAATACAAAATATCATAAGAGTTGCTATAAATATTTCAAAAGTAAGTGAAACCTATCATCTTCTGTTTTGTCTGTACAAAGACTTAGTACTACATGTACCAATTCTACCGACCAGTCTTTTCTCATATATCATTCTGATTTTCTGTTTGTATATTTTGAAAATGTATAAAGCCTATAAGCAAGTTACACAACTTCATAAGGTATCCTCTGAGGAGCAAACTCAAGCTGTATTGAGTGTTACTACATATATCTCCTACAATGATCTGATTTACAAAATAACTCATGACAATTTTACTATTAAATCTTTATACCATCGAGCTTGCATCGCTAAAATTTTGCTACAAAATTTGAAATCAGAAAGGAAAGACCTATTTAATTCTGAGCATAAAACAGCTTTTACTAACATTTCGACGACTAAAGATGCCGTGCATGTACACAAGGACGTATTCTGGTTAACAACTTTAATTACTTGATCAGTTAACCGGGCTTAATTTCTGCCTGAGGATCGCCGCCGAGAAAACTACACAACATATTATCAGCTTCAACAAAAACTAAAAATATATGGTCAATTTATAGTTACATGTATACAGCCTCAGCAAGGCCAAGGTACATCCAATATTGTATACAGTAGCTCTATAATTTTGTCTTATGCCGTAATGACGGAAAATTACCCGTTTAAAATGACTGTAATATACAGTCTGTCAATTTTAAAGATCTGAGCAGTGACTGCGAAACTGGTTGCAAGCACTTTATGCAGCTACTAGTATTTTACGAAAGCAGATATAGGGTAAAGTTGTATCCATTAGCTAAAAACATTTCACTGGATTATTCAATTGAAATTATGCCACCTGCTTTAAATACATTTCTGTTTTGTCTATTGGATTGCATCTGCGGCAGTTAATAAAGCGTACGATATTCCTATTGACAAAGTTCTTAGATGTATGGCTTTAGTAGAATGTATATTATCTATAAATATATTTGTTTACTCTTTTTTATTTAGGTTTATCATTACAAATGCACCGTATTTATGGACACACCTTTGATAACTGTTAACAAGTTTGACAGTTTGACTGATCAGGAGATTAGAAAAATTGAAAATGGGGCATACATTCTACATGTCATTATTTTTCTTCTGGGGGTCAACATTTTATCAAAGACAATGTCGACCTAACTACAGAAACAATAAAAGTTCACCGTATGACTTTGGTTGGCTAAAAGGCAACATCGGTCCGGTGTGATGTCATCTAACTTTCTACAAGATTTGATCTGTTCACACATTGGTATAGGTATAGAGGAAGGGTTGAGATTCCCAAAAACATTTTTAACCCTGCCGCAATTTTGCGCCTTTCCCAAGTCAGGAGCCTCTGGCCTTTCTTAGTTTTGTATGTTTTTTTATTTTCATTTCTTGAGTATATTTTGAAGCTTATTATGACGTCCATTATCATTACAAACTAGTACAATTTTGTTTAGGGGCCAGCTGAAGAACGCCTCCGGGTTTTGGAGTTTCGTGCTGCATTGATGACCCATTGGTGGTCTTCTGCCGTTGCCTGCATTTTGAACGGGTTGGTGTCTCTTTGACAAATCCCGCATGTCAATTCCCAATTTTTAATTCAATCTGTATAAAGTAAATCTTTTGTTCGCTTTGAGCAAAACCTCTGCTGCACATGCCAAGGAAGTTGTCTTTGTATGGATATGTTGACCGATAAGAATGATGAGAATACAAGTTAAAATGAAGCTATGATATTCCGATATCGTAATATTCCGACACCTAAATGGTCCAACATTCCATTGGTTTGACGTTTCGATCATATAGGTTATACGCTAACGGGATTTTAAAATACGAAAGCCAAATAAAAGGTTCAATATTAGGATAACCTTGTCTTCCCTTTTGAAGCGTTGAAACAAGATATAAAAAAGTAATTCTTAGTGCCAAAGTAGCCGAACGTCATCTAGCGTTATTTAAAAAAGTACAAACTACTTGTCAGTCGGAAAGCTGACCCTGGTTTGACCCCATTTCTTAAAGCAACAATGGACGTCATGTGATTACCATATATGGGCAATTTTTTACCAAAAAAAGTGAAGCTCGTTTTTTGGAATATGTAGTTTTTTGCATGAATTAAAACTAATTTCCAATTAAGTGAACATTCTTGAGTATATAAGAAATATATTACTCAACTCAATTATGGATTAAACTCATTTTTTTCTCTCAAAATGTGTCTCCAAAGTCAAGGTGTTGACGAAAAAAATTGGTCACAGAAAATTGAAATCGTAATTTTCTTTCTTAACTTCTCGGGAAGCTATGCTGAATTTAAATTATGTTCTGTAACATAACTTGGACTATGATATGTCAAATTTGTGCCAGTTGATATGCTAAGATACGCAAATGTGCCACTTCGATGTGTCGATATTTCTGACGAAGCTGGGCCGATGGTAATTCACGAGTTACGTCCCTTTGTTTGACACTATCATGAACAACCTATTGTTATATCAAGCACCATATGCTGTTATTTACATGTGGATATTATTAAAATAATCTTATTAAATATATTTTGATACTGTTAACATGTGCCACAACAATAGAGAAACACATTTTATCACTTTTCAGAACTCAGTCCCAGTGAAATATAGGCCCTATGTGTCCCTATGTGCCATAATAGGGTTAATAATTTAATATTGATTTAATATTCCAAGAGTTAATTTAATATTCATGTTTTGGTAAGTATTTTTACTGCTGCAACCAAATTATTTTAACACAGAAAAAAATGTCTACTCAATTTATACAAGGGGTAGTCTAAATATTCATGAATAATGGATCAAGACAGTATTAAAATTTAATGATAAAAAACAGGAATTCATTTTCATTACTGACACTTGCAAGTTGGTCCTACCTTTTTCATTTAAACTTAAAAGAGATCATAATGAAAGTATTCTAAATGTAAAATCTTCATTATTTTAAATTTATAAAAGGAAAATTAATTTGCAATCCTTATATGAACAAACTAAATATAACAATACATGTTGTCTCATTGATTTCATGCAAGTTATAGTTCTAATGAATGGACTCAAATTATAAAAAAAACCACACTAAACCAATAAATAAATGGTGCTAATCATGAACTTGAAAATAAATAAGAACAAAATAGACTCAGTAATAATTTTCTTTTTCTATTTGAAAAAAAATAATAACATTACAAAAACTATGCATTTTTACATTTATATAAAAGTATTTCAGAGCAGTTTCTGGGGGCTAAGTCAACAATTATGTTTTAGATCACAAGTCAAAATTAAGTCACACTTCATGTCAGTATGATAATGCTTTGAATAAGATTGATTAAAATGATACTCTGAAAGAGATTGTTTGAAGGCAGCAACCATTTGTTTTCAGGGAGGGGGGAACTATGGATTTTTTTCCAGACAAGTTCAAAACAATTCTCCTCTTTCAATTTTAGCATTTCATTTAATGGCAGCTGAGGGTAAAACAAACATTTTTTTTTCTCAGGGTCAAAAACAAATTATTTTTTATCCAAAAATTCGAAACAAACTTTTTTTTTCAAAAAAATCAATAGCCACAAACCCCTACCCACACCAGAAAATCAAATGGTTGTTGGCTGCCTATGTTCAAATTTAGCACAATACTTTCTCATTTACTTTTGCAGGATTCCTTTATCACAAAAAAAAATATATTATTATAAACAAGTCATCTAAAGCAGTTAAGGTTGTGCAAAGACAGTATAAGATTTCCTTACCTTGTTTTAGTTAAGTCATACATTTCACTGACTTAAAGAGAATAATTAATCCAATAAAATATTCACAGCTGATCTCGCCATTACTTTTTCAAACAAACATACTAAATGTGTGTACATTGACTGTGTTGCCAGGTGACATCGATGTGTAAGACAGAAAAACTACAATGTAAAAAAATGTCTTTCTTTTGGAATTTTGTTCAAACGGGGTTTCCCCAAGGGGTAATAGAACGTTATACTTGATGCTTTTTTTAAATTTTGAGATACGTATTATTCATTGTTTGTATAGTAGGGCCTACATATAGTCTTTGTTAGTCTGAAAAATAGAAGAAAATAATTTTAAACGACGATCAACGGCATTACGGGATCGTTAAAAGACGGCCAATTTGACATGTTTGAGATTTTTTTTTTCTTTTGATAATAAACTCCATGCTTAACAAAATCTATTTCAGACCCTAATCGGCGACAAAAAAAAATTCCGCGAAATTAACGCAATTTCAGAATGGCGGGTTTTAATATCAGTCCCATTGTTGTCTTAAGAAAGTAGCAACAACTGTCGTTTCTAAGGGCTTGCTTTCCGACTGTTGTCAAGTGTTGTTTGAATAATTAGATATCTCAAGATACACGGCGGCCGACTAAATTAATATCAAACAAAGTTTGACGTACAATGAGTGATCATATTTTCCTTGTGATGTTTTATATTAAAATTGTCAATTTGTTGATATAAATATACTAGTAGCACTTTACTCATTTTAGTAATGTTAGTTAGTACTCTTATCATATCTGATTTAGTGATGTAAATGAAATTGCGGTATGATCCACTCAACATATTGCACTACAATAATAAAAAAAAAATTGCCCTATGGTTATCTGATCTTAACGCGGTTGGCAGGCTTTCAAATTGACAGGACACATACGCTTCCTCAATTTTATTGTACAGCTCATCATCAGACTTTTCTAAACAATTAAAAATACGTCATATGTTATATTTTCCCCTTGCTTCAAATATTTTGTTTCGGATTATTTATATCAAATTTGCAGATATATGTTTTAAAATACGTGCAATCAAATGATACGGAGGTATTATAAGATTTAGATAATGCAAGGACGACTACAGATACATTTGTGTGACTTAATAGTTGATTTTCAAAGACTCCGAGAGAAAACGTTACGTAACATGCGTTACCGTTAAAATCAACCAAAATTATTTAATACTATGATAGAAATATATTTTTCCAACAGTAATACAGCATTCATATAGAATTGTTTCGTTTTTGCATTTGTTTTGACTCGATTTTTCTACTGGAAGTATCCTTGAAATGAAATTGCACCCATGACCTTTGACCTCGATTTATAAAAAAAAATGCACCACAATTTCTTTTGACGACCGGGATATTTAGAAAGTACACATTCTTAGCTTTCCAGTGATATATAATTTAGCCGTGTGTTAGGTAGGTGCATTAAAAATGTAAGTTTGGCTCTCATATCACTCGCCTAAAAGACAGTACACGAATTACTTTGTTTTGATTATATATATAAGTTAAATATGTTAATGCAATCAAAATATGTCGGGAAGACATTACAAAAATTACTTTGTTTTGATTATATATAAGTTTAATATAGCGCCATCGAGAAGGCAAATGACCTGTTTGACTTGGATGGTGGTGAAGGTTAAACTCAAGTCATTGAGGAAGTCGTTACCTGTGGTGTAAAGCTGGAGCTGCTCCCAGTAGTAACTGAGCTCCAGGTAGTAGTAAGGCGAGCGATGCAGTGAACCAATCATCAGTTTATTTTTATATTTGGTAGAGAGGATTTATGTGAATAAGCCTTTGCTTTCTGAATGGAAGCTGTTTCTTTGATGATTTGGTAACCAGGCCGGTGTATAGATTGTAGTAATATTAGCGTAGGCTCTGTGTTACCATAAAATTAACATATTCTGTCAGAAGGATATATTTGATATTTTTCAAAGAGAAAATCATTATGATAAGCAGAAGTAATTTAAAAACATGTAACAAATTATTACAGATATGTTCTGCTTTAATGTTATTGAATACAAAAAATCACCAGACATCCTTCAACAATACTGCATGTTTCCGATCTTATTTAAGTTATTAAACCGATTGCATTGCGTATATCTGATCTTATCTGAAAGTTCCAAAAGAAATATCATCAGAGAATTTGGTGAACAACTGGCAGAAAAATTAATAGATGTTTCTAATTTAAAAATAGGTAAACTAAATGGGTACAATTTAGATATTCGTGTAAACACAAATGATGTCCAAATATACATTAAAAACAAAGACTATTACTTTTTGGCCACACATTTTATATTAAACAGAATCTGAACTGATCACCATGAATTGAAAATCACTTTATATTAGATAGGGACAGAAATTTTGCCTTGCAACAGGCCACCTATGGACCCGTCAAAGAGTTGTTGCAAGGGTTCTTAACGTGCAAAGAGCGTGGCACTCTCTTTACACGAGGCCTCGGATTTATCGCCCCCATTCTGACCGGACGTGACTTCGAACTTGATATATCCCTCACAGCCAAACAGACGCCCTATTCGGCAAGCGTTTTATTTTAAATGCAAACCTTAGAGAAGTGTCGCCTAAAATATATGAAACAACAAGGGATCATGATCATGATCCAATTTAGTACTATGAAATCTATAAATCAAAGACCCAACACAATTTCAGTGATGCAGAGGACCCATTTTACTTGACTATAATCAAACAGAAAAAAATAAGTTCAGAAAAAAATTCTGAAAAAAATGCACTATTTTGTTTCCCCGTCATGACCAGGGCATGTTTAGAATACCTGAATACTCCAAATTTGAATCCTCGAAAAGTCTTCCATGTAACGTCGGTCAATAATGACCTCAAATCAAGGCCACCATCAGTTAAAGAAATATTGTAAATGCACATATATGAAATATGGGAATCTTCTAAAGCAAGCATTCCAAACCAAAGATGACTCAAAGCCGTTCAGATAGATCAAAATTTTCATATTTCGTATAGATTGACTTACAAGTTGTTAAATTAACCTCTTTCAAGATGGGCTGCATAAGTGCACACTAGTTCTTAGACAATCAAAGAGGAGGACATCTGCTTCTCCTCACAGCAATTGATTATATGGTCATCACCACTCCTTGGCTGTGGATTGATTGTTGGTTGCTTAACGTCCAGTTGCAAATATTTCATGCATGTTCAGAACGAGAAAAAGTTAACAATAGATACAATAATTAGGTTTTGTAATAATGAGGCCATTAGTCGGGGAAATTTGGACTGACACTGAAAAATGAGGGTACATTGGATAGGAACTGAAAATTTGCCTTGCAACAGGCCACCGTCGAACCCCTCAATGAGTTGTTGCAAGGGTTCTTAACGTGCAAAGAGCGTGGCACTCTCTTTGCACGAGGCATCGGATTTAACGTCCCCATTCTGACCGGACGTGACTGCGAACTTGATACATCCCACACAGCCAAACGGACGCCCCACTTCGGCAAGCGTTTTACTGCCGGTCGGGAGAAGACCAAGTGACCCTATTTCTATTCCCCAGTCACCCTTGGGGGGAATTAAATCTCATGTTGAGCTTCTGTTTCAAAGTATCATACACATAATTTAGGTTATTGACCCTTCTGTGGCTTGTCAATTACGAAATGTCCACTGCATTGATATCAAAACAGCCAAGATACCCCCCTACCCCTCCTCTTAACTTAATTTGGGAAAATTGATTGACCAATAAGGATATATATGTAAAATCGATGTCAATTTATAGAAAACTTGCAGCAATTTGACCCCCTATATTTAAGGACAACGAAATCAATACGATAGCTCGAAGAGGACATAGTCAGATCTGTGAATTTCAGGTTACGTTTTCGTAACGTTGATTACTCTTCTTTTCTTTCTTCATTTCTCAAGAAAAAAGAAACTGAAGAATAATCCCCGCGGCTTTTCCGTATTTGATCATTAATAATAAAGCTTATGCACACATTAACAGTCAGATGTAAGATACAAAACGTAAGTGGAAAGTTGTAAAAGAAAATCCGAATTCTTACGATCTTTGTTTTTTGTACATTTGTGCATTTTTCTGATACTGGAGTTTATCTTTCAACCAGTGTTTGTTCAATTATAACAATAAACGTAATGTATTTATATACAATGCCTAAGCATGTAACTTTAACACACGAATGAGTGTTATAAAAGTAGTTATATTTTATATATCCATACAATATTCGTTAAACAAAATTAGCTTCATCAGGCGCGTGCAGCCATCCAGGTCAAATCGGATGCTATTAAGATATTTTTGTAGCTTATTGTACAGTACATGTCCTATATATATATTTTTTGCAGCTTATTGTACATTACGATTGATAGTATAAAACAAAAATAGTTGAATAGTATAAATTTTAAGATTCATTCCTTTTTTTTTTTTTATAAAACTGTTTTCATCCCTCTCATTCAGTCAATCAGATTCAAGAGTAAACGTAGCTGATGCATCCAAAATCTATTTATGTTTTCTGCTTTGGGTGTCTCTATTTTGGTTTACCTCTATTATTTGAAAGGTGATATTTTCAAGTGTATGTCCTGAGGTGTCTCGTGATTGGGCAGTTTCTTCCATTGTTATAAAATGACCGGTTCAAAAGTCATTTAACGATTGAGAGAAAACAAATTCCGGTTACAAACTAAAACTGAGGGAAACACATCAACTATAAGAGGAAAACAAAGGAACAACAGGAACACTGAAGTGCAACAAAAACAATCGCAAACGTACATAGAAACGATTTATTTGATAACAACTGCCATATTCCTGACTTGGTATAGGACATTTTAGAAAAAATGTTGGGTTGAACCTGGTGTAATAGAATGCCGAACCTCCCGCTTTATGACATTGTAAAAAAATAGTTATTTCACTAAAATGACAAAACTACGCAAAAGAAATACAGCACAAACACACGCAAGAACATTCATTACAGAGAAACGCACGCAACCCTTAGAACAACAACGGACATATTCCATCAACGACAAACACCACATAATTGCAGCTTACGTAACTAACTGACTTAATACAATTATTTCACAATTCTCGTCCAAACAATTTTTATGACAATGGTTAGTAAAAAAGTACAGTTGTTTCACCGATGGAGAACTATCACCGGATTTTCACTCTCATGAGTTAAACGATGGGTGTAAACTGTGGAGCAGGAATTGCTAACCCTTTTGGGAGCTACTGATCTCAGCAATATTTTGGTGGGGTTCATGTTGCTCAATCTTGAGATTTCTATATAGTGCTTGCCACGTTGTCATTTTTTGATATAGTGTTGTCAGTTTTTCTCCGAAATATGTTTTTGGAGTAATTGTCATTAAAATATGTCAGTTTGGTTACACAAACTAATTGATAAGGGCTTTAATCAAACTAAATGTTTCTATGTTTCTAATCTAAAATGCGACCATTATCTATTTTGTTAGTCCTTATTCATTTATTTATGTTTTTTTCAATTTCAAATTATGAATTTTCTAAGGGCATTGATCAAAAGAGAAACAGAAGATAAGATGTGACGGAAAAACAAAGCTAGTTATTATTAGCACAATAACCATTAAAGTATTATAATCTATCATGTATTGTATCAGAAGGGTTGAAGCACCTCTCTTAGACGATCATAAACATTGATTGCTTTAATTACAAGTTTTTCATCTTTGATTCGTGTACACAAATCACATATTGCTGTTTTGAAATTAAATGCCCAGTTTGTTACACTGTATAAATGTTTCTTCCTCAGATAAGATGTATATTTGTCTTCGGACGAACCAATCTTTGCTAGAAATGCAGCAAGCTGTTTTGGCGACGTAAAATCACTGGTTGTAATAAAGGTTCCCTCAGGAAGGATGAATGAAATATTTGGAGCTCCACGAATTACTGGTAACATCATATTATCATCCTCAAATATGTCCTATACTTTTTCGGAAACGTAATTATTACACAGTGAATTTTCAAAAGACAAATAGAATTTGTAATTTTGACTAACATACGACTTACATACTTTTAGATCGCTTGATATTTTCAATCGTTTACTACACCTCAAGTATCCACACCCACCATAAATATCTACCTGAATATATTTTTGTAGTTCTTTTACATATTCCTCTCTTCTAGAATTTGTTTGACAGTGACTTACTATCCATGCTATATATTTATTTTTCTCCTTGAAAATTTTAGTATAATTCAACTTATTCTGATTTTCTTTCTTAGCCAAAACCCCGAATGGTAGGCTAATATCAGATCCAGGTCGATACGACATTACCCAATCAAATTTGGACATCGATTTTTCCCAGGCAATGTTTGGAGGAGGAAACATGTATTTAGGGAATTCGTTTGTAAAATAAACCCGTATCTGGCCAGCTAGTTTTTCAGGTGGAGGTTTAGTAAGTGTTCTGATGAAAATAAAGACTTCGCTCATATTATAAAACTTAAAATTACTAGTAAACAAACATTTTGTAAAACACTTGTCTGTTATGTTAAATGCTGTAAACCAATCTAAATAGTGTTTTTCGTACATAAATATTGTTGGTATGTTACTGTCGTTATTTGACATTTCAGCTGTGTTATCAACATTATGATCTCTCTTTGTAAAGTTCTGTTTTTCAGACGTCCTTCCAAACGGTGAATAAATATTTTGGATGCCATTTGAAATTTTGTTTTCAAGATTAGTGGACATCAATAGTTTGTGTGTTTCATGGTTATACGTGCTGTTATATTTCTTGATGATGATATTCAAGCAATATAAAGTAGACAAAGTAATGATGGTAACCAAAGCCTGTTTTATCCGTGGAATATGATGTTATGTCTGCAATAGAAATAATTTATAAACATAAACAAATCTAGTAAAAATAGAAGATAAACCTTCAAAACAATGTTTTATTGTTTATCAAGCCATGAAAGAATACGTGTAGACTATACATGAAAAACAAACATCCTGAAGCAAGTCAAATCACTGTTTAGTTCCCGATGATAGTGAAAACTTTGTTCGGCCTCTTTAACTTTGCCTTCTGACCTGCATTATAGTTTTGATATCAATAAATGTGACAGCATGAACATACAATTTCATGAAATGCAATGTCCATTTTGTTAACATACTTAATAAGAATATATCATTTCTATCGAACAACCCGCTGGGAAGTCGTCAAGAACATGGTATTATTTTATTTAGGGGGTTCACTCGATAGACGCAAATTTTTATTAGTCTTCATTTCAATGTTAATCGAACAAATTTATTTAATAATTGATTTTTACATTTTCTTTTTACTTTACACCGAGCAAAACGTATAAATAACACAACGTAGATATACATAACAATAATCATTCAACATATTTTTTTTTAAGAAATGAAGATCCTCTATTCTTATGTCAAATTTTCATATATAAAAAAAGAAAATGTGGTATGATTGCCAATAGGACAACTATCCACAAAAGACCAAAATGACACAGACATTAACAACTATAGGTCACCGTACGGCCTTCAACAATGAGCAAAGCCCATACCGCATAGTCCGCTATAAAAGGCCCCGATAAGACAATGTAAAACAATTCAAACGAGAAAACTAACGGCCTTATTTATGTAAAAAAATGAACGAAAAACAAATATGCAACACATAAACAAACGATAACCACTGAATATACAGGCTCCTGACTTGGGACAGGCACATACATAAATAATGTGGCGGGGTTAAACATGTTAGCGGGATCCCAACCCTCCCCCTAACCTGGGACAGTGGTATAACAGTACAACATAAGAACGAACTATAAAAATCAGTTGAAAAAGGCTTAACGCATCAGATGGACAAAAATATAAGTGGACGTGGCCGGGTACTTATACATCCCGACACAAAAAGACACAATGAACAGATCTGAGAGTACTCGCAGTTATCTGACAGCTAGTTCAAAGCCACTAACAACTAATAACAAATCATGCATCTAAGTTCATATGCCTAGTGAGATTAGCTTAATACATGAATACATCATGTGCACCAATTGCTTCTTTGTTAGTCTTTTAGAGGTTAACAAGTGGTACATTATAGTCACTATATTCATCAGAATTGTTACTATTTTCATCATCATCGTTTGTTATGTCGTATTTATCCCAAGAACTCTCTATATGTCGGTCTATCACTGCTGTTTCCATTTATCTCTTCAATAATTTTTTAAAGCTTATTTCTAGCTTTATACCATTCTAGAAAGAAAAAGTTACCATTATATAAGTAATTTATTATTATAAAATCAATTGAACAAGTATGCATTTTTTGCATAAAATATAATAATATAAAAAAAAATAGTGATTACCCCCTTGATGATAAAAATAAATACCCATTGTATCATATTTGATACACCTAGTTTTTGAATATTTTTCTCTAACCATTATATATGTTACAGTAAATAGGTGAAATTACGAGTTACACATAATTTCTTAACAATTCAATAAATACCTGTAATTACCAATCAATTTAGGAATTGTTCAATCACAGCATTATTTGAAGTGGATCCATACCATGCCCTTAAGCAAGTTGAAATAACACTTAACTAGTAAAGATCAAGGAAAATAACATGACTTGTCGAAATGGTAATTGGAGGTTCCAAGGAAGTACAGCAAATACCTAATTGCGAACTACTGCTCTGTTAGAAGAAGATGAAGTGAGCAAAAAAGTAACCTTGTTCGACATTGGACATTGATGTCGAATTTGACAAAGTCGCAATGATGACAAAACTAATGAGTGTTGTGCCTGTGGATATCAAATATTCATTGGTTAATAATACTATTAAAGATTTGGAACGCAAGAGACCAAACCCCGAATAAATGCTGACAGTATTTAATTGTATACTATGTACTAAAAGTTTTAATAGTTTTATTTAGAGTAGGATAGTTTTCTAGTAATTTGTTTATTACATATTTTGAAGTACAAATGTATTTTGAGAAAGTTGTGTGTATTAAATGTATTACACATGTTCATTTTTTTAGATCTAGTAAATTAGTTTCATTTCAAAAACAAATTATAGAGAGAAAGTACATACAGTTAGTGTAAAATTCAAAAAAGAACAGGTGCGTAAAGAAAACCCTAACAAAATTTTAACCTCCAAGCATTCTATCAACCCAGTTAGTTTGGCAGATGCATGTATTAAATCAGCTACATCTATACCAGATGAAACAAGTAATGCAGAGCTAAGTAAACAAAATAAAGTCGAAGAAGAAGTATTACCAGAATAAAAAGATTGATTGATTGATTGTTGGTTGCTTTACGCCGCATTAGCACAAAAAGGCTATATCGCTGCGAGAGCGAATATTTTTACAAATATAAAACCAGACGCTTCGTAAGGACGAGATAAATTTAGAATATTCCAAACAACTGACGTTGTTTACTACTAAAATATGACTGTGCACAAGCTAAACTAAACATTACACCAAGTAGCCTTTTAAACCTCTTGGAAAGAAATAGTTGGTATGTTTATCAAAAAAAAAATTGACGCGGGATAAAGACACGAATACATTTCCAGATGCGGAAAGCGGAATATTAAATTATTATCTGTTTTACTATTTGAAAAAAAATGCTTGCGGGCGGGTCCGCCGAACAAGAAATTAAATTGGTGTGGACTAATTTGCAGATATCGGACACGTCTACACGGGTAATTATAAAGTATTTAAATCGTTGTTTTCCTTATAACAACATTATGCCGAATGGCATCTATGATGACAAGACCTATTTATTATATATATTGTTTACTTGTTCTCGTCCTGAACATGCATGAAATATTTACCACTGGACGTTAAGCAACCAACAATTAATCAACCTTGGAGAAAACATCAAATTTACGAAAATGATTTTTACCTTTCAGACTTTAACTAGTTTATATAAGAAATAACACCATCCAGTTATTATAATTCGTACAAAAAATATGATATGCTTGTCTTCTTCTATAAGACTGTTTACTTTACTGTGACGGGCTCCTCCAGATCGCTAATTTGAACTTAGTACAGTGAGAATAATTCTGTCGTTGTGTGTATCGTAAGTTTTACAGAAATTCACCGTAGTTTAAATGCTTTGAAATACTAATACAGTCAGTTATTTAAGTCGAGCTAACCATTTAGTATTCGGAAATAAATGAAACTAGTATAATTGTAATTTATTCATTAAATCAATGGGTCATCGTTTAAATTTATTTCCGAATTGTCGGTTGCTCTATTGCTCTATTTCGACTAATAGAAATAGTTTCCCTGGGGCGAAGACAAAATCAGAAACTTAATATGCTGTTACATCATCCATGATATGTCCGATATAAGAACTATAGTTTGGAGGTTTAAACAGGTAGCAAGTATTTTTGTCGTTGGTTGTAAGCGAAGATTAAAGGATAGGTAATTTGTCAACATGTCTTCAGTCGTATCAAGCTGTGCCCTGTGTAGCATTTTAATGTCAATTTTTTTCATAACCTTGAAAATTAAAATAGTTAAGACACTTATATATAGTACCCATTGTTTGGATTTTGGCTATTATTTAAAAACAGTAATAGATAAAGAGTGAATTTTGAAAAAAAATATCAAGACAAGGTCATATAATGATGGGGGGCATTTAGTTTATTTAAAAGGTGTTTTTTGTTCTCTTAACTTTAGTGTGCCTCTACAAAATGTTTTTTTACCACAAAAACACAGACCAAGATTGAGTTTCGGTGGTGTTCCCGAGTTATGCCCCTTTACTTATTGAAAAAAATGCTGATTTTTACATTACCATTCTCCACCTTAGTTTGCCACACTCAAATGTTTTGAAACTTGTACACAAGAGACCAAATAACACAGAAATTAACAACTATGGGTCACAGCACGGCCTTCAACAATGAAGAAAGCCTATACTGCATAGTCAGCTATACAAGGCATTGCAATGACACGTATAACAATTCAAATGAGAAAACTGACGACGTTAATTATGTACAAAAAATGAACGTAAAACAGATATGTAACGCATCAACAAACGACAACCACTGAATTACAGGCTCCTGACTTGGGACAGGCAGTTTACAAGTTAAATCATAAAATCAGATCCTTGAATATTGTTGTCAAATTAAAAAAAAATTAACATAATTTTATTTACATATGAACATTCATCATGTACATGACTGTCAATACCTGTATCTTGCCATTTCACAAGGTCAAGTTTTTCTCTGACTGTTAATGTAATTTTACCCTTAATCTAATCAGTTTTGATACCTCGTGCTGATGATATTGATGTCGAGGAAACAGTAATCCTTAAGGGAAAAAAAGTAAAGAAAATTTGAAGAAAACTACAAGAGTAAAAAGGACAACCACAGACGAAGAAGAAATCAATAAGTTCTTTGGGGATCATTTGAAAGTTAAGACAACTTCAGGAAAATCTGAGCGCTAACAAATAATTCAGAAAAGGAAAGAAGGGGGTCAAATTTGTATTCAAATTATTGATACGTAACAAAATTTCAGTATTTTTGATACCTCATACTGACTTGTACAACAAAATTAATTCACGGCATCGATCAAAACTGACCATACCCGCAAAATATTGATACGTAACAAAATTTCAGTAGTTTTGATACCTTAGGCTGACTCCTTTAACCAAATTATTTGACCGTAATAAGGCTTATCAATCAAAACTGACCATACTTGCACTTTAGTATGTAATTTTATATGGCTGCATTATAAATCAGAAGGTTTTTTTAAATGTTGCGATGGATTCTACCTGGCGCCTTTATGTCTTCTCCTGGCGCTCCTGTGCACAATTTAGTAGGATAGCAAATGTAAGCAATAATATTGGAAAACAATCAATGCAAATTTTTCCCCGCATAAATTGAGTGTCATCATTTCATCTCTGTATTCATAATATTGAACAGTCACTTGAGATAGTAGTTCAGGATGGTGTGTAAAACAAAACTATTAGGCCGCATCATCCAAGTACCAACACTGACATGTCTGAATTCATTTGTACTTTTTAATAAAAAAATATGGTGGGTTCTCTTCTTGGAATAGTATACTGTTAATCTATTATGTCTGTTGATTGGTTTTGTTAAGCCTCAAGTGGCAACTATTTCATACAAGTGCACATCGAGTATAATTTTGGGACGTCCCATATATCAATTAATCGGCAAAGACAAATCTCTCGACAAATCTGACGAGATTGTTGATAGTTTTACCACACCGTATATCCGGACACTGTACAATTTACGTTGGAATATTCTGCGGAAAATAGAATAGTAAATCCAATGCAAAAACGTTGAATAACAATGAAATATCCGTGCATGTATAAATGCAAAGTAAAATTTAGTAAGAGACAGGTAAAAAACGGAGAACGAAGCAACGTCGACAATGATGTCGATATCCAATGATATAAGAATATTGTTCCGATACAGGACTAATATCGATAAAAATTATTATGTCAAATCGTTAAATAGAACATGGATATACTATATACTGATTTTAAATCTAATATTAGAGAATATATTTTTTAAAATGAGTGCAGTAAAAAAGATGATAATAATTTACATGAAATTAAACCTAATTTAGGCTTTTAATAAATTTATGTGCAGAAAAGATCAGTGTGTTATTTCTAAATGTCATATTGGTCATACTAAAATAACACACGAGTATCTTTTAAAAAATGAAGATGAACCACAATGTGTACCTTGCAACTGCAAGTATACTATTAAACATGTTTTAATTAATTGTATTGACTTTGCTGATATTCGTAAGAAGCATTTCAATGTCAATAATATGCATGGTTTATTTAATAATGTTCCATTTACAAATATTGTTGCATATGACATCTTGAAAGCTGCTCTAAAGAAAAACACATTTTAGCCAACAAAAAACCTAAAGAAAATGAGATGGTATCCGAAAGTTTGCAGCTTCTTATACCTAATTAAACCAATACAGGAAAGAAAATTTCAAACCAATTATGGTTGGAAAGTTTAAGATACAACTTATACAAACAATTCTGTATCTGATAAATTGTTTGGGGATGATTTGCAGAAGAAAATAAAAGAAAATATATGTAACGGGATTTAATACCGGATTTACCGAGAAACCATCAACAAGTGGATATAACAATCATCGTAATTCTTCTGAAGGTTATAATACCAATAAAACGGGAAATGGCAAATGTCTTTTTGTTAGACCAGTGAAACTCCTTCCCGGAAAAGGCTCGCAAAAACTAAATAACAGCATCTGTTATGGGACAGGTTTATCTGTTATGGGACATGTTTATAAAAGATTGATTGATTGTTGGTTGCTTAACGTCCAGTGGCTAATATTTCATGCATATTCAGGACGTGAACAAGTTCACAATAAATACAATAGGTAGGTCTTGTCATAATAGAGTCCACAAGGGATAATGGTCTAGTATCACACGAAACCCAATTACGTTGCAAGACGTGCACCTCTTAATACAATTAACGCTTAATTTATTTTCCATTGCCTCTGTGACGTGCTAAAAATATTTATCACTTAATGTCTACTGCCTTGTTGTCTAACATTCTTTCATCCGATACAAACAAGGAAGGAGTCTAGAAGTTGTAAACCAAGCAAGTTTGAATATACTTGTAACTTGATAATTATTAGTGATAATGTACTATTAATTTAAAAAAAGACGCAAATGAACATTATGCCATTATAAAGATATGCCAGCATTGTCCAACTTAAATGAAAAGGCTTTTGACAGAATTATAATATTATAAATCGTGTTGTATAATAATACTAATAGATCAAGACCAATAAAGATTATGAATAATCCTCTGGTATAGATTGTCTAAATTTCTGTTATACTAGCATGGTGTTCATCTGGACTTAAGCAATGCAGTCTGTTAATTGTTTTGCCCGTTTCCTGTTCAGGTAGGCTTTCCCAACATCTAAGCCTTTCATTAGGGCCCCGCCTTTAGGCGGGTCGCCCTATAGTGATCAGTCTGTCCGTCCGTCCGTAACACTTTAACTTTGTGTCCGCTCCATATCTAGAGAACCATTATGATTTCATACTTTATACTTTACATGTTTATTAACCACCACCACAGGGCGTGTCATGATGTATGTACAACTTTTTAGGTCAAAGGTCAAGGTAAAAAAACTTTGGTGTCAGTTGACAACCCTGTGTCCTGTGGTGAAGATCGTGTCCGTTCTATATCTTGAGAACCGTTATGATTTCAAATATTATACTTGACATCCATTTTAACCAACACCAGAGGGTGTGTCATAATGTATGTACAACTTCCTAGGTCAAAGGTCTGTTATCACTATTATACTATGAAAGTAAGTTGAGAATATTTATCAGTTTTAACTTAAAATCTTAGAATAAAATCACACATGAGACTATGTAATAACTTCAAATAATGCTTCATATCAGATTATCCATACAACTTATTTACCCCACGTTATTGACAGCGGGGCCCACAGAGATGGCTCCCATCTCAATGGTATCTAGTTGGTAATAATAACCTTAAACAAGAGATATAATAACCTTAAACAAGAGATATAACACCAGATGGAGTGATTCCAATTACAAAATTACAGTATTATGATTTTGATAATTAGAATATGTATAGCTTTGATTTTGAATAAAAGGAGGACAGGCTGGCACCCTAAATTTATGCGAACAAAAATTTGTTGTTGTTGTATTGCAATATTGCTGCCCATTGTATTGTACATTGAATCCTAACACAAAAATATGGCTGATTTGTTATATATATATATATTATATTTGTTATTCTCGTGGGATTTTGTCTATGTGTGTTACATTTTAGTGTTATGTCGTTGTTCTCCTCTTATATTTAATGCGTTTCCCTCGGTTTTAGTTTGTTATCCCGATTTTGTTTTTTGTCCATGGATTTATGAGTTTTGAACAGCGGTATACTACTTTTGCTTTTATTTATTTACTATGCGGGTATACATGGTATATATATTGACAAATTAAACTGCACTATCATATGGTCAGTTTTGGTCAATGCAGTCAAATCATTTTGTTGTACAAGTCAACATGAGGTATCAAAACTACTGAAATTTTGTTACGTATCAATATTTTGAATAAAAGAAGGGCATGCTGGCACCCTTAATTGATGCAAACTAAAATTTGTTGTTATTGTATTGCAATATTGCTGTCCATTGTATTGTACATTGAATCCTAACACAAAAATATTGCTGATTTACTATGCGGGTATACATGGTATATAGAATAACAAATTAAAGTGCACATATGGTCAGTTTTGGTCAATGCGGTCAAATCATTTTGTTGTACAAGTCAACATGAGGTATCAAAACTACTGAAATTTTGTTACGTTTGTTATGTTTTAAATAAAAGGAGGACTTGCTGACACCCTTAATTTATGCGAACAAAAATTTGTTGGTAGTGTATTGCAATATTGCTGTCCATTGTATTATACATTGAATCCTGACATAAAAAATATGGCTGAATTACTATGCGGGTCTATATGGCATATAGATTCACAAATTTTAGTGCACATATGGTCAGCTTTGGTGGAAGTCGTCAAATAATTTTGTTGTACAAGTCAGTATGAGGTATCAAAACGACTGAAATTTTGTTACGTATGAATATTTTGAATAAAAGGAGGGCATGCTGGCACCCTAAATTGATGCAAACTAAAATTTGTTGTTATTGTATTGCAATATTACTGTCCATTGTATTGTAAATTGAATCCTTACACAAAACAATATGGCTGATTTACTATGCGGGTAAACATGGTATATAGATTTACAAATTAAAGTGCACATTTTGGTCAGTTTTGGTCAATGCGGTCAAATCATTTTGTTGTACAAGATGACATGAGGTATCAAAACTACTGAAATTTTGGTACATATCATTATTTTGAATAAAAGGAGGACATGCTGGCACCCTAAATTCATGCGAACAAAAATGTGTTGTTCATGTTGTTATTGTATTGCAATATAGCTGTCCATTGTATTATACATTGAATCCTGGCATAAAAAATATGGCTGATTTACTATGCGGGTATACATGGTATATAGATTGTACAAAAGAAGGACATGCTGGGACTTTTTTTGTAGTCATGTGTTTTAATGATGCTTTCATTTTCTGTAATAATTTCTGTACTGAAATTAAAATATTGCTGATTGTGGCTAGTACATAGATCAAGGACGTATAACAAACATCTAATATACGTCGTTGCATAGATATACATAATATTAAGTGCAAATATGGTTGAATATATTAGGTATTGGAATATATATCCAGTGCCCGTTATCATTGTAACCAAGATCGTTTTTTTTTTTAATTTATAGATTGGCAGATCACATATAAATAATTAAATTTGTGTATAAACAAGCAACGTTTTATGAGTACTTTATTTTCAAATATTTGTATTTAATCCTGTTTATATAACGGAAGTATTAATTTTACTATATTTTCGATGTTTATACTACGAAACAAAGATATTAAAAAATATTTTTAAAAAGTCGATGTAGAGCGGTCCTGACTACAAGTTAACTCAGTGTTAAGCAGACCAGTCAAAATTTAACTTGGGAACAGGTCTGGTTTTGATCGGATTTGTCAAGGCAAAAGTTAACTTATGTTGACTTTGTGGCAGGACTGGTTTGGAAGTTAACTTATGTTAACTTTACGGCAGGACTGGTTTCTAAGTTAACTTCCGTTAACTTATGACAGGACTGGTTCGAAGTTAACTTATATCAATAGCGGACCTGTTTCCAAGTTAACTTTTTGGCAGACATAAAAACAGTCTTAAGGACCAAGTCCGCTTTTCAAGTTAACTAGATTTTGGTCCTAGGACTGGTCAGAGCAGTCCTAAATCCGGTCACAGGTTAACTTTGTCAAGTCCAAATGACTGATTATCAAGGTTACTTGCTATACAGGTTAGGACTGCACCCATCTGTAGTTTGGACATTGTGTTAAATGACACTGTAAAAAATGGGTCATGAATTTTAGAGTAAAGTAGTGATTTGGTCCAGCTGAAAGAGGTAAGAAATTAGCATTTCGGAAGCTGTCAAAACATTTCAAGACCCCCTTAACATACAATTGTTCATCTTTTGAGTTTAAATAGAGTCCATGAGTTTTTCTATAATTTTGATACAATTTGTCCCAAAAGTCTTACAACACACTGTAAAAGTATAATTGAGAAAGTGGAGTTGAGATATTTTTTAATTTTCATAATGACCATCCCAACAAAATATGGAGTGGAGCAAAGACGACAGGTCATACGTGCAGACCACGCTGTCTGCAAAAATGTCATTTACATTGCAGCAGTAGACGAAAGGAAATATAAGAAATAAAAAAAGTTATTTCTAATAACTCTTAATGATAAGATGTGGTTAAACACCTTTGCCACCACAAAGATAACAGAAAAAGATAATTATGGTAAAAATTGTTGTGGATCATTCCTTGTTGCTAAATCAACATATACAAACTGGTCAAATAGCTGTCACAAAATCAACAAAATGCAGAAATCAAAAATGCACGAAGGCAATCGAGATAACAAGTGCTGATCCAATAATCAAATATGACACCTGCAAAATGAGGCATAGAGTACAAAACCTTCTCAAATCAAACAAAGCAATCATAAAATACAACAGAAAACAAATTCCTACGCAATCTTTGAACTCTAATTAAAGTCATTCCTAGAAGTAGAATCTAAACAGAACCTCATATTTTGACAATCTAGAGGATTGTATCCAGGAACTGATACTATGGTATAAATACGGGTCTTAAGGTTAGGTGTGGTAAGTATATGTACAGCTTAGTTTATGATGGTGCGACAGAGACTTTTCGCTTCCCTTTGTTAAATGACACGGAGAAGGACGAGTTGAGGATTGTGACCTTGGATCAATATTTTATAGTAGGTAGACGAATGGACCACATATTTTGTCGAGAGGCTGATGGGGAGGAGTTTTGCTATACATGGACTGTATATGGCATGGTTGTCAACTATTGCATACGACTTTGAGGATGATGATGGTGACGATGACAAAAACAGCAATGTTTTTGAGGAGCCTGTTATAAAGGATTACCGGAATGGAGATGTGAGGATTTTATTGTAGGAAATTTTTTTCAGCAAGATTAATGGTGGTTTTATCTTCTTTTTTCCAGCACTTTTATTAGGTTCTTTACCAATTTGTCTTCTTTGGTAGACTTTTATCTAGGGATTAAAAAAAAAAATTCCAGGTACTTCTTTTCATTTATTTGTAGATTTGTTGCAGGAAAGTGTTTCGAACGCAAAAAAATAGTTATATTAAGCTATATCGAGTTATATTTTAAAATTTGACCATTACAAAAGGAAGATATTAACAACTGTAGGTCACCGTATAGTCAGCTATAAAGAAGGACGAAAGATACCAAAGGGACAGTCAAATTCATAAATCTAAAACAAACTGACAACGCCATGGCTAAACATGATAAAGACAAACAGGCAACAGCACACATGACACAACATAGAAAACAAAAGAATAAACAACACGAACCCCACAAAAAAACTAGGTTGATCTCAGATGCTCCAGAAGGGTAAGCAGATCCTGCTCCACATGTGGTACCCGTCGTGTTGCTCATGTGATAACAAATCCAGTAAATAGTCTAACTTGGTAGGTCACATTTACCGTTAATTTTATTACTACCACTGGGTCGATGCCTCTGCTGGTGGACTATTAGTCCCCGAGGGTATCACCAGCCCAGTAGCTAGTACTTCGGTACTGGCATGAAAATACGGCTTTTTTGTGTTATTAAAATTTCCTGTTACAAAAACGGATTTTTTGTGTTATTAAAATTTCCTGTTACAAAATGATAGAAATTATTATAAATTAAGGAATGTATCTCCCTCATGCAAAACTCTGATTCCTTTCACGGATTTGACTATACTTTTTGGACCTTTTGGATTATAGCTCTTCATCTTTTGTAAAAGATTTGGATTTCAAATACTTTGGCAACGAGCATCACTGAAGAAACATGTCTTGTCGAAATGCGCATCTGGTGCAAGAAAATAGGTACCGTTAATTTTATTATGAAAGGGAAGGGGATTGTTGTTACGACGTCAGGAACAAATCCGATATCATTTGTGAAACTGTTATTCCATAACGGTCAACCAACTCGTGATTGCGTCCGTAAAATTTACGAAGGGATGATTTCAACTTCACCATTTGGAACTCTTGGTTTAATAGCTTCCTTGTGAGCAGCAACCCTCTATCAAGAAAATCATGATAGGAAATGCAAACACAGGAATATCGTATCAATTGGGAAATATATACCCCGTATGCAGGTGCTGCTGGAATGTTGCTACTTAGAAATGGAAAGTTCACAATTGGAAAGCTGAAATCATCTCTTTTGTCGTAAAGTTTTGTTTTCAACATCAAAACATGTATAAAAGGCCCCGAATTGACAATGTATGATTACAGTTTGTCATCAAGCGTTTCTGATTAGGTTAATCCAGAACAACACTTTGTCAGCAGCTAATCTCAAATCAATTAGTACTTTTTTTCAGATGCATGCATGCATATCAGATATTTCGATGTGTATTACATTGATTAATAATATATATGTCCAGACATTTTCTAAATATAGGCATTTGGTAAAATGGCTGAATTTTTAGGCAATTTGTAAAATACCTAACCCTGACAGACATTATACAAAATGACTAGAAACACTTAGTCATTATTTCAAGCAAAATTCAACAAATTGCCCATCCAGCTTAAGGCAAGTTGAAGAAGGCAACCATTGACAAAAGTGGTCAAAATCACGATATATTGCAGAAAAAATAACTTATGTTTCGGTTGAATTAATGTAATTTCCAAAAACTAGCTGGGAAGGTTTCGAATGTCATATGATGTGCACATTTCCTGTGAAACTACATAAGGTACGTACTGACTCTTTCAGATACCAGTAGTGAATTTGTGGTACAATGTCATAAAGATCTATACACTAACACACAAGTAATTGTCTGGCAACTAGAAAAATGCTCGTTTTTGGTCCCCTTTTGGCCCTATATTACTAAACTGTTGGCCCCATAACCCCTTAAATGAATCCCAACTTTCTACTTGTGATTTTAAACATTGTTGTACAATTTCAGAGCAATAGAAATACTACTATCCAAGTAATTATCACGAAACTAGAAACATTCTTGTTTTCGAACCCATTTTAGCCCGTTATTCCTAAACGGTTGGGACCATCATCCCTTAAATTGATACGTACCTTCCTTTTGTGGTATTGAACCTTTTTAAAAAAAAAATATAGAGATCTATTCACTCAAACCAATGTGTTTTCGGACGATGACGCAGACGACGACATCATACCATTATACAATCCCAAAAATTGTTTACAGTCGTAAAAAAAGCATACACTATAAAAGTAAGAAGATGTGGTATTATAATAAGTTCTTTTTCATTTTTTTCAAGAAATTTACATTTGTCTTGGGCCTTTTAAAACACAGCCTTATTTATCAAATCTGCATTGTTCTTCAAACTAATGACAATAGAGACCTTCAAATGTGGAAAATATGCTCAAAAAAGTAAATTTATATGTTAACTAATAGAAATATCTTTTATAGAACAGAAGTTTTGTTAATCAAGGTTTACGACGAAGATAAAGCTACTGCAAAATTATGAATGATTGTGATGATTAATGTGGATAATTTAGAAGCTCTGATAACACACCAAATGGTCTTTACGAAAATGGTTAAGTTAACACTAACACCTGTCGTTTCTATCCCTGGATAACAATATGCAACATAATTGCGCTCTGGATGAAAATGGTATAAATGCATGCATTGACGTTTTTTTTAATCAATACACATCACCTAACTTGGACACGGATGAACAAGCAATCTTAACAAGCAGTCGTCCAAGATGCTATGTTATACAAGGATAGTAAAAATATTGAATTGCAAACTGCAAGGCCAGGAACATCACAAAAATCAATTATGATAGATTAAGACATTTCATTAGTTCATTCGACATTCAATTGTTGCTAAAAATTACATTTATGTATTTCAATGCTTTAGGACCTTGATGTATTGAAAGTCTACGCCTTGTTGGAGGAATCACAAAGTTAACTTCATAATTACAGAATTAGGGAAAATCGTGGAACTCCAATACGACAATAAATCAACATAAATATGGGGGACTTTAAAAGAGGGACGAAAGATACCAAGGGGACAGTCAAACTCATAAATCTAAAACAAACTGACAACTCCATGGCTAAAAATGAAAAAGACAAACAGAAAAACAATAGTACACACGACACAACATAGAAAACTAAAGAATAAACACAGTTGATCAAGAAGTTAAGAGTTTTTGATGAAAAGCTCTCACTGCCTTCTCATGGTCTGGTTAGTATATGTGAATTGAATATTAAAATAACAGGCATTTCTTTACCTTCATGAAGAAATAAAATAAAGCATAAAATGTCATTTAAACAATAAATGAGGAAATCCTTTCCCTGGATTAAAATAATTTTAAGATAAGTGGCAAATGTGTATTTATACAATTCGGAAAAAACTATAACAAAAGATGATAACCATGCTTTCCTGCACATATATGTTAAAATAAATACTTGCGTAAAATAAAACTTATTATTTACATTACATCTTTTGAAAATCATTGTTTTTATTTAGTGCTTCGATTCAGCACCATTTTCTTTGGCTAACTTCGATGCCGCCATTGGACACTTCAAAAGTCCACCTGTTGTGGAGGTCAGCAATGTGTCAACAATCCCTGTAAACCGAAGAATATCTGTGAGAGGAGAAATAGCCAGAGTAAGTTTGTATTCAAATTATTTTTACATTTTGCAATTATTAGTATGTGGAGAATACATCATTATATTTTAACATATAGCAGTTGCATATCATTTTAATTAATTTTTACTTGGAACTCTTACCATTAACGAGTTTCTTCACATGTTAATGTATAAGCATGAAATAAATGTTTTTATAGGTTGATATTTCATCAGCAAGTGTGGCATCTTCAAAAACCAAGTATTTACATTAAATAGGGCAGTGAGGTACACATTTTGCAATTTTTGCAATTGACCAGAACATGAGAAGTTACATAAAGGGACAACATCAAAAGATAAGATCAATGTAGGATAAAAAAAAACTTAAAAATCAAATAGTTTCGGGGTAGAGATGAGTATGCATGAAATGTTTGCCACTGGACGTTAAGCATTACATATTTTTTTTTTATATTTGAGATCTTTTTCTGATTAATTATAAATGGTAGGGAAAATAAAGAAGACAGGTACTCGAACTATAAAAAAGAAAACATTAATTTATCTTGGTGTCACATAAAATATTCATCTATTTTTTGTTTTTTTCAGAAAATTCATTTGTGGATGGTTCTGGATAAGGCACAGGATCACGTTTTAGACTCCCTCTTTTTCCCTGTTTAGCCATAGCGTTACTCGTGATACCAATGGCAATGATGAGGACTACTGAAACAAGTGCTGAACCCAGATCTGTTGTACTAGTGTCGGTGAATTAAGAAAGCAAAGACTTTTTCTTGGTAAAAAATACATATAAATGCAATTTCCGACAACGTTTTTGTCCAAATTCTGTCACTCTTCATTGCATATTAGCCGATACCCCATAACCTTCAGGTCAGTTTTCTTTTGGGGGAGCATAAATTAAGCCTTGCTCCAATATCAAATAAACAAGAGATTCATTTGTGTCATAAGAATTTCCCTACAAAAAAGTGAAATCACAATTATACTGAACTTCGATGAAAATTCAAAACCAGAGTCCCTAATCAAATGGCAATTTTAAAAGCTGAAACCCATCAAACGAGTGGATAACAACTGACAAATTCCTGTATTTGATACAGGCATGTTCTGATGTGGAAACATGTAACGTAAACCGTCCAGAAGTCGTCATGGGTCCGCACTTTCTAATACAATGTAATGACATGACGACCTTAAGACGCAATGTAAATAGGTAATCACACAGAAAAAATATTCAGAATTCGATATCTCTTTAGTATGAGGCAGTCAAACATTCGGAAATATGGTTATTTATCGTCTAAACTACACCGGGGAAAGCCAGACGACTTCCGGACGGTCACGTCTACAAGTCGTCACATATCACGTCCATTGGTCGTCATGTAATATTAGCCCGTCTTTAGGTCGTCAACTCATTTCTTTAAAAAAAAAAAGTAGTCAACACAAAATCAAATGAACTCTTCTTATTGTTCATTATGCACAAAATAAGTTTTGAAGCAAATAGTTCACAAAGTAAATTCAATTTTCACGAAAAAGTCTAATTATAGTTAATTATGAAGCAATTATAGAAACGCACTGATGGGACTTGACTACTGTTCTAATTTCATCCTCACTGTTATCCTCTCCTTTAAAAGTTAGATGACACAGCTGCTGTGGCCCTGTTTTTCTTGATTTCACTTCACTCGACTCTATTGGTCTAATTACATAAGGCGACTTTGCCAGATTGAGTTTCATCACTGACGATATAGCTGCAGCATATTCTCTCTTTAAGTTTCCAACCTTTCTAGAGCCATCGTAAATTGCAACAGCATTTGAGTCATATTTTTTTAACGGCTCTGCCTCCAAATGGTAATTACTACCAACCGACAGTTCCCGTCTACCGTAATGATGCATACCAACTGCCAACAATGGTCTGATTGTGAACTGTTTCATTTTGGTGTCCTGGAATACAAAAATAAAATAAAAAGTCAAAAGTCATATGTATCAATAATTTGAGTAGTAACAGTTAATAGCAAAATGGACACGATACAGTAGAGATATAAGTTGGTATGCAGCTTGCATGGAATACACGGCTGCAAAAACAACACATAAACGGAACATTTGATTCAGTGAAGATATGTTGACACACAAAACATGGGAATACGTCACCACATGTTTTTGATTTTTTCAACTGTTTCTCATTCTTTGCTGTTTTACTTTTAATTTGTTTAAGTTCTCTTAATCTTTTCATTTGTTCCTGTTTAGCCTTTTTTGTTTCCTCCTCAATAATTCCTTTATCTGCTTTTCTTTTCTCTCGAAGCTCCTTTCGTTTCAACTTGTTTTTCTCGTCTTCCTTTTTCTTTTTTTCCTTTGAGTCGAGCTCTTCTTGAATCTCTTTTGTTGATAAAATCCTCGCTTTTCCGTCACCTTTCCTCCTTTTGGTTCTACCACTTACATCTTTTGTTTTTGGCACGACCAAGACCGAAACCAGATTGTATGGAATACGTCCAGCTTTAACTAAAGGATGAGATGATGGTTCAGGACAGTACGATGGTTGCACATTGAGAGATGAGGACGACATTGAATTTATATTTTCATTCGACACATTAATTGGCAAAGTAGAATCGCTTGAAGAACTAGACATAGTACATGAGATCTTCAGGTTTTTCCAGGTATGAAATACAACGTCACCTTTAACCATCGTATTGCTCGAAAATGCATTCTCATATTTACGCTTCTTACGAGGTGTCAAAGCGGATTCAATGGCTGATAATGCTAGTTCTGGTGGACATATAGTTGTACTAGATAACTCAATTTCGTTTGACGATTGTGTAGCCTCAGAGGTAGTGTGGATTATATACCATCGGCACCAACTTCTAGGTCCATGACGGTTGTTACGCCGTGTTACTTGTAGATGGCATCGCTGATACTATGTGCTCTGGTTCGTTTTCTGTATTAGATGAGGTATTGTCCTCAATAGCTGACAGGTCGGATTCGTTCGTTGGTTCGTCATTTAAGGACAAATCAAGGTCATCCGCGTTGACATCATTGCCCCCTCTGAACAGCAAAGTCTTGTCAATCGCGTTGGGATCAAAAGGATATATGCCACACTTTTTGAGTCCTTGTGTAATGCAGGCCATAGTGAATCTTCTCTCAAATATTACCTTAAAGATTGAGCTGACATTTTTCTTTGATACCCACAGGTCGGATTTCAGCATTTTTGCATTACTAACTTGTTTTGCGGTTTCAATTTTCATATTTTTGTATACTGCCACATCCAAAGGTTGCAAAATATGTGTTGTTTTAGACGGTAGGCAAAGAAAAATTACGTCATTTTTAAGAGCACTATCAATGAGCATCGGGCTAATGTGAGAAATAGCACCATCTTGCAATAGCATAATGAGACGTTCCTTTACACAGTGCTGCAAGAAGACTTTTTCAAACCACTGAAAATAGGTTTCCTTGTCCATGAAACCGCTGTCTGTTGTAGCGTATGCAACGTTGATGGGCCCATTTTTATGGTATGCTCCTCCCGGTTATCCACCACTAAAGATAAGCATAGGTGGTAAAGAGTGTCCTGCGGCATTGACACAGCAATGTACCGATATATGCTCACTTGTTGCAATGCTTATGGAATGAGCGTGCTTGAAACGTTTTGGCACAACGACACGTTGACCAGAGCTTTTGTCTAGACTGAGACCTGCTTCGTCGCAATTATATAACCGCTCAGACTTGTCCTTTAGATCATTAGTTTCAAGAGTTGATTTGAGGAGCTTAAAATAGTCTCTCATAGTTTCAACATTTCAACATTTCCCATTGCAGCTCGTCCACGATCTAATGGATCCGGTCTTCTAAGTGATATTTCGGGTCGTCTTTTTTTTTAAATCCCCTCCACCATTTCTCTGTGGGTCCAGACTCATTAAAGACTCTTGCTCCGGGGTGCTCTTTGGCGATGCACCAAGCAAATCCTATGACCTGGGAAACAGACAGAGGGAATCCTCGTTGTGCCATGTATTCAATGTAATTAACGAGTGATATTTCATCTTCGGACGTCAAAACCGTAGATGCACCCATTTGAGCATCCATGGCAACTTTTCCCTTTACTCTATCGGAGAGAGTCATTCTAGGTACGTTGTACGTTTTGCTGGCCTGGGCTATTGACATCTGTCCTAACTTAGCTGCCTTATAAGCTTTGGACATGTCCTCTTGGTTCCACTGACAAAGTTTTTTTTGGCTTTTGTTTCTCCATTGCCTGAAATCAAAAGACATGTTTAGGCGGAGTTTGGGATCCAAAATGGGGGGGGGGGGGGGGGGGGGATGTCAAAGAAAAACACAACCAAGGAAATAACACTAAAGGAAACAAGAAAAGCCCAATCATATGGACAGTTTTAGTTGGACGTAAATGACTTTAACAAAACAGTATGACAGTTCAAAGAAAATATCATCAGAACAAATCAATAAAGAAAACAGGTCTGACAAATATTTCTCTTCAAGACGAACAGAGGGACTATTGACTTAGGAAAAGCTTCTTAACGGTAATGTGAAGTAAAAAACGTAATTTGACTGTTTTCTTGTATATTTGTGACGAATTGTTGGACATAACTAAAAAATGGCAGACTTTAAGTCGTCAGTATCGTCTTAAAGTCGTCAGCTCAGTTTCAGTCTATTTTTGGCTTGTTTGATGAAATTAGGGAATTCCATTTTTGTTCTAATTCAAGACAAACTATTTTTGGATAGAATAAACTTGGAAGAATAACGTTACGTTTCAAAATGGCATCGTACGGTACCATCGCCCAAAACATACAAAATTTCAGGAATGCGTCGCCCAGCATGCCATCAATTCCATTTTACCCAGTCCCCAAACATCGTACAATGAAGGCTACATGAAGCTTAAGTATAATAAAGCATTAATTAGGAATAAAAATAGATACTTACGGCTTCAAAATCAACCGCTTCTGAACTTTGCCTCGTGTAGTATTAAGCGAGAATATCGCGTGATTTCCGGACGACGACTTTAGGCCTGTGACGACATAGGGACGGTGTACGTTACAGTAAACCTTGCCAAGGTTGTAGAAAGATCAAACCGCTGAATCTGAATTTATGTCGACACTTATTAACTGAACATTTCGTAATACACTATACTTCAGTAGGGGTCATAATCATTAACCATGGTACAGAGATTTTACACTAACATTTCATACATTTTTCGATTAATGATTAATATTCAAATTATGTTACTTCCTCAACCGGTAGTTAAAATTCCAAATGCCATAGTCAATTCCAATTAGTAACTAGTTGGTACCACGCAGACGTGGCAATCCCTAGCATATTTGCGATATACCTGGAAAGACAATTATATTTTGTACGTCACACAGGTAAAATAAAATATTTGTCGTTTATGGTTTGGAGAGGTGCAATTATACTGATTTTACGTCAAAATAAAAGAATTGTATAATTTAATCTGTAATGTCTCTATCGGACGATTATACAGGATTTAACAATGGACAAACACGTAACACCATTGAAGGTACAATCTTTAATACAACACATCCGGTGTCGTATTAAAATAACACTACCTGGGCGAGTTTGTTTATCTACTAGGGTATTAAAGTACCGGAGTAACTCGAGTGAAAATTAAACGCATAGAGTACGCACTCGAATGACGTCATCGACTAAGGTCCTACTTGTTTCCGGAAAAAGGCGTATGCCTTTCGCCGGTGGCGAACGCCCGGTGCACTTGTTTCACAAAATTTTGGATGCGCGCGCAATAACGGCTTACGCCGCCCTCGCCTATCTCAGGACTCAGGCGAAGGCGGCGCATTTTCATTTCAAGATGGCGGAAAGAGTGTAAGTGAGAAAAACTAAAGGTTAAAAATACTGAAAAAACAACCAATAAACGAAAAAATATTATTGTTATGTGCAATTTATCTTCATACTTCGAAGATGGTGAAGAGAAAACGTTCTTTTTTTTAAAAGTAGCATGCAGATAAGCATATTTCAACATGAGAAGGTACGGGAAAACTGAGCAGACAACAATCCACCAATCAGGAAACAATTATAGCTCTAACTGTTACTCATCTTTTCTGGCAATAGCAATTTTTGTTGCTGCATTAAAATAAATCCTGTCAGAACTGTATGTAGATCTAAACCATTTCCACATGATTTACAGTATCGGGAAAGCCTTTAAATGTTATCATTGAGATGGGGCTGGAAGAGGTCTAAGCGTGATCTGTGATAAGGGCTTTTTTGGAAGCGTGATACGTGAAAAATACCCCTAAAATAAGCGTGATGCGTGATTTCACCAATTTTCATACGTGAAAGTCCAAAATCACCTAAGCGTGATGCGTGATTTAACAGATTTTTAAGCGTGATTACGTGAAAGTGGACCCCTCTTCCAGATCCCCATTGAGGGGTCTGATGGGTATGGTGGCATACAACTGCCATCGCGTCGTGTTGTCGAGATAACTATCACGACAAGTCGACTTAGTATGTCGACTTCTCGTGATAATTATCTCAACAAGTCGACTTATTATGTCCACTTGTCACGATAATTACCTCGACAAGACGTTTTTTAGTCGCGATGAGTGCTCGTTTCTGCCATCGCGTTGTCGTGATAAATATCTCGAGAAGTTATCACGACAACACAATGACAGAAATACGGAAGCGTATATTACCCTCGTTTTAATACTTATAATCCAAGATGGCGATATAACTTTTAGCGAGAAAATGCTTTATTTCTCATTACTGCGATTTATTTTTTTCGACAAAATGCCTAACAAGGCATTAAGCCGATTTGTTTTTTATCGCCTTAAAAATAAATCGTTTTAAATAACGCGACATATTATCAAAACGAGAAAAAAAATTACGATTAATTTATAAGTCAATAAAAATATCATGCAATAATAATAAATTGCCTTTTTTTTCTTATTACTGCGATTTATTTTTTTCGACAAAATGCCTAACAAGGCATTTAGCCGATTTGTTTTTTATCGCCATAAAAATAAATCGTTTTAAATAACGCGACAAATTATCAAAACGAGAAACAATTTTACGATTAATTTATAAGTCAATAAAAATATCATGCAATAATAATAAATTGCCTTTTTTTCTTCGATATATTGTTTTATAAAGCAACACATTGTTTTAAATTAAGGCGAGCAACGGGAAAGTTTACAGCTAAATCGAGATAAATGTGGCACGATTTTAACCTGTTCATTTTCATTTTGACTTTGGAAGGATCAGGTCGCCATCACATTTGAGCATTTTATTTCAAGCAAATGGAGGTAAGATAAGAAACAATTTATTAAATGATATCTCGCCGCGATATAGCCTTGTTGTGCTCATGTGGCGTTAAACAAACAACAATCAATCAATCAATCATTAAGTTATTGTTGTAAAAAAACTTCTATAAAAAGGCTTTTCCACGTGTCTGCCGTAGTATACACACGTTAGGGGAATTTTGTTTTTGATGCAAAAAAAAACACAACCCTTTTTCTCCAGCTGTGAAAGTAAAATGGTCGCCTCATAAAATAATCAGGTTTAACTATAAATTAACATAGGGTGTCACGAAATTTACGTTGGAGAGAGCCAGTCGAGTTCTGATTTTTTTAATTCACAGTTGCGGCAAAATAAGATCCTTTGATGTTTTAATACTGAGTCACTACGAGTTCATTTGAACTATATAGACCCCCTCCCCCTATATAAAGTTCCAATGACTGTTCTTGTGACTCTTGTTACTTCGAAGTGTTCAGCGAGAAAAAAAATCTCGTGCAGTACTGAAAAAATGACGGGGCAGATTAATTATAATTGTTCGGTTAATATAAAAAAGAAGATGTGGTGTAATTGCCAATGAGACAACTCTTCACAAGAGACCAAATGACACAGAAATTAACAACTATTATAGGTCACCGTACGGCCTTTAACAATGGGCAAAGCCCCTACCGCAATGTTTTTGTGTGTGCAATAAACAGTACAAAGACGACAAATTTTGTCAACTGTTTTCTGTTCTTTAGTCAGGTTGTTGTCTCTTTAGCACATTCCCAATTTCCATTCTCAAATTTAGTAAACAAAAATTTCCCTCTATGATCTATCCTTATTTTCCATATTTTTTTTACAATAAATACTGACATGACGTATTGTTAACTTCGTATTAAAAATAAGCTGTTTTAGTCCGCCATACCAGGAATAAATAAATGACTGTCTAATCATGTTGAACATTACAGCCATCGGATTTGACTATGTACGTTCAATCAAAAACTTTGATTACCTTTCTTGCTAGCTGAAGCGTAACATCGTTCTTAGGTTTACCTTTACTACCCTAATTTGAGAGTGGACTAATCAATTTATCGTCTTTTGGACTAAACTACTTCAAAATAAGGGTAATAAAGGTAAACCTTATAAGCTAATAACGACTTTACGCTTCAGCTAGCAAGGTTGCTAACAAAAGATTTTGTTTGAACCTGTACATACTCAAGTCCGATTGCTGTAATGTCTGTATTATAAGCTAGTTTAAAAAATGAGGGAAATTTGATGTCACACGCCAAGCTGACAAACTATGGCACTTTATAATGTGATTAAATCTTTTGATCTGTTCTTGTATTTTACAGGTCAGCTTAGAGATCCCTTGCAATTACTGTAAGTATAATATGTGTATGAACAGAGATGTGGTAACGTTATATCATCGTATATGGCAAGCAGTTCTCGTCAAAACTATGTTTAAAACATTTTTCGAAAAATTAACACACTGAGAATTAAAAAAAAACACAGATTAAAAAACCTGAAAACACACACTAAGAATAAAAACATACACATTGAGATATCAAAAAGACGCACTGAGATTACAAAAATATAAATAACACACAGTGAGCTTTGAAAATTACACACTGAGACTTCAAAAATTACACAATGAGATTTATGTACATGTTGTGTGCAAGTTGTAAAAAGTAAAATAACAAAATATCCGAATTCCAAGGACAATTCTAAAGAGAAAGTCCTTATTATCACATGGCAAAAACAAGGGGATGGCTCAAACACATCAAACGAATGGAGAGCAACTGTCATATTCCTGACTTGGTACAGGCATTTTATAATGTAAAAAATTGTGGATTAAACCTGTTTTTAAAGTTTTAAATACATACAGATGCATTAGAACTCTCGAGTTTCCTAATAATGTCAATTAAAGATACAGGAGATTTAGGGAAATTCTTCACATCTTTACTAATCGTAACTTAAACAGACCTTGGACTGCTGATGACATAAACTTAATCGAAATAACAATTTGAGCCATGAACTCAGGCTACAAATTAAAAGCGAGTTCTGTCTCCTAGTTGTTTAAGATTGTAATAGATACAGATTAGATATGCAAATTAGATCTGTGCGCAGAAAAAGTGCGCACAAATCTCATTGTGTAATTTTCAATTCTCAGGATGTGTTTTTCAGTTTATTTCATCTCAGTGTTTTTCTTTCTAATTCTCAGTGTGTAAATTTTTCGAAAAATGGTTTAAACATACTGAGTTTTGACGTGAACGGCTTGCAATAAACGTGGCAATTATGGGTATCCCATACCTTGTTTCCATATCAAACGTGGAATATTAGTAAAATTAATTAACATGAAAAATATACATAATTAATTTATCAATATCTAAAATTGGTGAATGTTGCATACTCATTTCTGAGTAATTTTCCTTTGAACCATGGTCTCCAATCATTGGAGTTTTTTAACATAAAGTGTCTTGAAACTTTATGTGAGTCACTGAGTGGCTTGATATATATTTCAGTGCAGATATCTAGCTTCTACTTCTTTTAAAAACAGCGACAAAAAGACTCAAGTCAACATCATTGGAGGTTTTATTATGTTATATTTTCCATTTGTAAACTCAGTTAAAATGTCAAAATATATCTATAACTTTTGAAGCTATTGATACATTTTAATTTTGTTTTAATTTATAAAATGGCAAATATAACAAAACAACGCTCTTCGGTCTTCACCTGAGCACTCGTACATATAGAATAAAAGTATATTAGATTCTTGAAAAAATAAGTATGACATTTATAAAATATAGGTGTTTGCAATAATTCATTTGTTTAATATTTTCAGCTAGTCTATTAGACCTTCCTGAAGAATTAGTGATAATGGTACTTAGTTATATTCCTGTGTCGGAGTTACTTTATACAGTCTGTAAAATATGCAGAGGTCTAAAGGATGTTGTGCGAAAAATGCAAAGCTTGTGGACTATTGTAGAATTTGACGATTCCTATACTATAGACATTGCAATGATGGAAATGATCGTGAAAAATAATCAGCTTGTATGTCTCAATCTAAGTAACCAAAATATTACTTTTGGGTCACACAGATTTACCAAATTGATGCTAAAGCTTACTCCTACTATTCAAGAATTGTATGTAGCAGAAACACCGCTAAACAATCTTGCATTTGTAATGTCCTTGCGAAATTTAACCACCCTTGATATAAGTGGGACATCAATAAATGATAACCAAGTAGTAATATTGTCACATGCTTCACAACTGAGACACCTTTCATTCACTAAGGTTACTGCTGCAACCATTGCAGATTTGTCTCGAAATTTCAAATTTCTTGTCATTTTTGATGCATGCCAAATTTATTTTATGTTTACTGATATTTGTTTGATTGTATCATCATGTGAGCAACTTAGATTTTTACATGTTTCATTCTTTTCACAGTTTGACATAGATCAAGCTGTTCAGTATGTAAATCAACAGCTTTCAATTGAAAGACAATTGAAGCTGACTGTATTTTAAGTTATATATTGTCGCATATATAGGGTATGAACTTTAAGTTTATATATGTACAGTGTATAGACATATTTTGACAACAAATAAGTAAAACTACGCCACTACTCGGTTCAAGTAGAAAAATATGTTTTTTATGACGTTTTTAGACACATATCTTCTTGCACCAGTTGATACAAGTTTATCTTTTAAAACGTATCAACCCTATGTTCTTACTTCAAATCCTAGCATTTAGTGCTGGTCGTTTTGTCCTAAAACTGCAAATACAGATACTTGAATGGTTCAAACAATATTTTTATGTTTACCAAAATACTAAAATCATATGATATGAATCAAATATCATTTTTTGCATTTATATTTTTTTTTAATTGTCGAAGTTCAAATTATTTGAAAATATTTTTATATGGGTATTTATCTGTGGTCACTACGATAAAGATATATATGTGTATAGTGCATATATCTTAAATGTGTTGCATCAAATTTGGAGAGAGGAAATCTCTTATTTTTTAATTTTATTAACAAAAATGCATTGTTTGAAAGAATTCACGGCAATTTTTGAAAGCGTGAAATAAATTATGAAAGTGCTGCTCAGAGTAGGATTGGGAATGATAATCTAAAATTCAGATTTTCAAGATATTGTTTCTCCTTTATTAGTTACAACTGCATTTACTGGTAGTATTAAACTTCAGGGATTTTTTCTATATGTTTGTAAGATGTATGTAGATATGTTTGCTGAATTTGTAAATAAACCAAAAAGGTAACTTCCATGTTCGTTGGCTCATATTTTGTTTTCTGCAAAAAAAGTTGTGAATTTGCGAGATCTGCAACATATTCAGAAAATAGTAATGTAGAAGGAACTGATAAATTAACAAGGTCATAACGAAAGTATTTAAGTACGTGCAGTTGCGTCAACAAAAAGTCATCATGAAATGTACAATACAATATGAACCCCTAATTTAAATAGAATGAAAAGTTGAACTTAAAACTGGCTTTATTCTCAATCTGTGACCTCCAACATGCTTGCCTCATTATAAGCATGTTTTAGTTACGATTTTGCTTTTGAAGTATATAACCGTTTACTTTTTTTTTCAGAACATATTATAAAATGGCTGACACTGTAAATCCTTTGCGTTACCCAGGTGACACTGCTTCAACGGATGAGTTAGTTGCTTATTATTTTACTTCTTCATATACGGCTAAAGAAATAGCTGGATTTTTACTTTTCGTTCATAATAAATTTGTTAGTGTTAAGACAGTCTACAGAATGATGAAAAGACTTCGACTGAGAAGATATGGTGCAGAGAGTCCATTGATTAATATCGTTCAAAAGATAATTCAACTGCACAAACAAGGATACTCTAATATTGGATATAGAGCAATGTGGAAAATACTTAATTCTTGCTGTGGCATCAATGCTACTCAGGAAACGGTGAGAATTGCACTGAAAGCTATACATTATGATGGTGTAGTTGCAAGATCTCGACGTCGACTTGTGCGAAGAAGATATTGTAATCTAGGACCAAATTTTTGTATTCACATAGATGGATATGATAAACTCAAACCCTTTGGAATATCAGTGCATGGAGCAATCGATGGCTTTTCTCGAAAAATCATTTGGCTAACTGCAAGTCATACGAATAAAAACCCACGTAATGTTGCGCTTAATTTTGTAGAATTCCTTAGACAATCCAAGCGTGTTCCACGATTGGTTCGGTCAGATGCTGGTACGGAGAACGTTATTATAAGGTCGATACAAATAGCGTTACG
This sequence comes from Mytilus edulis, assembly GCA_019925275.1. Lineage (NCBI taxonomy): Eukaryota > Metazoa > Mollusca > Bivalvia > Mytilida > Mytilidae > Mytilus > Mytilus edulis. Next base: position 45,561,454 of record CM034354.1, read on the forward strand.
TGCAGTTCACAATGATAACATGTCAGGGTACAGAAGTTTTTCTGAGGGGCGATCAACTGGGAATCAAAGGATTGAGATGCTGTGGAGTTTTCTGTGTCCTTACTTCACCACATTCTGGAGAAATATGTTTAAAGACATGATAGATAACGGAGAGCTCAATAACACAAATCCAGTTCATCTAGAGTGTGTACGTTTTTGTTTCCTGCCAGTTATACAACAACATTTAGATATTTTCAAAAATATGTGGAATAGTCATAGAATTCGGTCACAACGTCAAGTTGATCAAAACTATGGCGTCCCGGATGTTATGTACAACCAGCCACTACTTTATGACGCTGTCGACTATTCCTATGACATACCATGTGACGAAAGTATCTTTGATGACATTACTAGGCTCTACACCAAACCAATGCTGCCCAGAGGCTGTTCAGAAGAGTTCTGTCAATTCATCCAGCAAATTACAAATGTGAATCTGGATGATTTCAACGTCGTGGACACACCACAGGAAGCAAAAACACTATTTTGTATGCTTACTTCTGTTCTCCCTTGAGATACGAATCATAAACCTTTACTATTTTGAAAAAAAAGTGTTTATGAAAGCTGTGTTTTGCTAGGTTTTTGATTATTGATTTTAGTTTATTTCTCATCAACATGTGAAAATGTTCGAGATATATATGAATTCATGGGTATCGACTTTTATTATTCTATCAGAAATCAGTTTATTTTGGAAAATTGTTAACCAACCCACATTTCTGTTTTCAATAGTGAAGAATTAAGTAAACTTATATTATCGTTATGAAAATTATTTGTTATTTGCCGCTGTAAGTAAAACAGCAATCAATTTAATAAAGACATATAAATATATAACAAAACAGTTATCGTTATGCCACAGACCGTGATGACGACAGCCTAATACATTCCATAATGTACAAATTGTTATATAATTAAACAATATACTAGGTGTCTAAATCGCTCATTCGATGAATCTCTGTTATTGGGCTGTGAAATTGAGGCCAAGATAAGGTCACACTTTAACGATTTCCGGTAATCTAACTTTACTCATAGGAGCCTGAATCGATAACCTGGTTTTAATAGCTATACATATATATATATATATATATATATATATCAATTTGCAGGAATTGACCGAAAAGCAACAAGAGTGGACACACTTATATTTCTCGCCTGTTCTAATATTCTCATTTTAATTTATGTTGATAATACAAAAAAGATTTTTTTCTTAAAGCATTACTTTAAATTAACATGTAAGTGATAAATGTAATGCATTAAAGTCGAACTAAACCCTTTCACACAGACATGTAGGCTTTACAATCATTCCTAACATCGAATTCCGTTAGCATATTGCTAAAATTTTCTCAGAAACAAACCTCATAGAAAAAAATGAACCATGAAATGATGTCAAGGTAAAATGACACATGCCGGACAGATTGGTACACCCTACAATTATTAAATACGCCATACATAGTTTGACTATCCTAAAGTATCTGAAAAACAGACCAATTCAAAGAAATCCAACATTGGCATATGAACCATGAACGTAAGGTAAAAGTTCGACGAAACAAAAATATTAATTTTAAATTACCCATTTAGGTTGCAAAATCCCGGCAATTTTCCCAGGAGTAACGAGAGTTATTGCCTGTTTTATATATACTAACAGCATTACATTTTTATCCTATTAAGTATGCAAAAACAGCGTTAAAAATACACAATTCCAATACTTGAAATTCAGCTGATTGGTTGATCTGTCGTGATCCCAAAGATTCACAAAGATACATATAAATACATTTCCTCCGCTGAAATGTAACTCCTCAGTGAAGCTATTGTAAAGGTAATATATTAATGTTGACGTAATCTTCAATATCAAATGACGCTGAAACTGTATACCAAGAGAAGAGAAGACAATGAAATGGTTAAAAAAAACATGAATGAGACTTCGTAGACTTGAACCATTGTGCACCTCTTATTGGATCTGCTTATCCTTCCGGAGCACCTGAGATCACCCCCAGTTTTTGGTGGGGTTCGTGTGTCTCAATCTTTATTTTTCTATGTTGTGTTAAGTGTTGTTTGTCTGTTTGTCTGTGTCTGTTTCTTTTTTAACCATGGCTTTGTCAGTTTTTTTTTTTTTTAAATTAATTATGAGATTCAACGTCCCTTTGGTATCTTTTGCCACTCTTTTTCTTATTTCGTTTTAGTTCAATATAATTTTTGGGATTTCTATTTAAAAAAACATGTACTTTGCCATTGCCTAAAAATGAGGGTACCAATGTTGTATCCGCAACTTCTCCTGAACCACTTAATATTATTTGATAAAACTTTCTCAGATTCTTCATGATGTAATGCTATTGAGCACCTCCTATTTTGTTTTTGCTCAAAATAATTTTTGGGTTTTCCCCTGCAAAACCATAGACTTTTCAATTGTCCAAAAAACAATCAATACCCAGGGATTCTTACATAAGGTGTAATTAAGAGTAAAATTCAAATCGGAAAGTCCCTAATCAAATAGCAAAATAATAAGCTAAAACACATTAAATGAATGGATACCACCTGTCATATTCCTGAATTGGTACAGGCATTTTCTTATGTAGAAAATGGTGTGAACTAAACCTGGTTTTATAGCTTGCTTAACCTCCCACTTGTATGACAGTCGCATGAAATTACATTATATTGATAACGATGTGTGATCAAAACAAACAGAGATAAAAGAAAAAAATGTCCAAAATAGGGGTACAGCAGTCATTATTGTGTTATAATCTTAATCACTATAAAAACAAACAACTATGTCATCAAAGAAGAGGGAAAAGACATACAGACACAGCACACCAGCAAAAAAGACAAGCATACAAATTTCACCAAAGCACAACAACACTATATGACGGGATGTATAAGTACCGAGCCACGTCAAATGGCCATTATCAAAAATTAACTAAACAGTGAAGGTAACAATACACAGTTAGAAGATTAGTTTCGCATTTTGGCCATGTGTAAGCATAAAAGATTTTGTACAATAAAATTGAATTTAGATAGTTGAAGAATAATATAGCCTTCCAATATAAAAAAGAATATATGGTGTAATTGCCAATGAGACAACTCTTCACAAGAGACCAAATGACACAGAAATTAACAACTATTTGTCACCGTACGGCCTTCAACAATGAGCAAATCCCATACATCATAGTCAGCTATAAACGGTCCTGGAATGACAAATGTAAAAAATTCAAACGAGAAAACTAACGACCTACAAATAAATGTACAAGAAACATATATGTAACACAGCAACCAACGACAACCACTGAATTACAGGCTCCTGACTTAAGACAGGAACATACATACATAATGTGGCGGCGTTTAATATGTTAGCGGGATCCAAACCCTCTCCCGAACCTGGGACAGTGGTGTAACAGTACAAATAAAAATCAGTTGACAAAGGCTTAACTCGTCAGATGGATACACATAGAAAAAACAAAAAAAGAGTGATAGTGGCTGGGCACTTATACATCCCAAAAACAAAAAGGCCATTAGTAAAGATCTGAGAGTACTCACAGTAACTGACAGTAGGTTTATATGTCTAGAATGTTTTAGCATGTTTTATATGCTATTTTGATTTTCACATCCGTACCGCCCATAGGTCCGGAAATTACTGTAGTATTTTTCAACAAAAATTTGACCCTCGATCTTTTCAATTCAATTTTATGTAAAAACGGGGAAAAAGGTATAGTTTTTTTTTTACACGTCTATAAATAAATGTCTATAGTTTCAGGAAAGGTATCACTAAATAATGGATTGAAATTCAACTTTGAACCACACTTTGGAGACTTTTTCATCCCCTTTTTGCAATATTTTGTATTAAATAGATGTAGATTGTTGCCATAGTATCACCAAAAAGAGATTACATTTCACCATTATAACTATGCATAAGAATAATAGTTACGCTAGGTCATCCAACAGAAACGGTTGAAAATGTATATCTAAGCGAAAAAAGTACATTATTTCACGAACGTTACATATAGTTGATACAGGGTAAACAGAATAAAAGTGATCTTTTTGCAATATTCGTGCATAAAACATTTTAAAAAACATTGTTATCATTGTTTCAAACTGCAAAGAAAAAAATGTAAAAATTAGAAAACTTTGAAATCTGCTATCCGCTTACAATTGCATTGGGTTACATCTGGTCACCTTATACACATATATATATATATATAACAAGTCTAAATTGAAAACAACGTTCAAACCTATGATTGCGTTGGATAAAAACCGCAATTTTTATACGTGTGCATGTAAAACAATTTCTTGGTAGAGGGGTCTAAATACAGCACAAACAACATTTTCCAAAAGACCAAAAAAGTGAGAAAGAATATTTTAACAAAACGCATTTGACTAGCAGGTCGAACAACTGATGTTCTTAAACTCTGCTGACTGCCATTGGCGATTTCCAAATAAACGGATCACCAGGTGTTACAAAATGGATCTTATTATTAATTTATTATCAAACAGAAAACAACAAACTTGCGGAAAAGATGGTATACCGCAAACATAAGGTGCAAAAATTTGTACACCATATCCGGATTTCGACAATTGATGTCTCTTCAGTGATGTTAGGAATCGAAACGGTATTTGGAAGGCCATAAAACTTACCTCAATTTAGGATAGACTCTTGAATTTTGAAAGAGTCAAAATAGGATGAACGGATCATATAAACCCGAAGGCAAATATAATACAAGCCCAAACGAAAAAATATAAACAAGTCTAAATTGAAAACAACGTTCAAACCTATTTATATATATATATACTTTGGTAATCTGTGGTCACCTTACACATATATAGACTTTAGTTAAATCTGGTCATCTAACACAGCTATAGTTTGGGGATACCTCTCGTCAAATTATACAGATATATACCTGGGTTATCTCTAATCACCGTACACAGATATACTCATGGTAACATCTGGTCACCTTACACTGATATAAGACATGGGTTACGTTTGGTCACCTTACACAGATAAACACATGATAACACCTCACAGAGATATAGTCTTGGGTTACCTCTGTTTACTGCACACAGATATAGACATGGGTAACATCTGGTCACCTTACAGTAATATAGACTTGGGTTATCTCTGTAACCTTACACATAGATAGTCCTGGGTTATCTCTGGTCACAAAACACATATATAGTCTTGCTTTACCTCTGGTCACCTTACAAATATACAAAGTCTTGGGTTACCTCTTGTCACCGTACACATATGTAGACTTGGGTTATCTCTTGTCACCATACACATATATCAGTCTTAGATGACCTGTGGTCATCTTACACATATATAGACTTGGGTTACCTCTGGTTACAGATATAAGTCTTGAGTGACCTTTGCTCACCGTACACATATATCAGTCTTTGGTGACCTGTGGTCACCTAACACAAATATAGTCTTGGGTTACCTCTGGTCAGCGTACCAAGATGACCAGAGGTCACTCAGTTTATATATGTGTAAGGTACATATGAACGGTGACTAGACGTTACCTAGTATTTATCTGTGTCTGTATCGAGATCTATGTAAGGTGACCATAGGCAACCCCATTCTATATCAGTGTACGGTGACCAGATGTAACCAGTCTATATACATGTAAGGTTGCGATAGGTAACTTATGGCAATATCTCTGTAATGTGACCGGATACACCTCAAGTCTATATCTAGAAATGTGTAAGGTGGCCAGAGGTAACCAAGGGTGTGTTTGGATATACACCTGAGGCGGCCTATGGCCTTTATGGGTGTGTTTGGATATACACCTGAGGCGGCCTATGGTTACCAATAAGTACCTTTAGTTTGATATTTTATACACAAAATATCAAACCATAGGTACCTATGGGTAACCATAGGCCGCCTCAGGTGTATATCCAAACACACCCTGTGTATAAAATATCCAACCATAGGTACCTATGGGTAACCATAGGCCGCCTCAGGCGTATATCCAAACACACCCCAAGTCTATATATATGTAAGGTGACCAGAGGTAACCACAGTCTATATCTATGAACGATATTTAAATCTGTGGGTGTGTTTGGATATACGCCTGAGGCGGCCTATGGTTACCCATTGGTACCTATGGTTTGATATTTTATACACAAAATATCAAACCATAGGTATATATGGGTAACCATAGGCCGCCTCAGGTTTATATCCAAACACACCCTGTGTAAGGTGACCAGAGGTCACCCAAGTCTAAATAAGTGTAAGGTGACCAGAAGTAATCCTTCTATATATATGTTACATGACCATTGGTCACCCAAATCTATATACAAATAAGGAGACCACAAGTAATCAAGGTCTATATCGGTGTAATGTGACCAGATTGAATCCAAGTCTATACTTGTGTCTTTATCTAGATACGTGTTAGGTGACAAGAGGTAACCAGGTCTTTATATGTGTATGTTGACCAGAGGTAACCAAGTCTATATATGTGTAAGGTGACCAGAGGTTACCACAGTCTATTTCTATGAACCGTGACCAGAGGTTAACCTAGTATATATCTGATTCTTTAACTAGATCTGTGTAAGGTGACCAGAGGTGACCAAAGTCTATACTTGTGTTAGGTGACCAGAGGTAACCCAAGTCTATACTTGTGTAAGGTTACCTGATGTAACCATAGTCGATATACATGTAAGGTGACCAGGGCTAACTAAGTATATATATGTTAAAGGTGATCAGAGGTAACCCTTGTATATATCTGATTCTATATCTAGATCTGTGTAAGGTGACCAGAGTTAATCCAAGTCTATACTTGTGTTAGGTGTAAATATAGTCTAATCTGTGTAAGGTGACCAGAGGTACCCAGTCTATATATATATATGTTAGGTGACCAGAGGTAACCCCAGTTTATATCCATAAACGGTGACCAGAGGTAACCCTAGTGTATATCTGTGTCTATATCTAGATCTGTGTAAGGTGATCATAGGCAACCCCATTCTATATCAGTGGGTGTGTTTGGATATACGCCTGAGGCGGCCTATGGTTACCCATAGGTACCTATGGTTTGATATTTTATACACAAAATATCAAACCATAGGTACCTATGGGTAACCATAGGCCGCCTCAGGTTTATATCCAAACACACCCAGTGTAAGGTTACCAGATGTAACCCGTCTATATATGTGTTAGGTGACCAGAGGTCAACCAAGTCGATATACATGAAAGGTTACCACATGGAAACTAATGTCTATATCTGGGTAATGTGGCCGGATACACCACAAGTCTATATCTAAAACTGTGTAAGGTGACCAAAGACAACCCCCCAGTCTATTTCTGTTTCAGTGAGAGACCAATAGATTTTTAGGTGGCGGTAGGTTCGGATGAAATTTGAAAAAAGTCGGGACATGATTTTTGAGTTAAAAAAAGGCAGGATGAGCAACTAAGTAAAAAAGGTTTAATATTAAAAAGGCATTGACTTATTAGTATAGTTTAAATAAAAAAGGCAGGACAAGAAGAAAAGAAGATAGCAACTAAACAAATGCAGGACAAAATGTTTCATCCTAGCACACCCAAACCCACCCCACGGCCCCACCGCCCTGAAAATCAAATGGTAGCTTCCCAAGGTGACAAAAGGAAACCCAAGTTTATATCTGTGTAAGGTGACCACAGGTAACCTAAGTATATATCTGTATTGAGTAACCAGGGTTTATCTTATTTTATATATGTATCACTTAACCAGATTTTGATAAGATGTTTTGATATAAGACCAGACATAACAATATATCGTCTGTTTCTGTGTCAGATGCCCAGATGTTGCCAGTCCCCCCTTTATTGTTAAGTTAAATGGTTGTTTTAAAATAATTTGCTGTTTATATGATGAAATTAAAGAAAATAAATATATAGCTGTGTAAGGTGGCCAGAGGTAACCATAGTCTGTATGTGTTAGTTGACGCTTTGTAATCAATACTTTGAAACATCATTTGGTTATACCTTTCTCGTATGATAAAATGGTTATCGTTTAAAGGGATATACAGACATTGACTGGTTATCTGTTATCTCCAAACACCGATTATTTTTTACATTGCCCTTGCTAATACACCGATATTGACATCGGTTACCTCTGGTCACCTTACGGCAGAATTCTATTTTTAGAACCTTAATATTACTACGCAAATAGCACTTTTTCAGAGGTGACCTGTGGGCACCTTTCAGCGTAACTATTATACACGTGTATAACTATTGGAAATCTATGGACGATGCTCTTTCCATAAATATACTTAACGATTGAATGCTTCTATTTGTAAATGCATTGGATTGTAAAATGCGTATAATTTGTATGAAGCACGCTTCCTTCTATAAAAATGTGCGCACGGTCAACGCTTTTACAACTCTATAGAACTACTAAAAAAAGCATTCAATACTTCTTATTACATTTTTTTTGCTCGGATCATGAAAGTACAATTTCTATCAGGTTCTTTCTTTTATTTATCTGTGCACTTTATTGTGGAAGCCAATAGCCTACATAAACATTCATGTGGAAGGTCATGACATCATGAATGTTACATTTCATTTTGAAATGAAGGTTAATTTCAGAATAATTATAAAATCAAAGTACTGAAGTACTGAACATCGGATGACCGCAGGTTCTTGTGGATGGTCAAAAGCACATGTCACAGAAACAGATCACATCTCTATACCTGAAACTTGGGTTAATTTACAGAGATATTTTTTTCTGATACAAGTTCGTGCTTGGATGATGAATAAATGACAGGAAATTCAACCTCACCGTAATAACTATTATATTGTAGTGCAAGAAATCAGTATACCTTGGACTATTATACTTGTATAATAATAGTCGTAGAGAATACACTGGTTTGTTGTTATATATATTATTAATATTACGATTGCATGTATGTACCGATTATCAGGTTGTCTGCATGTTGATATCGTAAAATATCAGCTGCGAGACATAATATTAAGCTTTTTGTCGAGTAAGCGCAGCGAACGAGATCAAAAAGCCTTCATATTATGTCGAGCAGCTGATATTTTACAATATTAATACGCCGATAACCTGATAATCGATTTATCGGGCTGCATTTGCGTCTTTTGGAAGTATTGTCTTAGTTTCACCAGCAACCGGAAGTTGACTTGATAAGTTTGGGTCAAACTTATCAACGTCGGTTCAAACATTATGACGTCGCTGATATGTCCGGGTCAAAGTTATTAAGGCCAGGTCAACGTATTTGACGTCACAAAGCCGTGATATGGAGTTTTATTTTAAGAGCTGAGCAGATTGATATAGACAGTTGGACGACCGATAAATATCATTTTCATCTATTTGTATACATGTATATGATAATTCTATTCTACTATTATTATAGTGCAGTGCAAGTGCATGGTGGACACTCTTCTGTAAAAAAATCAAAGCCTTAAAGGCTGTAAAAGCAATTGCTGCCATGTTAATGTTTTGGGACACTTTTATTTTTCATCTACATATTTAAGAATTAAACCTGACAGGACATGGTTGTCTAGTGAAAAGCAAGAAGGTTTTGACTTTATATCAATAAAAGACTTAAGCAGGAAATCATTTTTAATATGTTTTATATTTCACAAGGAGACAACAAGTTTACCAGGCTAAAGTTGGGGGTAATTATGGATTATCCCCTGGTAGTGTTTGTAACTGGGCATTAATTACTTTTATTTATTTAATTTTAGCAATTTTCATAATTAATTTAAATTAACCATTCATTTAAAACATTTCACCTTTCGAGACGCTAATGTTGAAAAATGGGACAGAAATAAAATAACTTACAAGACATAAACATGTAAAAAATAAATATATATTTCAGCTTACTAAAAATATTTTCATAGTGTTACTTTGACATCATTTCTTAAAACTAAGTCCCACACATAATTGTTCATTTGATATGTGTCATCCTCATGCGGTACAAGAAGTTTTCATGTCGCTAAATAGTCTTCTTGTCGCTTAATTTATTCTTCTTGTCCGTTCTTGACGCTTCTTGTCGCTAAAAGTTCTTCTTGTCGTTATAAGTGAGACCGCTATTTTTAGATTACAAGTGGTCATTTACACTACACGTATAACCTGTGTAGTGATTTTTATTTTACGATAAATTTATGAATGAACGATAATTTTATGAATGAACAAGAGCACCTGACCTCTTTCTGAAACACCAATTAAACATATAAAATCGTATTTATTAAGATATAATTCAGTCAAATTTTCACCACTAAATCAACAACTGAAATGATTCCATATTTTGTTGAAACATCGTACAACCGGAGAACAGAAATCGCAGGTATGAAAATGCACTTTTTTCACTGGTGTTGAAAACCCAACACTAATTTGACTAGAATTTATGAATGACGGAAATTTAAGCGATAACAATACATCGGAGTGACCTCAAGGTCATCCTCTGTAAAAAGAAGATTTTGGTGTAATTTCCAATGAGACAACTCTTCACAAGAGACCAAATGACACAGAAATTAACAACTATAGGTCACCGTACGGCCTTCAACCATGAGCAAGCCCATACCGCATAGCCGCTGTCAGCTATAAAAACACGAGATTGCTGTTTGCTGATCAAATTAACGTATTATAATGAAATACTAGAACACACCCGCGACTTCGCGGGCATTCTATCACATGAATAATTTTAGCGCATATCTGTGTATTATGAACATTCATATTACTATAAATATAAAGTGTATTTGCTTTTTACTTTCAATTCTCAGTTTACTAATCGATCTACGGCGGTCATTGATACATTTCACAGACCCTGTCTATTTAATCAACTCTGTGACCGCCGTGGAAATGATATCAGATAGAAAATACACTTTATTCGTAGTATATACATGTATGTTCAAAGTATACTCCCTGGAGGTAACCGTAGCCAGTGCCTATTCCATAACGGTCAACCATCTCGTGATGGCGTCCGTAAAACTTACGAAGAGATGACCTCAACTTCACCACTTGGAACCCTTGATTTAATAGTTTCCTTGTTAGCAGCAACCCTCTATCAAGAAAATCATGATAGGAAACACCAGCCCTGGACTAGCGTATCAACTGGGAGATATATACTCCGTACGCAGGTGCTGCTGGAATGTTGCTACATAGAAATGGAAAGTTCACAATTGGAAAGCTGAAATCATCTCTTTTATCGTAAAGTTTTGTTTTCAACCGACCCTCATTGTTAATTTCTAGATGTAAGTCAAGATATGAGGCAGACTTTACTGTATCTGTTGTATCCTTTATCTCAAGTTCAATGGGATAGATGCGTCCAACATAGTCACCAAATTTTGAATTATTTAGTGAGAGAACATCATCTATATAGCGGAAAGTAAAGTTGAAGGATACAGCTAACTTCTTTTCTTTCTTCTTAATGTGCGGCTGCATGACTATAAGGCGATGTGTGACATCTTTAAATGACCTTTGTGTAACCTTAACCTTCTACATCATGGTCAAATAATAACCTCTTAATAAAGTAATATATAGAGACGTTATGTTTTAGTCATCTAAATAAGTGTTCTCTAGTTGTAGTAAATATTTATCACTTCCTGAAAGTTGACGTTTACGGATTAATAACTCCTACAAGGGTTATCATAGAACCGGGCCCAAATAAAGATTGTAAAGCTTAAAAAGAAAGGTCTCCTCAATTTTCCTTTATATGCAATTGTTTGAGATTTTTGCAAATAACTCGAGTTTCCCACCTATTTTGGGGAAAATAAGGATCTCAGAATTTACTGTTTGTCACTTGCTTAACCACAATATTTTCAATATTTTCTCAGAATCTTTTATAAAGAAAATACCATACCCCTGTCCCCCCCTTAAAGTAAGATGGTCGGTCTTTTAATACATTGTTACTTGGATGGTGAATTGTCTCAATGGCACTCATACCACATCTTCTTTTTATGAAAAAAGGTCAAGGATTAATGACACATGTCAGACTGATGTGAACTAGTGGAGGATCTGTATACCAAATATTAAAGACCATGCCTCATACTTCACGAGATATGGACCTTAGCAATAAAATTAGATGCAACAGTTATACCACCATCGTCAGTAAAACAGTCCTATGTATTGTAGGCGAGACATAAACCATTGTACTATCAACTGAATGGGGACTTTAGTTTAATTCAGTATTAATACCCTGTCAAGTGAAAGAAATACATACATATTAAATAAAATTACACAAATAATATCTTTATTATCGTGGTCTCAAAACAATAAAATAAATGACAATTTCTCCTTGCACTAAGGGGAGTTTTTCTTTTAAAAACTCAAAAAAATCAGTATTAATACCCTGTCAAGTGAAAGAAATACATACATATTAAATAAAATTACACAAATAATATCTTTATTATCGTGGTCTCAAAACAATAAAATAAATGACAATTTCTCCTTGCACTAAGGGGAGTTTTTCTTTTAAAAACTCAAAAAAGTCAAAGCATTAACAGAGAACAATATAAAATATTGCAAAAATGTCTTTCAATACATGAATAAACTTCTAATTTAAAAAAGAAACCAGAAATGATCCCCTAAACATTTTAAAACATTTTTTCATTCAGAGACTGCTTGAGGAGCAATAACATTAACTTACAAATAGAAACTTGACATGAATATTGGTAGATATCAAAACCTAGTGTACAATTGTTTTAGATTTTAATCTTATATATACCAACTGTCAATCTAATCCTGGATTTGTACCAAACTTGGAAAGAAGCTTATGTCCATGAAACTTTGGTGAATTGTTAAAGTCTATTGATGTAAGCTCCCTTTGTGTTTTTTTTTAATTTCATATTATGTGTTTTGGATTAATGGGACTTTATCGGACTATAGCTCAAATTCCTTTTAACCTTATATTTCCTCACATTATAATAACACAACATTAGGAATTACAGAAGAAAGCTCCCTTTTGATTTAGAAAAAGCAATTGCCGTGTTGTTTCAGAGTAATTAGAATTTTTAACAATTTGAATTCAGGCAATTTTCCCCATTTTTCACACTTTCTGTAGTGTTTCTAAATTTCCTGATTTCCTTGAAACTTTACATTACTGTTGGGATTGATATAATGAAGCTCCCTTTTGATTTTTTATTATTTATTTGTTGTTCTGGAGTTACAGGACTTAAACAATGTGAATTAAAGGAAATTATTAATGCTGTCTTTTCCAATTTCTATATGCGCAATACAGGTGTATCATGCACTCTAGGCACAGCTGTTTATTTTATTTACCTTATCATATGTAGTTATACACAAAAATAACATGTGTTTCTGTATTCTGTTTTGGTAATAGAAGATACATTTTGGTTGAATGCATTAGAAATGAACAGATAAGGGGAAATAACTCTGTAATTTCAACTTATTTGCTGTCCTTCTAACCAATTTTATAACTTATTTAATTATTATTACCAGACACTTCCAAACAAAAGACTTAACATTTCTAACTCAGGAGGTTATTTACTATAAAATAGTATACTTTTTTTTCATCATGTTTCAATTTTTGAATTATTTGCCTGATTCTTCATAGACTGGCACTTAACATCATTTTTAATCTTATTTTAACAGGTAACCATGCAACTACCTAATACGGCGAGAAAATGTATCATATGTGCTGATCGGGAAATTGATGCCGTCATACAGCCATGTTTCCACAGCCTGTGTCTGGTATGTGGACTACAGATACAAGAACATGGCAGGAAATGCCCAATATGCAGAGGCAACATTGAAAATGTCCGCTCAATATTTTATTGTTAAATTCTAGATATTGGACACAAAACAATGTTTTTGAGAAATAATAATATGTAGTTTAAAGAGACCGGTCAAATTTCTCAAGGCATGGGACCGGTGCAAATTAGCATGGGACATGGACTTTTTAAAAGCAAAATTTCAATGGGACCAAGATTTTTTTCATCTAAGATCTGCATGGGACATTGACTTTTCTTTTATTAAATCAAATTAAAAAAAGTTCTGACTGTAAACTATGTATAATCGACTGCACAGCCACAAGGTTAAGGATAGTTCCACATATTTCTTTGCAAGGAAATGATAATCATGAAAACTCTCCCAATAAAATTCCTGTCTGGTTGAATTTTCAGTTTGCACAAAATTCAGATAGTAATTTTTTTTTAATTTTATAACTTTTTCAAATCAGTTTGGAATTCCATTTAACTTGACAGCTATAATCCCAATTATATACTGTCAAAGTAATTTGGTATTTGGTTTATTGCTGTCAAATCTATTATCATGTTTTAAGAAATAGTAAAAAAAACTTCAATTTTCAGTTCGGATTAAATACAGATGGTCACCTTTAAAAATATCCACAACTTTGTCAAATCAACTTTAATTGTCATAAAACTTGCCTTTTTTCTATATTATATACTGTTCTTACAAATTACAAAGTTATTTGGAATTTGGTTTATTGCTGTCAAACCTATAATGTTTTAAGAAATAGGTAAAAAAAAGCTTTAATTTTCAGTTCGGATTAAATACAGATGGTCACCTTTAAAAATTTCCATAACTATTTCAAATCAACACTGATCGTCTTAAAACTTGATACTGTTCTTACAAATTACAAAGTTATTTGCTTACATACTGTCAAATCTACAATATTGTAATAAATAGTTAAAAAAGCAAAAATATTAACTTAAAGTACCAACTAAATATAGATGTCACCTTTAAATATTTTTATAACTTTTTTAAATCAACTTTGATTTTCAACAAGCTTTACAGTTATTTTTTTTTTATATGCTGTTCTTACAATTTACAAAGTTATTTAATATTTGGTTAACTTAATTACTGTCAAACCTATAATGCTTTAATAAATAGTTAAAAAAGCTAAAAAAAAGTACTGACTAAACACAAATGGTCACCTTTAAAAAATTCCATAACTTTCTCAAATTAAATTTGACTTTCATAAAATTTGATTGTTATCTTAATTATATACTGTTCTTACAAATTATAAAGTTATTTAGTATTTGGTTAATTACTGTCAAAACTATAAGGCTTTAATAAATAGCTAAAAAAGCTTAAATTTTCATTACAGACTAAATACAGATGGTCACCTTTAAAAAATCAATAACTTTGTCAAATCAACTTTGATTTTCATTAAACTTGAAAGTTATCTTTATCATATACTGTTCTTACAAGTAACAAAGTTATTTAATATTTGTTTAATTACTGTCAAACCTATAATGTTTTAATAAATAGTTAAAAATCTAAAACAAAATTAGTATGGACTAAATACAGATGGTCACCTGTAAAAAAATCCATAACTTTGTCAAATCAACTTTGATTTTCATAAACTTGATTATTATCTTAATTATATACTGTTCTTACAAATAACAAAGTTATTTAGTATTTTGTCAAATACTGTCAAACCTATAAGGTTTTAATAAATGGTTAAGAAAAGCAACAATTTTCAATACAGACTAAATACAGATGGTCACCTTAAAGAATTTCTATAACTTTTTCAAATAAAACTTGACATCAATGTTTTAATTGATAGATTACAAAAAAGCTACAGTTTTCAGTTCAGACTTTATAATTCAGATTGTTACCTTTAAAAATTTCTATAACTTTTTAAAATTAACTTGGAGTTTCATTAATCCTTACAAAATATGAAGTTACTTAACCTGTTAAACATGGCTGTCTTAAACAATTTTGCAACACATTTTAACAGCACTGTCATCACATCACATGTCAGTTTTATTTGAATGATGTATGCTGTCTGGAGCAAAAGACATCTTTGATATACTTTATGAATTAACATGGGACACCAAGTTTTTTTGTTGCAAAAAAGAATGGGACATCAACATTTTTTCATCTGTATAACCATGGGACTCTATATATTCTTGAATGGGTGAATAAAACAAATCAAATGAAATATAGTGGGAGTCCCCTGGGATCATCCCCACCCCTTCCTGTTTGAGAACTTGTAAACGGTAGAGATCCCCACCCCTAAACCATATATATTCTTGTATGGGACAATAAATCAAATCAAATGATATATAGGGGGAGTCTCCAGGGTCACCCCCCCTTTTTTTAAAATGTCAAGATATCCACAAAACTTTTTATAGAAAACACAATCATTTCAAATTTTCATTGTCATCAAATCCTTTATTAGCAAGTGAGTGCGGACAGCTGCAATGGCAAAAATTACAGGGGTAGTACCACAGGGTTTATAATTACAGGGTCTTTGTTTGGGAGACTTGTAACAGCATCCTGTTACAATTATGTATTTTTGATAGTGTTATTGTGTCCTTTGCTGCAAAATCAGGGTCAACACATATTAAGGGATTGCTATTTGTTGTTGTCACACTATATTATATATTAACCTTAAATTCTCCTAAAACACATGGAAATATTTTTGTATATCAGCTCATAGACATAATTTTGTCATCATAGTGATCTGGATGTCATCAACATTTATAATGATTTACTCCTTTTAAAAGGAATTTAGATTATAAATAAGCAATGACTGTTATATTTTTTCCATCTATTCGAAATAACCTAAAAAATGTGGTGCACACTTTTAAATAACCCGCTAAATGGATTATTCAGTGTGCACAACTTTTTTGATATTATATCTTCATAGACAGAAAAAATATTGCAGTCATTCAATGCATTTTTGTTAATAAAATTAAAAAATAAGAGATTTCCTCTCTCCAAATTTGATGCAACACATTTAAGATATATGCACTATACACATATATATCTTTATCGTAGTGACCACAGATAAATACCCATATAAAAATATTTTTAAATAATTTGAACTTCGACAATAAAAAAAAAATATAAATGCAAAAAATGATATTTGATTCATATCATATGATTTTAGTATTTTGGTAAACATAAAAATATTGTTTGAACCATTCAAGTATCTGTATTTGCAGTTTTAGGACAAAACGACCAGCACTAAATGCTAGGATTTGAAGTAAGAACATAGGGTTGATACGTTTTAAAAGATAAACTTGTATCAACTGGTGCAAGAAGATATGTGTCTAAAAACGTCATAAAAAACATATTTTTCTACTTGAACCGAGTAGTGGCGTAGTTTTACTTATTTGTTGTCAAAATATGTCTATACACTGTACATATATAAACTTAAAGTTCATACCCTATATATGCGACAATATATAACTTAAAATACAGTCAGCTTCAATTGTCTTTCAATTGAAAGCTGTTGATTTACATACTGAACAGCTTGATCTATGTCAAACTGTGAAAAGAATGAAACATGTAAAAATCTAAGTTGCTCACATGATGATACAATCAAACAAATATCAGTAAACATAAAATAAATTTGGCATGCATCAAAAATGACAAGAAATTTGAAATTTCGAGACAAATCTGCAATGGTTGCAGCAATAACCTTAGTGAATGAAATATAAAGGTGTCTCAGTTGTGAAGCATGTGACAATATTACTACTTGGTTATCATTTATTGATGTCCCACTTATATCAAGGGTGGTTAAATTTCGCAAGGACATTACAAATGCAAGATTGTTTAGCGGTGTTTCTGCTACATACAATTCTTGAATAGTAGGAGTAAGCTTTAGCATCAATTTGGTAAATCTGTGTGACCCAAAAGTAATATTTTGGTTACTTAGATTGAGACATACAAGCTGATTATTTTTCACGATCATTTCCATCATTGCAATGTCTATAGTATAGGAATCGTCAAATTCTACAATAGTCCACAAGCTTTGCATTTTTCGCACAACATCCTTTAGACCTCTGCATATTTTACAGACTGTATAAAGTAACTCCGACACAGGAATATAACTAAGTACCATTATCACTAATTCTTCAGGAAGGTCTAATAGACTAGCTGAAAATATTAAACAAATGAATTATTGCAAACACCTATATTTTATAAATGTCATACTTATTTTTTCAAGAATCTAATATACTTTTATTCTATATGTACGAGTGCTCAGGTGAAGACCGAAGAGCGTTGTTTTGTTATATTTGCCATTTTATAAATTAAAACAAAATTAAAATGTATCAATAGCTTCAAAAGTTATAGATATATTTTGACATTTTAACTGAGTTTACAAATGGAAAATATAACATAATAAAACCTCCAATGATGTTGACTTGAGTCTTTTTGTCGCTGTTTTTAAAAGAAGTAGAAGCTAGATATCTGCACTGAAATATATATCAAGCCACTCAGTGACTCACATAAAGTTTCAAGACACTTTATGTTAAAAAACTCCAATGATTGGAGACCATGGTTCAAAGGAAAATTACTCAGAAATGAGTATGCAACATTCACCAATTTTAGATATTGATAAATTAATTATGTATATTTTTCATGTTAATTAATTTTACTAATATTCCACGTTTGATATGGAAACAAGGTATGGGATACCCATAATTGCCACGTTTATTGCAAGCCGTTCACGTCAAAACTCAGTATGTTTAAACCATTTTTCGAAAAATTTACACACTGAGAATTAGAAAGAAAAACACTGAGATGAAATAAACTGAAAAACACATCCTGAGAATTGAAAATTACACAATGAGATTTGTGCGCACTTTTTCTGCGCACAGATCTAATTTGCATATCTAATCTGTATCTATTACAATCTTAAACAACTAGGAGACAGAACTCGCTTTTAATTTGTAGCCTGAGTTTATGGCTCAAATTGTTATTTCGATTAAGTTTATGTCATCAGCAGTCCAAGGTCTGTTTAAGTTACGATTAGTAAAGATGTGAAGAACTTCCCTAAATCTCCTGTATCTTTAATTGACATTATTAGGAAACTCGAGAGTTCTAATGCATCTGTATGTATTTAAAACTTTAAAAACAGGTTTAATCCACAATTTTTTACATTATAAAATGCCTGTACCAAGTCAGGAATATGACAGTTGCTCTCCATTCGTTTGATGTGTTTGAGCCATCCCCTTGTTTTTGCCATGTGATAATAAGGACTTTCTCTTTAGAATTGTCCTTGGAATTCGGATATTTTGTTATTTTACTTTTTACAACTTGCACACAACATGTACATAAATCTCATTGTGTAATTTTTGAAGTCTCAGTGTGTAATTTTCAAAGCTCACTGTGTGTTATTTATATTTTTGTAATCTCAGTGCGTCTTTTTGATATCTCAATGTGTATGTTTTTATTCTTAGTGTGTGTTTTCAGGTTTTTTAATCTGTGGTTTTTTTTAATTCTCAGTGTGTTAATTTTTCGAAAAATGTTTTAAACATAGTTTTGACGAGAACTGCTTGCCATATACGATGATATAACGTTACCACATCTCTGTTCATACACATATTATACTTACAGTAATTGCAAGGGATCTCTAAGCTGACCTGTAAAATACAAGAACAGATCAAAAGATTTAATCACATTATAAAGTGCCATAGTTTGTCAGCTTGGCGTGTGACATCAAATTTCCCTCATTTTTTAAACTAGCTTATAATACAGACATTACAGCAATCGGACTTGAGTATGTACAGGTTCAAACAAAATCTTTTGTTAGCAACCTTGCTAGCTGAAGCGTAAAGTCGTTATTAGCTTATAAGGTTTACCTTTATTACCCTTATTTTGAAGTAGTTTAGTCCAAAAGACGATAAATTGATTAGTCCACTCTCAAATTAGGGTAGTAAAGGTAAACCTAAGAACGATGTTACGCTTCAGCTAGCAAGAAAGGTAATCAAAGTTTTTGATTGAACGTACATAGTCAAATCCGATGGCTGTAATGTTCAACATGATTAGACAGTCATTTATTTATTCCTGGTATGGCGGACTAAAACAGCTTATTTTTAATACGAAGTTAACAATACGTCATGTCAGTATTTATTGTAAAAAAAATATGGAAAATAAGGATAGATCATAGAGGGAAATTTTTGTTTACTAAATTTGAGAATGGAAATTGGGAATGTGCTAAAGAGACAACAACCTGACTAAAGAACAGAAAACAGTTGACAAAATTTGTCGTCTTTGTACTGTTTATTGCACACACAAAAACATTGCGGTAGGGGCTTTGCCCATTGTTAAAGGCCGTACGGTGACCTATAATAGTTGTTAATTTCTGTGTCATTTGGTCTCTTGTGAAGAGTTGTCTCATTGGCAATTACACCACATCTTCTTTTTTATATTAACCGAACAATTATAATTAATCTGCCCCGTCATTTTTTCAGTACTGCACGAGATTTTTTTTCTCGCTGAACACTTCGAAGTAACAAGAGTCACAAGAACAGTCATTGGAACTTTATATAGGGGGAGGGGGTCTATATAGTTCAAATGAACTCGTAGTGACTCAGTATTAAAACATCAAAGGATCTTATTTTGCCGCAACTGTGAATTAAAAAAATCAGAACTCGACTGGCTCTCTCCAACGTAAATTTCGTGACACACTATGTTAATTTATAGTTAAACCTGATTATTTTATGAGGCGACCATTTTACTTTCACAGCTGGAGAAAAAGGGTTGTGTTTTTTTTTGCATCAAAAACAAAATTCCCCTAACGTGTGTATACTACGGCAGACACGTGGAAAAGCCTTTTTATAGAAGTTTTTTTACAACAATAACTTAATGATTGATTGATTGATTGTTGTTTGTTTAACGCCACATGAGCACAACAAGGCTATATCGCGGCGAGATATCATTTAATAAATTGTTTCTTATCTTACCTCCATTTGCTTGAAATAAAATGCTCAAATGTGATGGCGACCTGATCCTTCCAAAGTCAAAATGAAAATGAACAGGTTAAAATCGTGCCACATTTATCTCGATTTAGCTGTAAACTTTCCCGTTGCTCGCCTTAATTTAAAACAATGTGTTGCTTTATAAAACAATATATCGAAGAAAAAAAGGCAATTTATTATTATTGCATGATATTTTTATTGACTTATAAATTAATCGTAAAATTGTTTCTCGTTTTGATAATTTGTCGCGTTATTTAAAACGATTTATTTTTATGGCGATAAAAAACAAATCGGCTAAATGCCTTGTTAGGCATTTTGTCGAAAAAAATAAATCGCAGTAATAAGAAAAAAAAGGCAATTTATTATTATTGCATGATATTTTTATTGACTTATAAATTAATCGTAATTTTTTTTCTCGTTTTGATAATATGTCGCGTTATTTAAAACGATTTATTTTTAAGGCGATAAAAAACAAAGCGCCTAAATGCCTTGTTAGGCATTTTGTCGAAAAAAATAAATCGCAGTAATGAGAAATAAAGCATTTTCTCGCTAAAAGATATATCGCCATCTTGGATTATAAGTATTAAAACGAGGGTAATATACGCTTCCGTATCATCCTGCCATAGATGGGTTAATTTTGTTCTTCGTGATCAAGTTTTTTTTCATTTCGTGATCCGTGATAAATATCGAATTTTCATAGCGTGATCTGTCATTTTGAGAAATGAAAATGGAAGATTTTCGTGAATCGTGATTATTATTTTTTACTTTCTGTGAATCGTGATGGGACCCCCCTCCCCCATCAGGGCCCTCATCATTATATATTCACATGTATATGTCCCTCTTTTTGCACAGTCTTTGGCATGAAACATACATTTACTATCAATAAATTAATGAATATGATTGTGTTAATTTCAGATTTCCAGATGAGCTTGTTCAAATTCATCTGAGAATACACAATAAGGATGAAAACTGTATAGTGACCAGAGTGTGTTTAACAACTCCAGCCATATCAAATCTTTTAGACAGTGGGTGTATATAATTATATTTCTTTACAAATGTATATACTTAATCATGTTAATATCACATTTACATTCTTTTTTTTAACCAATTATGGCTAACATGTAAAAACCATGAGTTTGATGTAAGTGATCATATATTATTGTTGTTGGTGTTCAAAAGATTTCCTCTACATGCATATACATTGTACTTGTATCCAGTCAAAAGTAAAGCATAAGGTTGAATTTGGTTTGGTTTATAAAAGATTGGTTAATGACTACTTGCAATGTTATATTTTGTTTTTAAAATTGTATTGAAACGGTATAATAACTATATTCTCAAAGCTTGTTCTGTATGATTTGAGCATTAATTCTTTTTCAGATATTGCAACTTCTGCAAAAGTGGTTAGGATAATGGAAAATTCAAAAGAAGAAGTTGTTGTGATAACTAATGTTGAACAAGCAGTACTACCAATGTTAGAAGATGAAGATGTACATACCAATAAATCACCTACCTCCACCAGTAAAGCGTCTACCTCCACCAGTACAGCACCTACCTCCACCAGTAAAGCACCTACCTCCACCAGTAAAGCACCTACCTCCACATCTCAAACTCAGACACAGTGGAATCAGAGATATGAAAAATTCCTATTAGATACTTATAAAACTTTTGAGGAATCCAAAAAACCAATCAAAAATAAATGGGGAGCTATTGCTGATCTTGTTAATAAAGAACTAGATGTGAAATTTACAGGAGAACAATGCAGGTTGAAAATTAAATGCCTAAAGGAAAAATTTGACAGACATCAGAAAAAATTGAACAAATCAGGAGAAGAACACACAGAAATGCCTCCAGAGTTGGAGATATTTGAAAGCCAGCCTGATGTCAAGCCAGTTATAAAAATGCAACTGCGTAGACGGAAAGCCTTTTCGATTGATGTAGTCTGAATCCCCCTTTGGACATGATGCTAGGCGAATATGACTGCCGTCCATTGCACCAATGATTCCCACCATTCCACTTTTCAGCTGAAATTCTCTATTTATGCTATCCTATTCTTGGAGATTTGGCCACTTGATCAACTGAAGAGACAGATAAATAGAATTTTATTTTATAATACATATGTAATACTAGTTGCATACATAACTATTTAATTTTTGAACTTATACAATCTTTAACCCTAATACCACATTTATCTGTTTGTGAAAGGGAGTGGTATGTTGCCACCGGTCCCAGAAAAGTCATTGATTGAAAACGGTAGATGTCCTAAGTGCTTGGAATTGGCTTCCTATTTCGATAGTCCTTCTTTTATAAAAGCATTTTTTTGGTTCTCTATTTTCCTAACTATTTGGTCCAGATGCTTCCAATTGATAGGTAACTCCTTGAAATACGTATGTGGTATTTTATATTTAAAAAAAAAAATATCCCTTTTAATCTATAGTCTGTTTTCGGATGGCGGGGATTAGCAGCTGAACAACCGTGTGTTGCATCCTCTAAAACTCGGTGAGATAGAATAGAATAAGCAAAGGATAATGCTCAAAGTAAAATGGTGTTTTTATGCCCCATTTAGGGGCATTATGTTTTCTGGTCTGTGCGTCCGTCCGTCCGTCCGTCTGTTCGTTCGTTCGTCCGTTCGTCCGTTCGTCCGTTCGTCCGTCTATCCCGCTTCAGGTTAAAGTTTTTGGTCGAGGTAGTTTTTGATGAAGTTGAAGTCTAATCAACTTGAAACTTAGTATTTATGTTCTGTATGATATGATCTTTCTAATTTTTATTCCAAATTAGAGATTTAACCCCATTTTCATGGTCCACTGAACATAGAAAATGATAGTGCGGATGGGGCATCCGTGTACTGGGGACACATTCTTGTTTTAACATTTTTCTTGAAGTTTGAAGCTTTCTACTGAGCCATCGATATAAATTGTATTTCAATATTCAGTTTAAATGAGGCAAAAAGTTCTGACGAGTTGCTAACAACTGAACCGATAGAAGATTTTCGAAATACTGCTATTGAAATATATGAGTCAATCAGTCAGAAGAACTTTCTTTCGGCTTCTCTCCACAGCTTTTTTGATAAAGAAATTAATATAAGCACTGTACATTTAATTTGGTTAGACAATAATATAGATCTACTTATTATGCATAGCTATAATTAGTCTGTAGTTAGACTGATAACTTACGTAACAGAGATTATTTAATATAGCATTTACAACTGTCTTGATTACGTTAAAAACTGAAGTCTTGCATACACCAAAATAGTGTCCAATTTCACGATGTGACTCCATATTTGCCATATAACATAAAAATATAAGAAGTTTTTTGTCTGGTGCAACGGGCTCTTTCCCTCTCTCAATATCTGGTACGAGATCGTTTTTTTAAAACATCTAATATTTGTTCGAATGTTTCTGCGCTGATCCTAAAATGAGATTGAAAATCAACAGGAGCAAATGTTGGAATAACTGTTTCTGCGTAGCATGTAATCCGTGGAACATGGGGTCTACGGAGCAATGATGCTATTGTTATAGCTAAATTATTCAGTTGCGTGTGTCTAGCCATTGCTAGATTTTCTAGGCCCGTCATATTCCGTATGAACATGAAACATTGCATGTTGTTGTCAACTTCGTCCTCCATGTTGAGAGTTACTCTAGTATCGAGTTTTCCGTTCACGTAAAACACTGCGCGCGCACAGGCATTAACATTACCAGAGTAAGTATAGAGTAGATAAATAAACTCGCCCCCTATGAAAATTTGCTACCGGAAGTTGTTGGTGAAGAATTTTAATATAGCGGAGCTATTAAAAGACTACCATTAAACAGTGGCAAAGTTAAAACTATTGGGTTTGCTCAGTTGCAAGGGTGCGGAGGATTTGAATTACTCAAGTGTAAGCAAAACTGCAGAGAACTAACACCCATTACTTGTAAATGGGATGTAATGACATTAAAATCTTGTCTTGGAAATCAATCAAAGTAATTTAGATATGAGACCAGTTAATAAAAATTCTGCAGAAGAAACAGCTATCGCCAAATTCCCCTGCAAACATTGTCAGTGAATGTATTGGATTGGTAATTTAAAAAAAAAATTGCCTTTTTTGGTTATTATCTTGAATATTATTGTAGATAGAGATAAACTGTAAACAGCAATAATGTTCAGCAAAGTAAGATCTACAAATAAATCATCATGACAAAAATGGTCAGTTGACCCCTTAATGAGTTACAGCCCTCTTCAGTAAATTTGTACCAATTTTCATAAATTTTGTAAATTTTTGTAAATTTTTAGCAAAACATTTTCCTCTGTAACTAATGGGCCAAGTTCATTAAAGATGAAGATAATTGTAAGTAGCAAGAATGTTCAGAAAGTTAAGATCTACAAACACATCACCATCACCAAAACACAATTTTGTCATTAATCCATCTGTGTCTTTTGTTGAATATGCACATAGACCATGGTGAGCGACACAGGCTCTTAAGAGCCTCTAGTTTATAGTATATGATCTGTTCTGAATATATACCCTTGGTACTACACATAGCAATATGATTGATTTGTATATTTAAATCTAATTTGATATACTTTAGGACAGCTTTATAAATTAAATTTCTTGAATATACAGAAAATTGCATATAATAAAAGTGATATTGTAGGGCTATGTTTAGAATATCTGAATCTGTTAAATGAATTTTTAATTGTTTAACTTATTTAAAAGTGTATACCCTTATTATAAGATATTAGAGAGAAATATCTGGAAATACATATTTTTATATAAATATAGCATACAAATATTTTTTATATAAGGTGTGATGCTTTGAAATGATAAAAATGATGATACAAACAAAAAACACAGATAAAATTTAAATAATTGAAAAATAGCTTAGATTTTATTAATGCCAAAATGGCAATATGGTATTTATAAAATTATGACGTATATTATTTAATGATAGAATAAAATATAATGTATTTTAGCACTGAAAATGTTGATACAAAGGTGGTTAGAAATTTATGATTTAACAATACAATAACATATGTGATTGGTTATCAAATGATAAATAATAACAATAAAAATAGGTAATAGTTGAATTCATAAGAATGGGAAAAGATAAACACTTGGACATTTCTTTGAAAAAAAAAATTTGATAATCTGACACAACAGAGTACATTTTAAGTACTACCATATCTTTGTGTGTGTTTTTTTCAATTATATTTTGTTAAAC
Source organism: Mytilus edulis (assembly GCA_019925275.1). Lineage (NCBI taxonomy): Eukaryota > Metazoa > Mollusca > Bivalvia > Mytilida > Mytilidae > Mytilus > Mytilus edulis. Next base: position 45,587,308 of record CM034354.1, read on the forward strand.
AAATTGCACAATTTAATCAAAGTAAAGTTGTATTATTGGAGAACATAGTGGCTTATATATCTTGAAAAATGAATACAGCATTAAAGTTAACTGAGTTACGTGTGAGATAATGTTAAATTGATCTTAAGATAGGTTTACTCGGTAAGATTTGTACAAAATATCATTAAGAGGGGATGATTTGAATCTTGGTGACTTTTGAGTCTCTACTGTCAATATAAGCTGTGAAGGGCAATTTTTCAACTATTGCTGTTGTAAATTTTATATCCGCTATGTCTTCAGCGATATTTAAACCCTTTCTTATATCTTCTGCATGGTTGTTGAAATATGTATATTGTTTGCCATCTTCAGTTAAGAATTGTCCAGTGACACTGGTGACAGCAGTCTTTTCATTATACATGACACCACACTTGTCACATTTAAAGTTTACCAGCTTTTTTCTGTAGCAACTTAGGTAACTGCAGGATCTGTTCTTGATATTTTCAAAGATTTTGATTGATACAAATTTGAGTAGATTCAATATTTTAGTTAGAGATACCACTTTACTAAAAGTGTATTTTGTTAAGATCTGGCTAGCAGACAACTTGTCTCTTTGGCGTTAGGTATAAACACAGGTTTTAAGTTTTTAAACTTTATATTTAAGTGTTATTCTAGTTAAGGTCACTTTAATTAGTGTGTTGCCTGGTTGGAGTAATTGTTAATGAAAGAGACTTTTTCAATACTTGTACATGTATTTTTTATCTAAAGATACAGTCAACCGCATTCAGTTTTAATATATATTATTGAAATACATTAAAGTATATATGCCTGCAAGTTATATTATTATCAAAATTAAGTATTCTTTCTTTAAGCTGTTTGCGTTATTAGTGTTTATTTAAAAGGTGCTGTGAGAACTTACTGCATTTTATTATTTAGTTTATATATACATCATTTTGATAATGTTACTTTCCAAATCATAAAAGTCAACACTGAGTGGGACACCACGTCAAGAAGAAGAAGAGAAAACTTTTGGATTCATCAACTCCACACTTAGAACCGGATGGTCTTAACGAAAAAGACGAGGAAAGATAGAGAATAATTGAATAAACAGCATCGTCCTTTTTATGCTGTTATATTGGCAAATGGATGTTGCTGACTTCAACTACCAATTTTGTAAAAACTTTAAATTCATCAAAATTATTTGATATTCCAAACACAATAAAAAAAGGAAATTATTCAATTGAAATGCCTCATTGATCAAGCTATCGAAGAACAAACTTTGCTCAAGCAAGAAATGAGGTAATTGGTATAAAAATCAGTACAAGATTGTGAAAGTAAAACTAGTGGAACATAAATAAATATAAATTAAAAAATATTATTTGCACCAATCTTCACTGAATTTACAAAGTCGCGAAATCACCCTTTAGTCAATTTGGCTACGCGAAACCGCATGAGTACGCACAGACACTGCCGTCCATTAATGGTTTCAAAATGATTTTTACCGCCTAATGCTCTAAATTCAACAGAGCAAGAAATAGTAGAAAGAATAATTAAGTTTAACAAAAAAATAATATTCTTGATCCTGTAGAATATCAACAGGAAATGGTCATATGAAGAGCACTCGAAAAAGAGGATGTTACTCAGTGTGCAAAGGAACAAATCAATTTGATACTGATAGACAAATAAAGCCTACTTCAGACTGCTATGGGTGAAATTGAATCCCCATCAGATTTTAGACTAACACTGGAAGTGCACTTTTAAAATAAAGCAAACTTCAAAGTTATCAAAATCTTGAATTTTTGAAATCTAAGGTTTTTCTACCTCAGGAACACCTTCAGTGCAGAACCCCCCTTTTTTACGCCTCTCATATTATTTTTAAAACATCTTCCTTTTCACTTTCACTTTCACCCAATGTTGGATCTACTAATTTCAAAAAACCTGCAGAGGAGCCTTTGCATAGATCATAAACCTGCAATTAAAAGAATTAACCTTTTAATAAAGTGATAGAAAATTTTGCACTGCACATTTTTGTTTCTTATTTATATATTAAGATTAACCTTATCGAAGTCTCAACAAATATTTTTTTTCAAACTGTCTGTCAGAATGCAATATTCAAACTTAAATTACTACATTTTGTACATGTACATTTTGTATAGAGCATGAGGTCCCTAAACGGCCCTTCAGAGTTACAGATTCCCTCAGAAGAGGAAGAAAGGGAATAGCTGCATTCTCTTATGAAAATATTATACAACTATGTAAGTATTTGTTGTAGGTGAAGTTACATTCATAAAAGTCCCCAAGGGTGACTGGGGAATAGACATATGGTCACTTGGTCTTCTTCCGACCGGCAGTAAAACGCTTGCCGAAGTGGGGCGTCCGTTTGGCTGTGCGGGATGTATTAAGTTCGCAGTCACGTCCGGTCAGATTGGGGACGTTAAATCCGATGCCTCGTGTAAAGAGAATGCCACGCTCTTTGCACGTTAAGAACCCTTGCAACAACTCTTTGAGGGATCCGTAGGTGGCCTGTTGCAAGGCAAAATTTCTGTCCCTATCCAATATACCCTCATTTTCCAGTGGCAGTCCAAATTTCCCAGACCATCATCCTAGATGGCCTCTATTACAACAATCTACCTATTGTATTTATTGTCAACTTGTTCTCGTCCTGAATATGCATGAAATATTTGCCACTGGACGTTAAGCAACCAACCATCAATCAATCAATATAGTTTGATAAGATCGTCCATCACATGTCTTTTTTTCCTGGGGTATTCGTACCAGTTCGGAAGGCGCAACCTATCTGTCCAGTCAAAACAACATTGATAGCAAGAGCTAAAGTCATCAAAGTATTAATGTCTTCATCGATTTCCACTTCCGGTAAGTCAGTCATTCTGATATCGTCTCTCCTCCTATCGGGTCGTGAATCAATAAGGTTTCAACCCGACGGCCCGAGAGAGTATCCAAAACGGGTATTATATGCGTCCTTATATTCAACGCGGTTTTCTCCGTATACTGAGGTTGATTACTGTCCGTAATGAAGCGTTATTCGACAATATAAATTGTACTGCTTATGTTTCTAATTTGCCGTCTTGTGTTCCTTTTTATGGTCAAATAGTTTTGTTTACCAAGTTTATTGTTATGACAACCTTACTTACTCTTTATTTCTAAATTTTAGGTGTATTTACCAACCAACAAAAATGTAGGCAATACTTTTAGTTTCTCTCGAAAGAGAAAGTTATGCCGGCAACAGCACTGGCCTTTGATGAAATAGATTGTCGTGGAGACACATACATATTTAGCATGTTCCTTATATCATATGCTGATATTTAAGTTATATCATAGGTTCTTGATAACCCAATTGTTTCTAATTTAAACACAACATAATTCTATGACTTCCAAAGATATCTTTTTAATGTCTCTTACAGACACATCTTCTTCAATTCGTGGTTGATATGTCTCTACTTCTATAACTGCTGCTTGAATTTATTGAACAGTTTTCTTATGCTAAAAAAAAAAAAAACTAAAAGAAAATATTCATAAAAATCTTTTGTTTATACCTTATTGTATTTTTACATGTACATTGTAAAATAAAGTTGAAATTTTTAAATAAAATTGAGAATGGAAATGGGGAATGTGTCAAAGAGACAACAACCCGACCATAGAAAAAACAACAGCAGAAGGTCACTAACAGGTCTTAAATGTATTAAACATTTATTAGATTCATAAACTATCCTGGAGTTTTACAAAACTTTAGAAAGAAGCTTCTTACAATTAAAAGATAGTTTTGTCAGAAATATTTTTATCATTTTCTTTTTAGCCTGCGATTTTATAGATTTACAGCAAAAGTAGGCCAGTCACTGAGACAGGAGTTTTGAGTTAAAAAAAAAGGCAGAATGAGACACTTGCAAAAAAAGTCAATTTAGGTTAAGTCAGGATAAACTAAAAAAAAAGGCAGGACGGAATAGAGTAAAAAATAAAAAGGCAGGACAGAGATTACAATAAAACAAATGCAGGACCTATTTTTTCATCCTAGCCAACCAACCCCGCCCCCCTGTAAATCAAATGGTAGCTCCCTAAGCCTTATCTGTCGGTACATTTGTATGTAATTCCCCAAGTGCTTTCCATTTTCTAACTTAAATTTTCCTCAAACAAAAAATACAACACTTATACATAATGCCTATAACCTCAAAACAAAGATCAAGTTCCAATTTGGCTGGTGTTACTTTTACCAATCCTTAATTGTATGCCTCTTAATTGTATTAAATCCAAACGAGGGCATCATCTGTATCATATTCTCCATTTATTATATAAAGTGGGGTACAAAAGGTCAGAACCTGCAGTGAAGCTTTCTATTTCAAATCTGATTGTTGTGCCTTCAACGCTATGCGAATAGGGCATTAAGTTTTAACCATGTCTGTCTGTATGTATATGTACTTATGAAGATCCTAAAATAGGCTTCCATTCTCTGACTTTAGTTTAAAATGTTGATGAATTATTTTGTCAACTTTGCTGTCATTTAAATTCTGGTATGGAAGTGTTGAGAGATTTTTTTTGCAGAAAATTAAAAGTGGCAAATATTTTGCATAGAGCTCATTTAAAAAAAAATATCTAATAGATTCTAGATTTTCAATAAAAATCATGTAATTGATATTTTGGTTGTATATATTGTATGGCACACAGGCAGGTTTGTGGGCGAGCTAGCAGCTCTGGTCCAGTGTCTATGTATAATGATAACCTTTGAACTGTTAGTGTGACCAAAAAAAAAAAAAAAACAAGACTGGTTTAATTACTGGCATTGTGTTATTCTTGTTTCTATTTGTTTTTAATTTAAAAAATAAAATTAAAAAAACCAAGAAATCTCTTTTTTTTTAGAATGAAATGTATGTGAAAAACAAGCAGAAAGTGGAATGCAGCAATTCTGATTACCTTGCAGAATTTGACAAACTTGTAGAAGAGGGACGAAAGATACCAAAGGGACAGTCAAACTCATAAATCCAAAACAACTGACAACGCCATGACTAAAAACGAAAGAGACAAAGAAACAACAGCACACACGACACAACATAGAAAACCAAAGAATAACAACACGAACCCCACCAAAAAACTAGGGGTGATCTCAGGTGCTCCGGAAGGGTAAGCAGATCCTGCTCCACATGTGACACCCGTCGTGTTGCTCATGTGATAACAAATCCGGTAAATAGTCTAATTCGGTAGGTCACATTCATGAAAGGGAAGGAGATTGTAGTTACGACGTAAGGAACATGTCCGATATCATTTGTGAAACGGTTATTCCATAACGGTCAACCAACTCGTGATGGCGTCCGTAAAATTTACGAAGAGATGATTTCAACTTCACCATTTGGAACTCTTGGTTTAATAGCTTCCTTGTGAGCAGCAACCCTCCATAAAGAAAATCATATCAATTGGAAGATATATACCCCGTATGCAGGCGCTGCTGGAATGTTGCTACTTAGAAATGGAAAGTTCACAATTGGAAAGCTGAAATCATCTCTTTTGTCGTAAAGTTTTGTTTTCAACCGACCCTCAGTGTCAATTTCTAGATGTAAGTCAAGATATGAGGCCGACTTAACTGTATCTGTAGTATCCTTTATCTCTAGCTGGATTGGATAGATGCGCTCCACATAGTCACCAAGTTTTGAAAATGAATCTGTAAAAGAAAGTGAGACAACTGAAATTGCAGTATTAAAGTTTGAATCTAAAACACTTTGAAATTGGTTCATTATATTCAGGATGATATATATGAATTATTTACTCTATCATCCGTTGTTAGTGATTTATATGTTGCTTGCGTCAGTGTCTTCATCGGTGGAGTCGCAAAAACCTTTGTCACACTTTTCTCATCAACGTAACATTGAGCACAATCTTTAACATTGTGTTATAGTGTGTGTATTTATTTCATTGCCCAACAACTTCCTGTTGAAACTTGTCGTTTCTTGGCGACATGTTTTCTATCGAAAACTCACATCTTATGTTATTTTTTATACAAAGTGTTTACGATCAAACCTTGAAAATTTAGTTGCAGAAAACCCATCATATAAGGGAAAAAGGCAAGTTATGCAAAAGAACAAGAGTAAAAATAGTGAATACCTTTCTGATACTTAAGGTAACTGAACATAATTAGGGTTGTCGTTACATGTCGCGAGAGTTACTTGGGATATTTTAAAAATTGAAGTACACTTTTGATTGATAAGCTGATTGTCACCTTTGTCAAATTGCTTCTAGAAGGCGACTCGTTAAATTTTCAAAAGCAAATCAGGCATTTATTCCAACGTGTTTTAGCAACTGGAATAATGCCCTTAGATGTTTTGGAAAGCATGAACAATCAGAATGTCACTTAGAAGCATTACACAAAATAAATCTAGACACCTTGTCCACAGACATAGGACTTGCTTTGGTCAAACCGATCGGCTATGTTGTGTCATCGCATTACCTACGATTTCTAAGTCGACAGGGTTTACTATTTAGAGAATAATGTTCAACTGAATCTTTTGTGATGTGGGAACAACTCGAGTTTAAAGGAATGGCTTACACGAAATAATGATAAGTTCATTTCGCCTGATATACAAAACGAACTTTTAAAGATCAAGGCTCGACAATTGAGAAAAAATTGAGAATTGGGAAGTACTTAAAGTTTGTATTGATGGCAAATGTGTAAAAGGCTGTTGGTGGTTAACTGATGATTCGTATGTTATCTCTCACGATACGACAAATGCAAAATCAAGAACATAATTATAATCATCGCAAATCTGAAAATATAAAGGGGGAGTGTTCCACATTAACAGTGTTTTGCATAATAAATTAGTAATAGGATGGCATTTAATATCAATGAATTTTGATTCGATCCTTCTAATGATGTTACCCCCTGGGGAATAGAAATATGGTCACTTGGTCTTCTCCCGACTGGCAGTAAAACGCTTGGCGAAGTGGGGCGTCCGTTTGGAGGAAATGACGTTAACAATTTTCTTTCTTCATCAATTTCCTTCCGTGAGCATGACATGATTCGCCTCGGCAATTTTGTTTGAAACCAGAGACAACGCCCAACAGAGAGTAAATAAGAGCCTAGAGAAAGAGAAAACTGGTAAGAGGAAACACAAAAACCACCACGGACAAATTGATTCTTACAGATTAAACAGGACAGAATTTTTGACAGAGATTAAATCCAAAAATGAAGGGGATACAATCAACTGGACAGCTCTAGCCCGTTAATATCAAATGACCTGCAACGACAAATTTCCTGCAAACGGGGGGCAAATTATACAGGAATATGCAAGAAGCAAAGGAATTAACACTATCAAATTCAAATCAAAAGTTTATAAAAACCAAAGGGCATATTTTAGAAGGGTAAGGAGGGCAAAAAAAGTGGTAACAGTCAGCAGAACAAAAATTTCCCTCCCTACTCCAAGGCAGTCATCACACTTAAAGAAAGATATAAAGGTAAAGATAGCTTCCGGAGACTTGTATTCAGGAGAAGAAATAGCACCAAAGGACATCATTTCAACGACAATAACAGACGGAAAATTGCAGCAGAGAACAACAGTTATACATGGTAGAAAATGCCCCCTCATTAGATTTAAAAGATTAGCTTTGCAGGAACAGGTAAGCAGTGGAGTATTACGGTATTTTAGTGACCAGGAATATGACAGCTTAACCATGGACCAACTTACATCTCGTTATATCAGGATCGGACAAAAACCACCAGCAGGAACTCTTTCAGATAAAATAGAACATCTAAAACTCACTGAAAGAACAAGAAAAATGAAACTTTGGCACGACCACAGCAGCATCTTAAACCATTCCTATGTATGTTTCACCATCTCATGGCTATATGATCCTGCCAACTATTTTACTGATATAGAGTACCAAGAGAAGTATAAAGACCGTAAGCCAATTAATGTTCAAGGTATAGTAGAAAAACCAAAGTTATATATTTTCGGCAAATCAGGTAGCAGCGACGTAGAACAATCCAGTTACACTGCAGTTAGAATTGAAGACCTCCAAATTTTATCAGAACCTATCACAGCAGACAATGGTAATATTAAATTTTTTGATGTAAGATGCGTATTCAGCGGTGACGGTCCTGCAAGACAATTTGAAATCGGACAGCAAAGAGGTGACAATTATCCCTGTGTATGTGGAGTTCACGCGAATTATCATGGAAATTTTCTTTGTTATGGCATTTCACCTCTTACACTAGATGAAAGAGTCGGTTTAATAAAATCCACAAGATATTTCGATGAACTGAAAAAGGGAAATTTAAATCCATTCCAAAATTTAAAGAAAGACGACCTCATAAAAGAACTAGAAAGCAGAGATATTGATATTCACAATATGTTACATCATGAACTACAAGAAAATCTATCCGCCCTACTTCATGGAAACAATCCCTACTCTTTCAACCCATCATCTTAACTTAAACAACTATGAACTATTTGGCATGGAACCATTACATGATCTTTCCAATTTTATACAGAACATTATAACTGAATTACCATCCCATATAAGCGACAAAAAACTTCAAAAAGAATTAGAGGAATTTTCAAAACACACCATTGGAGATCAAAATCAAATAAAGGGGATCTGATGCACTCCTATACTTAGTAAAATTATTGCATTTTTTAGCTTCTTCACAACAGACTGATCCAAACATAAGACAGATGATTGACTCGCTACTTGAAATAACCAACATTTCGTATTCTAAGTACAACACCAGATCTCCGAAACAGATACTAAGGCTATATAAGCAAAGCTTTCTTCTCGCGATAAATTGCAGAAATGTTGTCGGAGACCCGTCTAAAATGTCATCAAGGAAATTTTTTGGTAGTCATTTCCACAGTGTATCCATCCATCTTGCAGAAGTTCAAAGAATATTTAATCTAAGGTTCCTCGTAACAGAACAAGAAGAATTTCAGAAAACACCAGTAACCGTCAACCAAAAACCGTATGCGACAACGCAGTTCTTCGATTTACTTGTCAACAATCTAGCAAGCAAGACAGTATTTACATTCAAGAATCTATTATTCAAAAGCTCGCAAAACATATTCAGACCAAACCCAGAACTTTAATTCCTTCAACCATTCTCAATAAAAGACCTATTTTAATACAAAGCCATCTGAAGAGAATAAGTGATTACATCTTGCCTGGCGAAGGAGTTTGGTGGCATATGGAAGATGGCAACATGATCTTCCATGATGGTCCTGATGATGAACCTTTTCGCAATGAAGGTCCAGACATGCACCACTTCAGGTCATCTTCCTACAAAGAACAACATCAACAACTGAAAGACATCTGGGAAAAGGTTATAGAAAATTATAAAGGAAACAAAATCTCATTACCACTTCAAAGAATTAAGACGTTTGACAAAGATGGCAAAGTCGTGTATATAACACCAACTGAGACAGGTATGTATAAACTGTTTAAACCAATGTCAACTTCAAAATATATTATTGATAACATTTCAAGACTTCAATGAAAATTTCCCAAGCAACGTCATAATTTAGATTTTAATATTTTTGATAATCGAATCCAGACATAACTGAATACTCTTGCAAAAATTCTGAATTATTTGTTATACCTATCTTAACTGATAAACTTTTGTTTTTTGGATGCATCTCTACTAAGCAATCACAAAAACTTTAGTATTAAGGATATAAAGAAAAGAGGTGTTTGCTCATGTTTGGAATGATTTGCGTTCCTTGTTTACAAGCATGTTTAAAATCCAGCTCAGTATAACAATCGTGTATAAAGCAATGTACATTACTTTAGAATATTGCTTTGCATGTTCTCACCTTGAATTTGCAAATAGATTGCTGCTGGAAGTTTTAAAGACCTTATATTCATCATCATACATATAGTTGGAAATCTGGTTATTTTTTCGAATAACAATTTCATGAATTTTTTGTGAAAATCTGATATTTGGTTCATTTTAATTCTTACTTGTTTGACAATATGTCAAGTCATGAAAGTTATGCATTAAAGTAATAAATATTACGTAAAAAATATCTTAAAATTCTTTTTAGATGTAATTATTTCATTCCTAAAAATTGTATCTTAGTACTGTATAAACTTACCAGAAACTACTGATGTTTTGTAGACTTGCAATCTGAGTCAACAAACAACTACCAGCACAACATACCTGTACAAGGTAAATGATAGATTTAAATGTTTCTCAATACAACAACAATCATGATAATATCAAAGATTAATCTTAATGTAGATAAGGTGTCTTCTTCTATCTTGGATTTGAAAATACCAGAAAACAAGGTCTAGACCTTTCATATAATGTGCAAATTTTGAGAGTAGTAATTAATTCATGTGTAAGAACTTTCATTTCAATATAGGAAAATGACATGTTTTATCATATTTATGGTTGTAGGTCACAAAAAACAGTAAACTTCTGTTAAATAATTTTTTTCCAACTTTGCCACATAAGGGGAGGCAACTCAAACGTAAGGGCAGATAATTCAGAGTAAGGTACTTTAACAATAAAATGTTTTAGGAATTTACCTGTTTTATTATGTAGGAACAAAACGGGTCTGGTGACCTCATTTTTTTTCCTTTTCTTAGCTGAAAGAATACTATTAAAGTTACAGTCTTATAGGTTATCTCAAAGTTCTATGGCGTAGATTATGATTTATTGCAGAAAATTGGGTTTTCCGTGCATACTCTTAACAAAATCTGTCAATTTTGAACACCATGTAGCTTGAAAATAAGCCCAGTGACGCATTTTTTTTAAGGATAATATAAACAACATTTTGGCAAATTATTAAAAAAAATTATGGATTATAATTCAGACACCCAATCTACCTTAAGTAAAACTTGTTTTTCTCCATTCATGTTAGTTGATGGACAATTTTTATGAATCTGGAAAAAAAAACAAACATAGAAATAGTTCTTTGTATTATAAGTTATAAATGTGTCTTTTTATCTTCTTATTTTCAAGGCAGTAGTGGCACCAAAGAACCTGCCAACGAGGTTCAACAATCAACTTCGCCTGAAAAGAATTTAGAACAAGGTATAATACTACAAAGGAAAAAATGTATTAATATGATTATATTCTTAAAAGGTGTGTGTTAACTTCATTTGATTGTTTATCTAATATAAATTCAATCACCAATAAAGTTCATTTAGCATGTTAAAAACACCGGATTATAAATACTTAAGATTCTTCAGGCAAGAAAGGTACAACCTACAGGTTAATATCCTAATCATATTTTGCCCTTTTTTTTTTGGATTCGAGCGTCACTGATGAGTCTTTTGTAGACGAAACGCGCGTCTGGCGTATATACAAAATTTAGTCCTGGTATCTATGATGAGTTTATTGTTAACACTTTAGTTTAACATTCCTTTCAGAAAATGTTAAGTAATCTGCATAAATTTTATTTCAGTTATCTGCATAAATTTTATTTCATCTTAACATTTATTATAGATCCATATCAAATTCTAGACATTTGAACATAGTGGTATAAACCATTTTTGGAGTGTAAAAAATTCTTTGGATGTTTTAGATGAATTACGTGCTTTTGATGGTCCTTTTGATTCTGTTAATAGTTTTGATTTTTCTACTCTTTACACTACACTTCCACACTATCTTATTAAACAAAAGTTTTCCTATTTAATTAAATGGTCGTTTGGTAAAGCTGAATGTAGATATATTTGCTGCAACTCATTTAAAGCCTTCTTCTCAAATGAGAAAGGTAAATGTTCTAGATATACTTACTGGAGGTGTGATGACATGATTGAAGCTGTTAATTTTCTCCTTGATAACATTTATGTACGTTTCGGCAACAAAGTTTATCGACAGGTTGTAGGTATCCCCATGAGCACTAAGTGTGCCCCTTTATTAGCAGACTTGTTTTTTGTACTGTCACGAATCACAGTTTATGACTAAACTCAGTAAGACCCGTCGAAATTGCATTTAATTGATAAATTCAACAACACTTACCGTTATCTTGATGATATTGTTTCGTTAAATAATCAAGAATTTTCTCAATATACTGATGAAATTTACACCAAGGAACTTACTTTAAATAAATCAAATTTATTCAGTAATAACTGTCCTTTCCTGGATTTAGATATTTCGGTTTTAAACGGGAAACTCCACACTATTTTTGAATTGGAAAGAAGAGAAGCGACACACAAAATGGGTCTTCTCATTTGATAGTATCGATATAATCTTTATTGCAAAGTTACACCCATAAGGGTCAAGTAATACAGAAGCTGCACAATATTTTGTGCTGGGAAAAAAAGCTTTTGATGGATCAAGACAATAACCAAGGATTCATATTTTTCAATTTCGACATGCTTTTCTTATAAAAGACTCATCGTCTAAAACAAAGACGGCGTAGTATTTTTTATTTCCTGTAAATCCGTTGTTACCTTTTTCTTGCAAGGTAAAACACAAATGTCCAAAAATTTTCTTTTACAGCGTTGTATATACAATCAACCCCATCAAATCACATCACTGCATGAAATGGTATGCTGGCTAGTCAATTTAAAAACTAAAAATGTTACTATAGGGTCAAGACAATTTTCTTATACGGTATGACGAGGACGGTCTATTCAGTTTTGGATGTTCTTAAAACATTCATATGTTTTTTTCTCTTCTTTCAGAATACTATTTTCTTTTACGGTATGACGAGAACGATCTATTCAGTTTTGAATGTTCTTAAAACATTCATGTTTTTTCTCTTCTTTCACTATACTAATAAAACCAATAAAACCGATGACAAGAACTGCTTAACGGAAAGATGCCTCTCACCATATACCAGAACTTACTGAATGCATTCAAGCAGACAACACATTTCCACAATCTCAAACAGAACGGAGTCCTCAATTGCATTTGCCAATTGAGCTTGCAAAAACAGATGCCAAAATCGTAGCCACTTGATATTGTGAACGGGTTCACGTTACTTGTATGGTGCTACAGCAGGATGCAACTCTACAAACAATTGCTGAATTACAAATTAAAACTATGTACCTATATAGGCTTTGTGGATAAGCCTGTTGAAAGTTTTGGTTAGCTTTTCCGACATTGCGACATTTCTGCGTTGAAATACCTGAACATATATTTTATCTGCAATTTAAATTATATAACCCGTGCTTGTGTAACGTTTACTTTCAAATGCAATTAGCAGGCTCAGTTGTTGTTGTTTGTTGATGTGGTACATTTTTTTTTTACATAAATGAAGTTTTCCCGTTTTTAATGTTTTATTTTTCTCAGTTCGAGGCCTTCTATAGCTGACTGCAGTATGGCTTCTGCTTATTGTTGAAGGCCGTACGGTGACCTACTTACTTTTTGTGTCATTTGGTCTCTTGTAGTCTTATTCATGAAAAGTTGGTATAATTGTACAACTTCATTAGCAAAATGCTTAAGACATAGATTTATCACAAGTTTTAACTGAAATCTAACTGTAAACAGACTAAAAAAGTATAATAAATTTTGGTATCATCTTTAAACGATGACAGACAAAAACATATCATTTGGAAAAAACTCAGAACATACAGACTTTTTGAACATTATCTGTCTATGTCTAGACAATAGCAATATGAGAATTCAGAATAAGTAATCGTAATCAAGATATAGAGAGAGGTAGATACAGCTAAGGAAAGAATTTGTAATCTTAGTAAAAACAAAGAGTGGAAGATGAACTTCAATTTTAACATAAATGTTCATCATTAGAAAGTGAAAGAGTTTCCATCATTTCAACCAACGTTAAAAGTTACAATGTTCTTTAATCAAGTGAGCAATTTAATTATAAATAAATGTAAATGTTGTTCGAAAACAACTATTAGAAACTTAGCAAGGTTATTGATTTTACTGTTAAAAAGATGGAGGCATAATTTAGATGTTTGCAATTGTACTTGTTATTGTATGCTTATAAAAGCACCAGGTTAAAACCACAACATATAATTCAGTTTTCTATATTTTAAAGGATCATTGTATGTGTCAATGTGAAACATAATATATATAAATATACATCATTGTGTGGCTATTCTGCTCTCTTCATATTGTTATCAAAGACTTGGTTGTATCAAATCATTTGTACCAAGTTTCACATGTGATTACTCTGCCTGTAATGAGCGTCTTTAATTGACATTAAAATATATTTGATTTGCTTTAAATACATGCGATAAAAAAAGTTGTTTGTTTGACCAATGAAATAGTTACGAACTCATAGAACCTGTTTAATGATTAAGAATCTTGAATGACATACAATTCATAGTTGACACGATTTAGAATTTGTTGAATTTCTGTTCCCGAGTTTCATATCAATCACTGGCGGAGATTGGAATGAACTCTATGGTTAAGTTTTTCTTTTACGATTTTCGTGATGTAAAAGGTTCATGTGAGCCAAACCGCTTGTCTCATCTACACTTATCGTGAGTACGGTGATATTGAAACCAATTGAAACCAAATTTGATAGATAAAATCATTGGAATTTTCGTAAAAAGTCATTCAAAAATTCGAGCATGATGGTCGTAACTTTAAATGTGTGGTGGTCGTAAATTCAACTATACTATTTTGGATGATGGTCGTAACTTTTAAAGATGACCGTAACTATTTAGACACATTTTTGTTAATGTATTTTAAAAGTAAAAGTAATAAACTCAGATGTCATATATGATTTGCTACAAACATTATTATTTGTTACTCTGATAATGGTATGCAAAAATTAAGCTAAAGAATTATTAAAATACACAGTTTTGATGGATTCCACAAGCCTATCATTTAGGAGCAACTGTGAAAACTAATCAACTCTCATTAAGGCAGCAACCATTTTTATATGGGGGGCTTATAGAAAAAAAATGTTTGTTTCCAGTTTTTAGAAGAAGAAAAAAATTGTTTTTGACCTTGAAAAAAAAATGTTTGTTTCACCCTCTGTATCTATAATGATAAAATTGAAAGAAATTTTTTTTTTCGACTTCTGGTAAAAAAAAAATTGTTTTTCGCCGATGGCTTTTTTTTGTCCGGAAAAAAATTCTTTTCGCCAATGGCTTGTTTTTGTCCGGAAAAAAATTCCACAATAATGAATAATAGAGATAGGGGCCATTTGTACACATAACTAGGGGAAACTTGATGCAAAGTATTATTATTTACTGTTACATTGCATTTAATAGAAAAGAGGACTTTTGCAAATAAACCAAGATTTTCATAGAAAATCCATAGCTTTTAATACAGAGATTTGTGGTATAAAATTTCAAACGTAGATTTCTCACTTGCTTTTCTGTGATGTGCTAGCGTTTATTTTCTACAAAAAGTTCTAAGCAACCTGTACATTTCAAAACACCTCGTGCTGAGTCACTTAAGTCGAGTGCACCCTAAAAGATGTACTTTAATTTGGTCCATATTTTTTTTTTCTTTTAACTAATAACTACATTAAGGTTTATGTACCCTTCTGTAGCCATTTTTGTACGAATTTTTCAAACCTCAATTGTATCAAAACTAAAGATATTATAAATAATAGAGATAGGCCATTTAGTACATGTTCCAAGGGGAAACTTGATTTAAAGCATTATTTTTTACTGTTTCATTGCATTTGATAGAAAAAGAGGACTTTGTGGCAAATAAATCAAGATTTTTATAGAAAATCCACAGCCTTTAATAAATACAGAGATTTTTGTTTTAAAATTTGAAACATAAATTACTCACTTGATTTTCTATGATGTGCTAGTGTTTATTTTTTACAAAAAGTTCTAAGTAACCTGTAAATTCCAAAACACCTCGTGCTGAGTCACTAAAGTCGAGCGCACCCTAAAAGGTGTACTTGATTTTGGCAATATTTATACTTGTCTTAACCAATAACTACATTTATAAACTTGTTTTAAGGAAATCAATGCTAGCACTGCATGCAATAATCTTATATCTATCAGTCATCAAATTGCCACATATGAGAGTACAAGGATAAAGGCTGTGCATTTTCTATAAAAATCTTGATTTATTTGCCACAAATTCCACTTTTTCTATTAAATGCAATGGAACAGTAAAAAATAATGCTTTGCATCAAGTTTCCCCTTGGAATATGTACAAAATGGTCTATCTCTATTATTCATTATATCTATAGTTTTGATACAATTGAAGTTTGAAAAGTTCGTACAAAAATGGCTACAGAAGGGTACATAAACCTTAATTAACTTGTTTTAGGGAAAATGTTCTGCACTGCATGCAATAATCCTTTATCTATCAGTCACCAAATTTCCAAATATAAGAGTGCAAGGATAAAGACTGGATTTTCTATAAAATTTCCGTCACAAGGGTACATAAACCTTAATGACCTTAAGGATTATGTACCCTTGTATTGATTCAATGCTTAACATATAGGAATTTTATAGAAAATCCACAGCATGTATCCTTGTTCTCTTATATTTGGCAATTTGATGACTGATAGATATATGATTATTGCATGCAGTGCTAGCATTGATTTCCTTAAAACAACTTTATTAATGTAGTTTTTGGTTAAAACAAATTTAAATATGTACCAAATCAAGTACACCTTTTAGGGTGCACTCGACTTTAGTGACTCGTCACGAGGTATTTTTGAATTTACAGGTTGGTCAGAACGTTTGGTAAATAATAAACACTAGCACATCATAAAAAAGCAAGTGAGTAATCTATGTTTCAAATTTTATAACAAAAATGTCTGTATTAAAGGCTGTGGATTTTCTATAAAAATCATGGTTTATGTGCCACAAAGTACTCTTTTTCTATTAAATGCAATGAAACAGTAAATAATAATGCTTTGCATCAAGTTTCCCCTTCGTATATGTACAAAATGGCCTATTTCTATTATTCATTTCATCTGTTGTTTTGATATAATTGAAGTTTGAAAAGTTCGTACAAAAATGGCTACAGAAGGGGTCATAAACCGTAATGTGTTGTCTTAATTTTTTATCGATACATAACGATTATATATTGCGGTGTATCATTGATATTAGTTATAAGTATTGGTACGAAATGACAACTGAATCCATGGTGTCGCAATGAACATTGTATTAACCTCGAAAGTAGGAATATAATGATATATTTTACACTGCTACACGCGCTGAATTTAAGAGTAAAATAAAATGCTGTTTTGTAGCTAGGCTTAAGCTTGTAGCTAGGATAATTTTACAAGGACTTGGGTAGAACTAAATGTACTGCGGCAACTATCACATACATACCCGGTATGCAGGTTGAAAATAATGTGTTCTAGACAATAACAATCAAAACCAAGGAGTAAACAAAGACTCACAAAACCAAAGGACATTTACATCAACAGTTATAAATAATTATTAAGAAACAACACGAACTCCACTAAAAACCGGGAGTGAAATCAGGTGCTCCGGAAGGGTAAGCATTTCCTACACCGTATACGGCACCCGTTGTTTTTTCTTTGTTCAGTTCGATAATGATGGAAGGTTAACTTGACTGAGGAAGAATATCAGATATGATTTCTGACACACTTTTGTCATAATGGCCAATCGGCTCATGATGGCGACCGTAAAATTTCATGTAATGACCTTAATTTGATTGATTCATAGCCCTGATTGATTGATTGTTGTTTGCTTAACGTCCAGTGGCAAATATTTCATGCATATTCAGGACGAGAACAAGTTAACAATAAATACAATAAGTAGGTTGTTGTAATAGAGGTCATCTAGGATGAAGGTCGGGGAAATTTGGACTGCCATCGGATTTAACGTCCCCCTTCTGACCGGACGTGACTGCGAACTTGATACATCCCGCACAGCCAAACGGACGCCCCACTTCGGCAAGCGTTTTACTGCCGGTCGGGAGAAGACCAAATGACCATATTTCTATACCCCAGTCAACCTTGGGGTACTCATAGCCCTGTCTTGGCAACTTTTGAGAAAGCAGTATTCCTCGTTCAACAAAATCAATTTACTTTGAGATAGCTCTAGAGTAACGTATCAATTGAGACACTTATACTCCATATGATGGTGCCGCTGGGATGTTGCTACACAGAAATGGAAAGTTGACTATAGGAAAATCAAAATCATCGCGTTTGTCATAAATTGTGGTATTCAACCTACCATCAGTAGTCATTGCGAGAAAAAGGTCTAAATATGAAGCAGATTTGTCGTGTGTCGGTAGTATCTTTAATTTCAAGTTCACTTGGATATATTAAACGTAAGTGATCACAGAATCTTTTATTAATAAGAGACAGTATATCATCAATATACCGAAAGGTGAAATTAAAAGACCGGGCTAATTTCTTTTCTCCTTTCTGTACAAGCCCTTGGATAAATTCTGCTTCATAGGAATATAAAAACAAATCTGCAAGTAGAGGAGCGCAATTAGTACCCATTTGAATTCCAATAGTCTGTTGGAAGACGAAACCTTCAAATTTAACAAATATGTTGAAAATTAAAATGTCCAGCATAGCAGTGATATCCTCGTCGGTATGTTTACTCCTTGACTGTATGATTTGTCACAAAGTAAACTGAATTCCAGCCAAAAACTAGATATTTAAAACGTCTAGTGCCCTTTTTGTTAAACAAACATAACCTGACGAGTTCTTTCAGTCGATCTTTAAGTTAAGTATGTGGAATAGTCGTATAAAGAGTTTAAAAATCAAAGGTTTTAATGTTAGTACAATGTTTTATTGATTGAGATTGTTTTATATACAAATAGACTATCTGTAGTTCTTAATTTAGGAAGAAATTCAAATACTAAATTTGTTTTTCATGTATGTAATTATTCGGTTATTTAAATATTTGCACTCATAGAGAATATTGCCATGTTTCAGGGGAATATCCTGAATCAAGAACAAGAATCAAGACGAAACGCGCGTCTGGCGTACTAAATTATAATCCTGGTACTTTTGATAACTATTATATAATTTTGTGTAACATTTAATCGTAACTGGACTACAATATTTAATCAACTTATTTACAATGAAGTCTGGACCAAGGGATTTTATAACTTTATTTTCTTCTGAAATTGTTATTCGATTTGCAGTTATTTCATTTAATCTATTTTCACTCTCTTTGTTCTTCAATAATTAGTTTATCTCTTCTTCTGCTTTATCGCAAGGTTCGTTCCAAAATCCTTGCTTTGGAAAATGGTTTGTTAGACAACAGCCCGACCATAAAGCAGACAACAGCAGAAGATCACCAACAGGTCTTCAATGCAACGAAAAATTCCCGCACCCGGAGGCGTCCTTCAGTGGCCTCTAAACAAATATATACTAGTTCAGTGATAATAAACGCCATACTAAACTCCAAATTGTACACAAGAAACTAAAAGTTAAAATAATACAAGACTAACAAAGGCCAGAGGATCCTGACTTCGGACAGGCGCAAAAATGCGGCGGGGTTAAACATGTTTGTGAGATCTCAACCCTCCCCCTATACCTCTAGCCAATGCAGAAAAGTAAACGCATAACAATACGCATATTACAATTCAGTTCAAGAGAAGTCCGAGTCTGATGTCAGAAGATGTAACCAAGGAAAATAAACAAAATGACAATAATACATAAATAACATCAGACTACTACAACTGTAGCAGTTAACGAATGATGTCCTTATACCGATGATAAAATTTAGTAAATGTTTTGACTAGTTTGTGATATCGAAAACCCTGGTGTAATAATTTTTCAGTAATACATAAATTTCTCTCGTTCCATAATCTGATTCCATTATCAATTTCTGTTTTATTTATAATATTTCTTATAGTTTAAGTAGTTTTCAAAATTGTTGAGGGTCTATAGTTTGAAGTTTTTCAATCATGTGTTGCTGATATGGGATTTTTTTCTTTTTACTTGCTTTTTTTTTTAAATTTTTTGCAGTTTCAAATTTCTTTCAAATGGATTGTTTTAGTTTTTTAAGTAAATTATTGATCTTACTTTTTAAATCATAAATCTGAATTCATTGTCTGGAAAAAGTAAATTCACAAAAATACTGAACTCGGAGGAAAATCCAATCAGAAAGTCGATAATCACATGGCAAAATTAAATGACAAAACACATCAAACACGAATGGACAAGAACTGTCTTGGTACAGGCATTTTCAAATGTAGAAAATGGTGGATCAAACCACGTGTTTCTTTTTTGTTAAGTTTTCTTGTGCTTTTTTGGAAATTTAATTATACATGTTTTAGAGGTTACATGATGATTTTGAAGCTTCATTTATGCCTTTTTCATTCTTTACAGAGTGGGTGTTTTCAAAGGTTAACCATCTTATTTTTCACTTCGTCAGAGTTTAATGTTTCATTCATCTTACCATGTGACACCTCAGATCATCTATGTGCATGCAATAAATGTTCAGTGTTCTTTTGTTATGTATTTCATTTTATTATTTCATTGTAATCATTGTATGAAATTTAAAACCCGCAAGGGTCCATAATTGGATTAATAAAGTATTCTTCTTATATGTTATGACCTTTTTCATAAGTTTATTATCAAAGTCCTTTTTATTTATAAATTGTCTTATATCACATTTCAGGTTAAAGGAAATCTTGGACATGGTCCGATAAAAAATGTTGATCAGAGGTATAAAAATATTCTACTGATCCTTGCTCAATATTACATGGTCAACTGTGCTACAGCCATTTTAAGAAAAATATGTGTGCTTACCCAACAAATCTTTATTTAATTAATATCTACCATTTAAGATCCTTAGACTTGAGAGGATAAACACATGTTGAGTAAATTTTTACCTTGTTGGTTTAACATATCTAAATTATTTCTTTTAATAGGAGAATCTAGAGCATAGTCTTGGGGTAACAAATCCTGTAAAAATTGGATAATATTATTTTCATTTTCAATAGTCAGCTTCTTCCCCAGTTCTGGCATTTAAGTCCCCGATAAGGGTTATTTATATCCCCATGTTCTGAAAATTTGCTATCTAGATTGAATAAATCATCTGCAGTGTTTGTCGCATTTGATGGGGGGATGCACAAGGACAGATATATATGAGTTTTCGTCCCAAACATTTTTTTTTATTTACTTTAAGCCACAATCTATTTCTGGATAAACTTGTTTTTTTTTAAATAAACTAAATTCCTCCGCTGTTTCTCTAGACTTTTTTTCTCCAGATTTTGAGATAACTTGAGTTTTCATGCTCGGAATCTTCAAATCTATACAATTTGTAGTTTTTACGAAATTCAAAACGTGTTTAGTCTGTTATCAAATTTCATACTAGTGTACTTGTGTTAATAATAGAAAGATATGTAGCTTAATTCACTTGTTCATATTGACGAATCACCCGTTTCTCCGTTACGATAGATTGGACAGAATGGATTAGAAACTAATGTTTCAATTTATCCCTCTTGTATTTTTCGTCCTTCTTTTGTGGAGCAACTTCATGTTCATGGTAATGCTCCGTTCTCGAATCTTGCTCTGAATACATGTCTTGGTTCAACGTCAGTTTCCTATTAAATCATCAAACTTTATTTCAACATACACAAGTGTGTTGAAGAGTCCTCTGTTGTCACGTCAAACAGATGAATGAAGAAGAAGATTGTCGTTGGTAGATATAATCCAAACTTACCGACTACATCATTCAACTCATCAAGAGAGTCCCAGCCCACCTGTGTGTTGCTTTCTGTTGATAAATAAATAACTTGAGAACTTAAGAAAACTTTATCTGACAAATTTGAGAGTTTTGTTTTACAAACATTCAAAAAAATGTAAGATGTACTTCGTTTATTTGTCATTTACAAACACCTACGGGTGCGGGAATTCTCGCTACATTGAAGACCCATTGGCGGCCTTCGGGTGTTGTCTGCTCTATGGTCGGGTTGTCGCTTTGACACATTCCCCATTTCCTTTCTCAATTTTACAGTATTCTTAAACTTTAGTAAACACTGATTGTGAAACTAACAAAAAACTTTTAAAGTAAAGTAATGATTTTGTCCTGCTGAAAAGGGGTAAAAATTAGCACCTACGAAGCTGTCAAAAGAGTTTAAGAACCATTTCAATGACAAGTTTTATATAATTTTGATAAAGTTTGTCCCAAAAGTAGTACATCACACTGTAAAAATTAATATTATAGAGCAGGATATGTGGGATTTTTTAAAATTTCAATCATTGTCTAAAAATGATCCACGAAATAACTATGAATTCGGACCATATACAGCATCCAAAAAATACTTATATGGGAATTAACCAGAGCAAGCCACATCCAAATTGTGTGAACTCCTGACATCAGCATCAGTATACCCTCATTTTCTAGTGGCAGTCTGATTATCCGACCATCATTCCGGATGGCTTCTATTATTACAAGATCTACCTATCGTTTTTATTGTTAAATTGTTCTCGTCCTGAACATACATGCAATATTTGCCACTGGACTTTAAGTAACCAACAAGCAATAAATCTTGAATTGAGTTTGTTTCTGATAATGTATTGTCTGCCTGAAGATTTACATGTAGTGTTATTGTAGGATTGTGTACACACAGAAGTGCCCAGTGCAATCAGGTAAGGGAAATACCTTGTCGTGAAAGGATCTTTACTAAACCTTCAGATCAATTTGCCTATTTATTTTAGGTATTTTTGACATGTAGCTCTTTTACGGTTTCGGTACTTATACATCCTCGGATTTCAAATATTTGGCTTTTAGCGTTCCTGATGAAGGTAAATTTAGAAAAGCGCTTCAGACGCATTCAATTATTCAACGTGTTGTTTTCAAATTTTTACATCACTGGGTCGATACCTCTACTGATGGACTATTAATTCCCGAGGGTATCATCAATTCAGTACTTCGGTATTGACATGATTTAACAAACCTTTCTAAAATTGTCCGTTTTCAATGAGTGCATGTTGGATATGGATGGATTTTCCCCCATGGTAACAGGGCACCGCCACCCACGTACTTATCAGAGGTTTGACAAGTGTTTTTCAACGTGCAGAGGGCGTGACCCACTCCACATGATGCGTGTGATTTAACTTACGTGTATGTGTACCTAATTAGTTTAAATATATTTCTAGAATTAGAAGTTTAGATTGTTTATATTTACGGTTCAAAAACCGTAGCGTGTGTAAACAATAGTGCTCAAGCAGACATGTAAAAAATGAAATTATCACAATAACGTTAACCAATGTCAAAACCACGAATATCAAAATCAAGGTCCGGAGAACTCAGAACATATCAGAAAGAAGAGTTAGTTGTTCAAAATCCACATAGTTATCTTTAGATTTTAGTTTTTTGTTGTTAAATATCAAGTTAAAATTATGTACCTGTCTATTGGATTTGGTAAAGTAATTATAAATTCATTTCTGAATAAAGAAGTCTAATGAGATGTGGAGTAAGAATTTCAGGTTTAGTTTATTTATGTTTTGTGGTATCTGTGTCCATACCTATCTATTGGGGTACCATCACCTGAAAAGAAACACACTTTTAGCATCTTTGGCAAGATTAGTCAAATACTACAAACACGAAAAACATTTATATGCAATAATGTATCCGAAAAATTCGCTATTCGACAAAACTCTTCATTATTATGCCGATTTTTCCGATATTTCCCCCCATTATAACACAGCAAAAGTATACACTCTTTTGGTCTTCCGTTTTCTTTGATATACACATGTTTTAAGGAAACGTAGATGAAGGACACGATAACATAAGTACGAGAAAAAAATGATTCAATACTTCCTATGTTGTCTAAAGCATTTGTTGGATGGTAGTTGATTGTCGCGTACGGGTCAGCTCTATTCCTCTCTCTCGCTCTTTTCAGGGAAATAATTTAATTTTGGATGTAACGCGTCTCATGATTGGCTGATGATTTTGTCTATTAGCTCATAGACATAATTAAGGTTTATGACCCCTTCTGTAGCCATTTGTGTACGAACTTTTCAAACTTCAATTGTATCAAAACTACAGATATAAAGAATAATAGAGATAAGCCATTTTGTACATATATCAAGGGAAAAGTTGATGCAAAGCATTATTATCTACTGTTTCATTCCATTTAATAGAAATAGAGTATTTTGTGGCAAATAAACCAAGATTTTAATAGAAAATCCACATCCTTAAA